>CALNXK010000089.1:1455000-1510000 GCA_942486035.1 Porites lobata | reverse complement strand
ATACACCCCTTTACATCGCCATATATCCCTATACAACACCATATACCCCCATACATCACCATACACCCCTTTACATCGCCATATACCCATATACAACACCATATACCCATATACAACACCATATACCCATATACAACACTATATACCCCTATACAACACCATATACCCATATACAACACTATACACTCTTATACAACACCATATACCCCTATACAACACCATATACCCATATACAACACTATACACCCCTATACAACACCATATACCCCTATACAACACCATATACACCTATATAACACCATATACCCATATACAACACCATATACCCCCATACATCACCATACACCCCTTTACATCGCCATATACCTATATACAACACCATATACCCATATACAACACCATATACCCACATACCCCTATACAACACTATACACCCCTATACAACACCATATACCCCTATACAACACCATATACCCCTATACAACACCGTATACCCATATACAACACCATATACCCCCATACATCACCATACACCCCTTTACATCGCCATATACCCCTATACAACACCATATACCCCTATACAACACCATATACCCCTATACAACACCATATACCCCTATACAACACCATACACCCCCATACATCACCATACACCCCTATACATCGCCATATACCCCTATACAACACCATATACCCCTATACAACACCATATACCCCTATACAACACCATACACCCCTATACATCACCATACACCCCTGTACATCGCTATATACCCCTATACAACACCATATACCCATATACAACACCATGTACTCCTATACATCACCATACACCCCAGCATATCACCATATATCCCTATACATCACCATACACCCCTATACATCACCACACACCCCTATACATCGCCATATACCCCTATACAACACTATATACCCCTATACAACACCATATACCCATATACAACACCATGTACTCCTATACATCACCATACACCCCAGCACATCACCATACATCCCTATACATCACCATATATCCCTATACAACACCATATACCCCTATACAACACCATATACCCATATACAACACCATATACTCCTATACATCACCATACACCCCTATACATCACCATATATCCCTATACAACACCATATACCCCTATACAACACCATATACCCATATACAACACCATATACTCCTATACATCACCATACACCCCTATACATCACCATACACCCCTGTACATCGCCATATACCCCTATACAACACCATATACCCATATACAACACCATGTACTCCTATACATCACCATACACCGCAGCACATCACCATATACCCATATACAACACCATATACTCCTATACATCACCATACACCCCTATACATCACCATACACCCCTGTACATCGCCATATAGCCCTATACAACACCATATACCCATATACAACACCATGTACTCCTATACATCACCATACACCCCAGCACATCATTATATACCCATATACAACACCATACACCCCCATAAATCACCTACACCCCTTTACATCGCCATATACCCCTATACAACACTATATACTCATATACATCCCCATACACCCCTATACTTTCCCATACACCCCTATACATCACCATACACCCCTATACAACACCATACATCCCTATACATCCCCATACACCCAATATATTCCCATACACCCCTATATATCACCTTACACCCCTATATATCACCTTACACCCCTATATATACAACACCATACATCCCTATATATCCCCATACACCCCTCTACGTCCCCATACACCCTATAAATTCCCATACGCGTCTTTATACATCACCATACAACCCTATATAGTACTTTTATGTGTGTCATTGTCCCATTTTATTTCTAGATGCCTTACATTCAGCAAAGCATATATAGCATTAATTCTTGTCAAAGCTCGCCACTAGTGGTGTGCCGGCATAGCATGGTTGCCCCCGTGGTGGTATAGCTGTCTGCAAAAAGTCCTTTAATTGCCTAAGTTCCAAAAAGATGGTGGCTTAAAAAGCTCAATCTAACATCACGTCGCAGTGACGCAACGGCAAAGTAAAGTCGTAGTGTTTTGCTAATCCAAGCATATTCTTATTGTTTTGGGGGCGTTCTCGTTGGCTTCGTTTTCGTCGTTCTTGGTTCGAAGAGTAAGCCGGCCGACTTGTGCCGTTGTGGGACTGGGGGGTGGAGGGGGGGAGGGGGCGGTGAGATTAAACATGGACTGAAGCGACTGCAAATGCGTCTGATTTCCGCAGTTCCTCCGCAATTCTGCTACTAGTTCCAAGGTCAGTAGAGAAAACATTATTTATTTAATTCATCTATTCATTCATTTTCATTATTGGTATATGACCTTCAAATTTCAAGTTCATCAATAAAAAACGATATTGAATTATTATATTTACTGGATGGAGATACCATACTCTGTTGAGCTTTTCACTGAAAATCTAATTCACAAATAGCAGATAGGTATATTTGCTAAATACATTGCAATTATTGTCGGTAACTAAAATTTATTTAGTATATATCCACTCAGGCTTGGTGTTTTTGGGCAGTCTGATTGGTTGATAGTTATCTCCTAGGCCAAGCTCTTTCACAGTATATAATCAACAACAGCATAAATAAACTTCAGACATTCATTAATAATTCATTAAAAACAAAACAAAACAAAGAAATTTTTGTTTGTAAAATGAGTGTCTTTATGTCTGATAAAAAAAAAAACGGCTAACCTTTACGTTCAATTGTTAGGCCATAATAACCACAAATCTAAATATATTTGTGCAAAAATGAGTTCATCTATAAAATTAGCGGAGAATTTGAAGCCATTCAAAACAACTCGCAACTCGCAATTGTGTATTACCAGGTGTAAAACCTGTCGGCTTCACAAATTTTTTAAACCTGATTATACACTCATGCACATTTTTTTAAACATGCAGTGCACCTTTCCCTCAATTCGCCTATGATCTCTGACCCGAGGTTAAATTTGTAACCCTGTTCCTTTTTCTTGTTCAAAAGCTCAACAATGACTATGTTCTGACAAATGTGCGATTTTTGCCGCTACTTGAGCTGTACTTTTTCGTTCAATCGTTAAAGACATTTCCTTAACCTTGTCCGATTCTGCAACAAAGTTGTACAGCGTTGAAAAGTTTGATGAATTTCTTGGAAGCTCTCTAATGAAGAGAATTTCTTTACAAACTACAAGACACAATGTTTCTAGCAGTCTCCAAGGTCCCGAGGTCACTGGAGCTTTCTGTCTTTCCATAAACTCTTTTCCTCGTTGTCTCTTGTAGGTTGAAATGGTAGCTCTCCTTCTCTTTCTTCCTGTGCCTGGTGAAGCGGAAACACCGCCAATTTGAAAGATATTTGCACAGTTGTAACATTTGCATGACTCGGTACACCCGAGTCCTTCGGCAACGCATGGACATTTTCTTTTTCTTTTTCCATCTCTGCACGATACACGACCTTTATCTTCTTTGTTTAAGGTATTACCACATGTACATCCGCGTTTGCGTTTCCGTGTTTCGCCTAATTGCCTCTCTCCCTCAAAGGCAGCATTATTTTTGTTCTTACAATTGAAGCAGCGACATTTTCTTGAGCACGCTTGACTTTTTCTGTTACAAGGACATTTAGAAGATGTGCAAGCCATTTTGGAAGGGTCTTTAACATTCTTGCCACAGGTACATCTGGTTTTAGTGTCATTTCCTTCCGTTTCATCATTCGAATTCAGAAATTCTGGAAACATACCAGAGAAAAAATACAGTGTAAGTAAGACCTCTCAAAGGAATGGTAACCCTCGTTGTTATCATCATCATCATCATCATTATCATGATTAATTATTATTATTACAATTATTATTATCCTATGGACTAGTTGATTTTTAAGATATCCACGTTTCAAATGATAGATACTCGTTTTTTTCTTCATCTGTAAATAAGAGAGTATCTTCTTTGATATTTATGATTGAGTGATTGCCAATCCAATAGGTAATAACGAGTTCGGAGAGCATGGGATGGCGCAGTAGCTCGCAGTAGTGAAAGCGCTCGCCTCCCACCAGTGTGGCCCGGTTTTAAATCCCGGCGTCGACGCCATATGTGGTTGAGTTTGTTGTTCTTCCTCTCCTTTGCTCCGAGAGTTTTTTTTTGCCGGTAGCATTTCCAAATCCCAATTCGATCAGGAATCAGGTAGAAGAAGAACCACTTTGTGGATGTGCTACCTCTAAATCGTTATTTATTTCTTTATATATTTATTTGCTTATTTAGAAGACCTTTATAAACATACACGGGCAGGAAAACGTACAAATGCCAATAACAAAATCATCCAAGCAAACGTGCTACACTTAAACTAGGCTTAAGACGGAATCCATCGGGAAATTGAGTAATTTTGATTTTCAGTGAACAAAAACCTTGTACCAGAACAATTTAAATAATATCGCATTCTTTTTCACATTTTTCAAGGGCTATGGATATATAAACAGTTATCTGTAATGACACCAAAGACTATTTCTGATGGGAGCCCGAGAAAATAAATGTCAAATTTCACGAGAATTGTGAAAACACAGGTAAAGTTCTGAAAATTTCACGTGTAAGGTGTCATTTTCTGAAATTTGACATTTATTTTCTCTGGCTCTCATGAGACACTTTCTTTTCACATTCTTTGGTGTTACAGCTAACTAATTGCATCCATAGCCCTTGAAAATATCAAAAAAAGAATGCGATGTTGTTTGAATTATTCTGGTATTTTTGTACAATGAAAATTTAAATTACTCAATTTCCTGGTGGATTCCGTCTTAATGCCTTATGCATGCTTATTTACCTTTTGTAGCGTCATAATGCCCTGGACCTGAATGGTCGTACGCCAGATACATAGGTACAGCAGTGATGAAATGTTTTGGTAAAAATGGAATGGATGGGACATTAGGCAAAGCTGTAATTACAATTATCGGGACACGGAGGAGATTAGCACATGCCTTAGCACAGATGTCGCCAATGTCACTTGCGAAATGGCCATCAGTTTTAAAACGTTCAATTTCCCGTACATTTGACGAACAGGACATCCACTCCCTGTATTCATCGACATTCTCAGTGACTTCACGCACGAAAAGTAGTCTGAGGTTTTCCGTGTCACGTTCCTCGTTGATTCCAAGCCCCAGTGAGGAAATATGCTGTAGATTTTGCAAATCCGAACGTTGCAAGTGTTTTTGTAGCTGCCGGGCTGTTGCTCTGAAGAAGCAGTTTCCGTCTTTGTTAATTGGGTCCAACTGAAGATTAAATCCTGTGAGATTTCTTAACAGGTTATCTTTGTGCTGTGGGGTCAAATTTAATTCCATAACGTTTAACTTTGACTCCTGTTCATAAAGGTTAGCTGACGGTAAGTTTATCTTCCAGAGAAGACCAATCAAATCTATTGTTTTGTTGTTACATTTTGTTGTCCAACTGGTGATAAATTCTTGTATGTGCAGCGCTCGTTCCAAAATGTAGTTCAAGACGGAATCGTTTTCCAGTTCTTCCACAGTCTTAACTGTGACGAAAACGGATGATGTCCCTGGCATTCTTCTAGCCTTACTGCTATTTTTAGAGACAGTTCCAGATATTGAATCCGGTAATGACGTTGACGTAGAATCCACAGCCGTCATGTGAGACTGAAGATAAGGGGTCGCTTGGTTTAAAGACTCTAAAGGCTCTAATTCAATTGGCGTGATCGGAATTGTTCTCTTATTGAGGGTTGTTTTTAATCTTCGTTGCAATTCCATGCATACAAAGCACACGCCATTACCGCTACCGCCAACTCAGGTCCAATTTTGGATACTCCGCACAGTAATGATCGGTTAAGATGTCTGTGAAGTCGCTCATTTATTTCAGTCCCACATCCAACAGGTATTTCCGAGAGACATCCTTTTTTTATATGCTTGCGCAAATTTTCAATTTGAAGAAGGGTGTCCGTTTTCAGCTTTTCTTTCCAAACAAATAGAAGACGTTCAAGATTTGATTTTATTTCATCAGGACAAGGTGTGCTCATTGTTCTCTCGTTACCAAGGTCTTCATTTTGACGGAAAATTAAAGAAAATTCATTAGCAAATTGTTTACTGTAATCTTCGCTTTTGGGTACCGTTTGTACAACTCTCATACACGCGTGAAATAAGTCTAGCCGAACCTTTATCCCCGGGAATATTTGTCCATATAGGTGCATCACGTGGCAACAGTCATCCACTATTATCATTTTTAAGTTAGTGCTTGCCTTATCAAGCCTCTCTTTCAGTTCTTTAAGTGAGTCGATAATTTCGGACGAAGAAGTCGTCTTCGTAAACTTCCATATCATAACTTCTCCGTTTTCGTTCACCCCCAAGAAGACGTTTTTAAACTGGCCTACAAACTTGCCGTCCTCGCGGGTTACCCCGATATGTTTACTCGTTCTAAAGGTGTGGTCACAGGACAGAATCTCCCCTGTGTGTTTCTGCATGTTATTCTCATAACGTTTTTTGTTCCGCTCAAACTGCATGAGAAACAAATCCACTAGTTTATCGTTGCTTGGATAGGCAATGAAAGGAATACTCTCAAACTCCTTTACAGATAACTCTTTGCTGTCCGGTTTATTACGCATGTACTGTCTGTAATTCATTGATGCAATGCCTTCAGATAATTCCATGAAGTTTTGTCCTTGATAAATACCAGTTATTAAATAATCATAAAGACGCAGCGTAAAACCGCTTCTCTGCTGCATTATAAGAGGAAATCCCTTAACAACACTTTCAGGGAGAGCGCCTAACACATCGTTTGATGCGGACAAATACCGATGTCCAATCATCACGTTTTCTGGCAAACTTTCACTGCATTCATAGAACGCCTGCACCAGAATAACATTTCCGTTCAAGTCGTAAATCAATCTTGGGTTTCTTGGACTTGTGTTGGAGGAGTCAGGAAGATGTCCGACTTTCAGAGGACAGCCATGAACAGGACATAAAATAGTCAAACCGTAATGTCTTATTGGACACCAGATAAATAATTTTGGTATTAATTTTGACATAGCGTGTGGCCCTTCAACAATTTGATCAAACCTTCCATTTTGCGGTGTACACTCAAACTCTCTTAAGACATCCCGCAGATATTGTCCTGCTTCTTTTCCAAGAAGAACACAGATGATTGTTTTAAATCCCAAAACAAAGAATAAGCAACAAACAATGATTAAATTTCTCATTATGTCCCCTTGATGTCGAACATCTAACTGTCGCTGGGTGGCATCGATCTTGGTAATATACGGTTCAGCCGGGATCAAAGTGCTACAAAGCTTGTGCAATTTATTTCGCAACGTTTTACTTAGTTATATTACTCCACGAGCCATAGTTCATGTGACCTACCAAATTAAGCCGTTTAATGCATGTCCATGAAAGTCAGGAAGTACATTCAATATACCTTAGTAAAGTGTGAGCATTTTTTTTGTTCATTTTTGTTTTTGTTTGGCATCGCGGGTCGGGTATTATCCAATAAAAAGCTAAGAAAACTGGTACCCTTTTTAAGGCCCAAAGCCGAAAAATGACACCCTATTCAAGGAAAAAACAAACATGTGGCTTGAAGAGGCGTTACGTGTATTTACCCGCTTAACGTCTATTAAACCTCTGTTGCAAAATCAAAACCGTTCGTTTAGGCGCGCATTTTCCCACTCCAGTATTAGATAATGCAATTAACCTACCCTATCTAAGGACCACACCAGGGACACAGAAACAAAAGGGTCAAGAAAGATACCCTATTTAAGGACCGAGAACTTCAAAAACCATACTCTATTGCGCGGCACGTACCTATATAGCCCATATATGGGAGTACCCCCCCCCCGGGGAATAGATACTGTTATTCAAAACCCATACGTTAATCCTTCCAAGAACTTCGCGTACAGAGGTGTATGGTGATGTATAGGGGTGTATGGTTATGTATGGAGTGTATGGTTATGTATAGGGGAGTAAGGTGATGTATAGGGGTGTATGGTTATGTATGGAGGTGTATGGTGATGTATAGGGGTGTATGGTGATGTATAGGGGTGTATGGTGATGTATAGTGGTGTATAGTGATGTATAGGAGTGTATGGGAATTTGTAGGGGAGTATGGTGATTTATAGGGGTGTATGGGGATGTATAGGAATATATGGTGTTGTATAGGGGTGCATGGTTACGTATGGAGCTGTATGGTGATGTATAGGGGTGTATGGTTGTGTATGGAGGTGTATGGTGATTTATAGGGGTGTATGGTGATGTATAGGGATGTATGGTGATGTATAGAGGTGTATGGTGATGTATAGGGATGTATGGTGATGTATAAGGGTGTATGGTTATGTATGGAGGTATATGGAGATCTATAGGGGTGTATGGTGATGTATAGGGGTGTATGGTTATGTATGAGGGTGTATGGTGTTGTATAGGGATGTATGGTGATATATAGAGGTGTATGGTGATGTATAGGGGTGTATGGTGACGTATAGGGATGTATGGTGATGTGTAGGGATGTATAGTGATGTGTAGGGGTGTATGATGATGTATAGTAGTGTATGGGAATGTATAGGGATGTATGGGTTATGGAGGTGTATGGGGATGTATGGGGATGTATGGTGGTGTATAGTGGTGTATGGTGATGTATAGGGGTGTATGGTTATGTATGGGGGTGTATGGTGATGTATAGCGGTGTATGGGGGTGTACGGTGAGGTATATGGATGTATGGTGATGTATAGGGGAGTATGGTGATGTATGGGGGTGTATGGTGATATCTAGGGATGTATGGTGATTTGTAGGGGTGTGTAGTTATGTATGGGGATGTATGGTGATGTATAGGGGTGTATGGTGATGTATAGGAGTGTATGGTTATGTATGGGTGGTGTATGGTAATGTATAGGGATGTATGGTGATGTATAGGGGTGTATGGTGATGTATAGTAGTGTATGGGAATGTATAGGGATGTATGGTGATGAATAAGGGTGTATGGTTATGTATGGAGGTGTATGGTAATGTATAGGGATGTATGGTGATGTATACGGGTGTATGGTGATGTATAGGGATGTATGGTAATGTGTAGGGGTGTATGGTGATGTATAGTAGTGTATGGGAATGTATAGGGATGTATGGTGATGTATAAGGGTGTATGGTTATGTATGGAGGTTTATGGAGATGTATAGGGGTATATGAGGGTATATGGTGTTGTATAGGGGTATATAGGGGTATATGGTATTGTATAGGGGTATATAGGGGTATATGGTGTTGTATGGGGTATATAGGGGTATATGGTGATGTATAGGGGTATATGGGGGTATATGGTGTTGTATAGGGGTATATAATATATGGGTATAGGGGTATATATTATATAGTGTTATAGGGTTATATGGGGTTATATATATGGTGTTGTTATGGGGGTATATGGTGTTGTATAGGGGTATATAGGGGTATATAGTGTTGTATAGGGGTATATGGTGTTGTATAGGGGTATATAGGGTATATGGTGATGTATAGGGGTATATAGGGGTATATGGTGTTGTATAGGGGTATATAGGGGCATATAGTGTTGTATAGGGGTATATGGTGGTGTATAGGGGTGTATAGGGGTATATGGTGTTGTATAGAGGTATATAGGGTATATGGTGATGTATAGGGGTATATAGGGACATATAGTGTTGTATAGGGGTATATAGGGACATATAGTGTTGTATAGGGGTATATGGTGTGTAATAGGGGTATATAGGGGTATATGGTGTTGTATAGGGGTATATAGGGGTATATGGTGTTTTATGGGGTATATAGGGGTATATGGTGTTGTATAGGGGTATATGGTGTTGTATGGAGTATATAGGGGTATATGGCGTTGTATAGGGGTATATAGGGGTATATGGTGTTGTATAGGGGTATATAGGGGTATATGGTGTTGTATAGGGGTATATAGGGGTATATGGTGTTGTATAGGGGTATATAGGGATATATGGTGTTGTATAGGGGTATATAGGGGTATATGGTGATGTATAGGGGTATATATAGTGTTGTATAGGGGTATATGGTGTGTAATAGGGGTATATAGGGGTATATGGTGTTGTATAGGGGTATATAGGGGTATATGGTGTTATATGGGGTATATAGGGGTATATGGTGTTGTATAGGGGTATATGGTGTTGTATGGAGTATATAGGGGTATATGGTGTTGTATAGGGGTATATAGGGGTATATGGTGTTGTATAGGGGTATATAGAGGTACATGGTGATGTATAGGGGTATATAGGGGCATATAGTGTTGTATAGGGGTATATGGTGTGTAATAGGGGTATAAAGGGGTATATGGTGTTGTATAGGGGTATATAGGGGTATATGGTGTTGTATGGGGTATATAGGGGTATATGGTGTTGTATAGGGGTATATAGGGGTATATGGTGTTGTATGGGGTATATAGGGGTATATGGCGTTGTATAGGGGTATATAGGGGTATATGGTGTTGTATAGGGGTATATAGGGATATATGGTATTGTATAGGGGTATATAGGGGCATATAGTGTTGTATAGGGGTATATGGTGTGTAATAGGGGTACATAGGGGTATATGGTGTTGTATAGGGGTATAGGTGTGTATAGTGTAATAATAATAATATATAGTAAGATATAATAACTATGTTTAGGTACATAATAATAATCATATATGAAGTACCTACCCATGCGCTTGCGCCTTCCGCTGACCATATGCAGATGCAGTTGGTTCAAAAAAATGAGCGATCCGAAGGAGCTACAATCGAGCGATCATGAATGTGAGATATTTGGCCGAAATTTGAAGAGCACTGTGTTGAAATACATCACTGAAAGGTCTTGTATATAATGGTATCATTTTGTTTTGCTTCGCTTTGGAGGTAATCTTTGTGATTGTATTACGTTAAACGGACGGAGTCGTGCCAAGCAAACCATGTGCTTTTTTTGATCAACTTTCTTCTACGCGATTGTTTGGTTTTCCTGCAACAAGTCTCGGTGATCCTATAGTTACACAACTGAGTTTAAAGGTAAGACATTTTTCGTCTTTGACATAGTGAACGTTTTCAGAGTTAATGAGTTAACCGAAATTTGCATTGGATGCTATTTATCCTCCAAGAGATTGCGGCGGTGCAGCGTGCGGTGCGTGCAGGCGTATAATGCGGCACCTAACAGTTGGCGAAGCCATTGCTAAAAGTAACCAAACTTTCAAACAAAATAGCACTTCATAGCACCTGAGTTACAAGTTTAATGGGCTTTTGATTCTAGGTTAGATATATCCACACTGTTCAATGAATTCCTTGGTGTGAATTGTTTACATTGTCCCGCTAGAAGCGAAATTATTTTTTTGTACGCGTTGTCCAATTTGTAATTTCTTTAGATCAATTTATACCAACTGATTTATACAGTTAATAACTTTGTTTTTGGACTGATATAGATTTGGAATGATTTTACTGTACAAAATTAGGTTGTTTTAAGAAAGGTGAAATTTTAAGGATGAATTTTTAAGCTTACATGTATCCAGAATTAGCAGAGTTATACACAATCCTTGCCCATATACAATGTGGTATTTTGAAGTGAAAATCTTATTATATTTACATGTTCAAAATAACATCGAATATTTTGAAGACACTATCTTACTCCCGTACATCACATTGTCCCTTATTAGTATTCTCGACAGGACTATCACTATATTTTTCTCACTGGCATAGTACTTGGGCTGAGTTAATCTTTTATAATGCAAAGATCTCATATAATATTGTATGGACCAAATTCCAAATGCAAGCACAAGATCACTTATTTGTTATCTAGCTAGTTGCATTGTTTTGAGATACCTATAGCAAGACAAAGGCAACAACAAAGGCATTGTTTAAGGTTTCTCTCCTGTGTTATCATGCCTATTCCTATTCAAGGTATTTTACATGAAACAAAGGGCTTGTATTATTTGTTTGGATTTGCTTCTAAAAAAGGAAATGATTATTGTTTTGTTATTCTCATTTCAGGGAAACACTTAACTATTTACCCCTTTGTGGGTGTTCTGATGCTGAGTCAAGCCCCCTTTGCTCTTACAGACCCTGCCACATGTGACACACACCATACTAGTATTAACAATTACTGCTTCTCCAGTAGAGTCGGTGGAGTTTACATTCTTGGAATTTTTGTTGCTGTACTTAAATAAAGCACTTTGTGGAAGATGCAAAAGGGATTGTTTTGCTTTAATGAGTATTCTATTTGCTAGTGTATCAGGTTTGCTATCATCATCATCACTGTCATCATCATCTGAGTTGTCACTTCCATCATCATCGTCGTCGTCATCATGATTATCATTGCTTCCGTCAGTTTCATCATTTCCTGCCAGTAAACCTTTGTTGAAACTGTCTGCAAGTTCTTGGATTCTTAAAGGAAGTTGCTCAGAGCAAATGGGGCACTTGACACCATACAGTATTGAGTAGTTATGATCGTTACAGTTTGAGGAACTACCAAGACAACTTTTGTGAAATGTGTGGCCACAGTTGAAGCGCTGATCTGCAAGTAGGAGATTGTCATCTGCTCTGCAATCTGCTGCATCACAAGCCAACAGTGCGTCTGGTTCTTGACCCTTCCAGGCATACCCTAAGGGGAAGCTTCTTTGGTCCACAGTTGCATCAAGAGAGGGTAGATAATAAGGCTGCATTGGAAAAAGATAAAGGTTTGTTTCAGGTATATCTTGTATAGGAAATGCTTTGTTTTGTTATGGAATGGGTTGTTACAGCCATATTGGATTCTACCTGATATTTCTTTTGTCCTCTGGGTATTTTTGCAGAGTTTCCAAGGTTTTGCCTCACAGAGATGAACAAGTCAAGAAGAAACTCAGCTGCTTTGTTTGATAGGTCCCTTAGGTTCCGGACACTTTTGCCTCTTGGATTATTGGTAAGGAACCAGGTACAAAAGTCTTCTGCACATCTGTTTGCACTTATGGCCTTTGCAGCTGCCTGAACTTGGCTGGCTGTGGCATTTGGAGGAACTGATCTGACAATTCAAGGACAATGAAATGTCTTAGTCACTTAGCTGAAATTAATGTAACACTTTTGGCTTATTTGAATTTTTCAAAAGTTTATTTTCCTTGACATTCCAGGGTGCAAAGAAACTCAGTTTTACAGATGCCGCAGCTGTAGCTAGCATTTACTAGCCCACAAGTCATTTCAACTAGCCGTAAAACCCTTTTTGATTAGCAGGATTGATTCCAATCCTTCTGTAATTTGAATTTGCCTAAAAAACAGCACTTGCCTGTTGGGCAAGTTAAGAACAAGAATCACTAGCCCAATAGCAAAATCCACTAGCCGTGGGCTATCGGACATGACTGTCTTTGCACGCTGACATTGTCTGTCATTGACAGTCATATCAAGGGCTGTGGCCTCGACTAAATTTCATTTAAAACAACAGCACACAGATGAAAAATAGTTTTATTCAAACCACGTTTAGGAACTTTGCATTCCTTACCTTTAAAAATAATGATAAATCATAACTTTGTTGAAGTAGTGGTCTGCTTGTTTTAAGAGGAATTGATTGGTTTACCACTAAATTTTTCAGGTAAAAAAAATATGTGGCATTGCTAAAAAAACATGTTGACCTTGGGGCAATATTGCACATTATTAGGATCTGTCTGTTATACTGGGTAATGTTTGACAAACCGTTTATGCACTTGAATTTCCTAGGTACATTTATGTTACCTTCGAAGAAGTGAATGGAAAACTTCCACTTTCTTTTCTGTTAGCTCATTGAGCCATTGCTCCAGTAGCTCCTGGAAGTTGGGAATGGCCTCTTGCTGGTGTACAAGGTCGCTCAACTGACACAGGGTGGCCTTGTCATAGTGACGCCGCCTTTGGATGATAAACATGAGGGCTAACCGTATCATGGCATCAACCCACTTCCTTTGGTCACCACCTCGAAAGATAACTGAATAAAAGTAAAACACAAGTGGAACCAATTCATCCAGGAGAAACACAAGAAGGACATATTCTGGGTCTTTACATTGTCCAAATGCAGGTAGAACAGCGGTTTTTACAGTCAGCCATCCACCAAATGCTGTAGTGATGAGAGTCGAAATTCTGTGTGGTTTAGGCTTGGAAGGCAACACTTTTCTTTGACCAAACAAGTGTTTGTACAGCTTTTCAAAAAAACAGCGGAAATTTGCCACAACATCTTCTTGTGAGTTCAGACAGATATGGAAGGGCCCCTGCCATGGCACCACTGACAATACTCTGTCTGGGTCAACATCGGGTTTCCACTGTAGAGTAAGCAACTTTTTTTTAGCTAATGTTCATAATCAATTTGAAAGTATAAAATAATTATTCTTACTTTAAAATTTTATGTACTATTAATTACTATTAAGTAATTAAGAATAACAGACATGTAAATGTTTTCTGTTTAACTAGAGTGGACTCTCTCAGTGTGTATTTGTTTACGTACCTGTAGTTTCTTTTTGTTGCTCCTGAAATGCAGTTCTCTTAGTGGGACTGCCCAAGTTTTGAATAATATTTACCCTTGAGTATGTGTTGTGGCTCATTTTTATCTTTGGTTGAAACTTTTTTTTCCTTTGTAATGTGTTACAGTCAAGTCAAGCATAGCCCCCAAGATTACATTAATGAATTTATTATTTGAAAGTTGAATCCGTTGGTAGTTGTAGATTTCAGATTCATCTCTGCATTCTTGCATGCGTAATGAGCCGTGAAGTCACACGCAAAGCAGTTACGAAATTTCTACCAGCTCAGTTTCCCTGAATTTTATGTAAATGTCTTCTATGAAATTTAACCTGTTCAAAGATTTTCAATCTGACCAAGTACAGAGAAGTTGTTGTAAAATATTCACTGCCCATTACGCATGAAATATTTCACTTCAGAAATATACTGTGAATATTATATTAAATATATATTGATTCAGAGGTAGCAAATCCACAAAGTGGTCCTTGTGTACCTAATTCTCAGTCGAATTGTAATTTGGCAGTGTTAGTTTTTGAGGAGAGGGGAAAACCGGAGTGCACAGCGAAAAAAAAAAACCCTCGGAGCAAAGGAGAGAACCAACAACAAACTCAACCCACATATGGCGTCGATGCCGGGATTTGAACCCAGGCCACATTGGTGGGAGGCGAGTGCTCTCACCATTGTGCCATCCCTTGCTCATTATGTTCCTTATGCTAAAAGTGTTTTAAAAATGTTAAGCCAAACCTGGCATATAATCTTCTTGTTGTAGTACCATGTTGGCCAATCACCAGCTAAGAGCAGTAGGTTCTTTTCCATGTATTCGCTTAGTGATGGGCAAACTTCATTGAGGTGCTGCATTGCTTGTCTATAATTTGCCATGCTCTTAAGGGACTGTTCAAATTCATCAACTAGCCAAGTGTTGGACAGCAAATCCAAGTCATGTCTGGCCTCATCTGTATACACTCTACAAGGTATTTGTTATTGTTTGTATCATGAAACATTGTACATGCTCTTTTTTGGCACCCTTATGCAACATTTGTTGAAAGTCAATTATCCATTCAATATTAAATTTTCCCTTTCAAATTCCTACATTGTGAGACAATGCAAAGTGGTATGTGGAAAAAATTTATGATGGGCTGTATGTAAAACTAGTTATTGACATTTGGAGTTGCCAATTTCATTTTTGAGGAGGAATTTATAATAAAGATATTTATGGTGCCAGTTAATTGTAAAATTTCTGTGGCATTGATTTATGCCAAAGAGTTAAATGGCATGAAAAGTTTGGATGAAATACATTACTAAAATCTATTACTTAAAAGTGTTATATTATTCTTTTTGTACCAGCTTGTGGCACCCAATGACTATTAGACCACTACCTTGACTTTTAGGTTTCTGATTTGTTGTAAATCATACCTTAATTCAACTAAACTTTTGTTTACATTTGTCAGGTCAAACTGACTGAAATCAGCAGGTAGAGAGTCTAAATAACTGAATGTAAAATAATTTGACAAATGCTCTTGAAACAACTCGTTCAGTTTGTTGGCATCAATTCCTCCCCGGCAGTTAACAATTGCACCCCCAGCAATTCGGACAGGTACAACCCGGTGGACATTTCTTGTTGTTGGCATTGCCGGTATAGATTCTTGGTGATCCACTACTCCAGTACACATGTGAAGGCACTTGCTCAGCTGGCTCTGTTTGGGGTCTTTTATAGACTGGACACAATGAAAATCATCTATAATGAGCAGGAGGAAGTTGTTGTTCTGTTGGGGAGGAAATTTTTAACTGGATCAGTGTACATCTATGGACTGATAAATTAAAGTCATTTTACTTAAACCATGAAACAAGTAGAAGAATACTACGCACTATTATGTATTAATTCCATTGTCTTCTTTTGTTTACCTCTCGCTATTTTGCACTGTTTGTTAATATCTGTTTCACGGTTCAAATAAAATCACTCTATTTTTGTTGTTTTTGTCTCCTTGTTACAAGGTCCTTGTGCCGTCTATTTAGCCCCTGCTTCTTTACATCCAGCCACCTCACCTTGTGTCAACTTATTGTTTTGGCCAGGGTGTTGTGCAGTGGCAGATGTTTAATAATGAATTGTTTCAGTATGTAAATACAGGTACCTTTATGGCACTCTCAACGATCGCTTGTGTCTTGTGAATGCTTTTTCCAGACAATCCTTTTTTATGATTTAGCACACTTCTCGGGTGGGTGCTAAACCCCAGAAGTGAGCCAGCTGTCAAAGCATCATCACTGGCACCATGAAAGGACAAGTGCAACCCACAGTCTTGTTGTAAGGGATTGTTTTTCTGTTGAAAACAAACAAGCAACACTTGTGTCTATTACACACCATGGTGTTTAATTTAATTTAAGTGTCTTTCTAAAGTATGGTTCCTGTTATTATTATTATTACTATTATTATTATTATCATTATCATTACCATTATCATTATTAGTATTATTATTTATTTTATTTTTTATTATTATTATACACACTTGGTTTCTAAAGTAAGACAGCTGATGAAGCAGTGCCACAACTCGCAGTCTCAGTATTTCATGTCTTTTCTTAGAAAGCTGTTGTTTTTCATCATTCTTGACTAGACACAAGGCACGGTTGAACAATCCAGGGGTGCACTTGTTGGCAAATTTTTCCATGTCTGCAGGGTCGTATAGCCGCTGCCCTCCATCCTTGTAATGTTTAGTGAGACACTTGTGGAACGTTTTGAACTGCTCATCAAAAGTTGGCTCTGAAAATTAATAAAAAAATGTTTCTAATAAAGGTTGAAACTAGTCGTCTTTGTTTTGAATGTGTGGAAATTAAGAGTACGTCAATACAATACCTTCTAGCTTGTTGCATCTTTCTTTTAATGCTGCATTTTCGCGCTGTAATTTGGTGATTAATTGTTTTGCCTCTGCTAGCTCATTAACACTCTGCAAAGGGGCGGTCTGAGAGGTTCCATCCGTCCAAGTTATTTTCTTTTCTGGGGTAGTACATAGGACTGAAGTAGTACATTTTGTCTACAAATGTATAGGGCAAAATTTAATGCAAAATATGAATATTTTCTAAAACAAAACTAAGAATGTATGATCTGTTTCTCTACATTTTGACTGTTGTTTGAGTGTAAAAGAAACATACCTTTCTCGTAGTAGGGGGTTTGTAGAGAGCGTGGTTGGTAAATATGGGAGCTTCGTCCGCGAGATTTAGGTGGCCTTGGCAAAGAAATGCACCTCCTTGGTGGTTTTCAAGGTTTGCTGCTACGGTGAGAATCCTCTGCGGACATGGCAGTAAATTGTTCCTTTGCGTGCAAGCATTTTCGCTCGGAAAACAGCACCTCCTTTGACTTTCCACTTGCAATTTTTTTGCATGACCAAAACATAGCCAAACCGGCCTAGAGTAGCCACGTAAAACAGCCTCTTTTCCCGAATAGTAATTAGTGGCACCCCAACACTTTTCTGACACGCTTCTTAATCTGGAGCCACGTTCACAAACATTTTCCATTATTTAATCAACTTTGGACTGAAGTTTCCGCCGGAAACGCACGCAAAAAGACCGGAACTTGACAGTGAAGCGGTCGGTAACTATTTTTTGACATTTTTGAAGCTTTTCGAAGCGGGAAAAAACGAGCGGCGTCTCCAGTTTCATTCATAATTTCCCGCGTAAAGCATGAGGCCGGGAAGCTGGCGCCTACCAGTCAGTAAGTGGACACAAGCCGTAGGCGAAGAGTTTGATGTTTACAAATCTTTTCCTTTTTTTACTTGTCCAAGGAAATATATTTTAGCGCTGCTGTCTACCTTCTAAGTGCAAGAGGATCGATCCTCTCAGAGGTAAGATTGGCTGTACATTTGTGGAAGCTTCTCACCGGCGATTACGTTCGAGTGTTTTCACCGCGAGGGGGATGCAAAAACAAAAAACAGCAAGCCACAGAAAAACGTTCTGTTCGATTTTTTTACGTATTTCTTATTTTGCTTCTTGGCTTTTAGCCTTTTGGTTGGTCGAATTTTGAACCTTAAATACTCCACCTGTTTCTTATTTTTGCAAATTGTTCAAGAGCTATTGGTCGTATAATGTCTCTATGAACTACACACTGTCCCGCGCATTTTCAGCAAGCACCCTAAAGTGTATTCCTAATCTGATTTCGCTACAACTCTTGACATCGCCTGTCAATGAGTTCTAGTTTGGGGATATCAGATCATAATCACCGAACTAGTCATGGTTAACTATGTATTTGGCTTCAAACTTTGCTCTTTTTTGTAGACTACTTGATTCGTTGTAAGATGGTCAGCGGAGAGCACAAACTGCCGCGAAAACGGCAACCAATCAGCGGTTTTTCTGCCCTGCCGTTCCAAGCACATTCTTTCGATGTCGGCGAATTCCCAAGTGTCAAACCACTTTTCCAGGCATGCTCCACTTTAAAAAGCACAGCTGCTACGTGATTACAAGTGGATCCCAAACTGAAGGAAAAATAAAAAGTCATAACTATACTTCCACAGATACTGTTATATACACATGAAATCAATCTCTTACCCGGCAAAACATGTGCAATAAGCGGCCTCCACTGTGCCACTTATCTTTTTCACGCAAACCCAAATCTTGTGTGGTACGTTACCTATTCTTTGCGAAGGTGTTGATTGCGACTTCAAGAGGCAAAGTTCGTGAGTGTCTGAAATGGGGTGATAAAAAACTTCCTTCAGCCATTGTGAATCGAGATAGCTAAAGGCTTTTCCCTCTTTATAATCACTGCGACGGCGTTTGCCAAGATCGCTCCCTTGTTCGGCCGTTAGGATAAATTCCGCTATTTGCATCTGTAAGATAGGTGGCCATTTTTCAACTCCCGTTTCTTCACTGATCCAATTATCTTTGAGTTCCGTGAACGGATCTGGTAACTGCTCACCATTTACGTTAAGAAGACTTTGGTATTGCTTCTTTTTCTGTATTATTTCCTCTTCCGCGGTTAGTTTCACAGGCACAGATAGCTGTTCCGCTCCGAAAGCCAATGCAGTAAGTTCGTCCTTGGTGCCCGTTGTTTTCAAACCATGAATGCGTAAAAATTCCTTCAGTTCCGGAACTTTCCATCTCCTAAAGTCGTCTAATGTCCTCTTCTCTCCACTTATACGCCATTTTCGCCGAAATCGCCACTTTGCAAAGGGCCCCTTTGCCATCTCATTTGAATTTTTGTTTATAGTTTGGCGATTTTGGCGATTAATTGCCATTTCTGCCATTTTCGCCAATGCGTGCATTTCTGGACATATCTCTTCTCTTGAGAGAGGACAAACATCTTGAGAAAAGTACACTAGACAAAAAATGATCGATGCCAGATCTTCAAACTTGCTTACAATTTCCTATTATCAACGAATCATTTTTATCCCGATTCGTTCCCAGTCACACGCAATTTTGAGATTGACCGCTGGAACTCCGAACTCGCTTATTAGGGACTTTAAAGGGACTGGTTCACGATAATGCGCATGTGTGAGTTCTGACAGTAGCTGATTGTTTTTCAACCAATCGGAAGCGAGTTAGATGCACGCAAGTAAATTTACAAAATTCAAATTAATTGTTCGCGACGCGAGAGTATTTCCGGGCATTTGGTTTGATTTTATTTATCCCCATAATTCAATTTTATTCTTTGCTACTCCTCAGATATATGTTGCAGCCGATAAGAATAAGATTTACAGCCCTGTCCTGCTTTGAAACAAACATTTACCAACGTGTATTTTTACGAGGTCGTACCCACGCTAACAAAACAGTCACCGATCGGCAAACAAAATTTGTAAACAAACATCTTATTACTGTTCTCTCAGTTCGCCTTATATAAACCCAGAAATACCTACAAATAGCGCCGGACCGGTGACAAAAACACGCAAGGTATGAGTATAAAGATTATCCCTAACTGAGCATAAATTTCAATTGCTTATCAGCAAATGAACAAATTCATTCGCGTTGCATCGGGTCAGTGTTCCGCAAAACAAATGTTATCGAGTAGCACACATAAAGAAACTAGATTATGAACAGAATATTCAGGCAATAATTTATTTTAAAAGCATCAATTCTCAAACATATACGATCGTAAAGCAAAGATACAAGGAACATTTCAAGTGTACCAGATCGGTGAAGATCGCGCGGCCTGTTGCGGTATAACTACAGGTCGGAGTCAAAAATCAAATCAAAGTTGAATGAACTCATGCCTTTAACCACTTTCCAAGTGTCGTGTATTCTTTTCGTATGCCACACACTACTCCTAGAACCATACCAGATCGATAAGCTAAGCTTCTCTATCTCCAGAGACTCTTGAGAACGTCCTGTTGCCGGACGGCCACGATGCTCTTCTCAACCTCCATGATCAAAACATTATTTTTTGCGTCTTCTTAAAACTTAACCAGTCAAACGACACAACCACACGTTAATGACCACTACCGAAGTATAACTAGACCAGCCAAAGCGACGGATGTCCGAATAAAACGAAGGATTTTCAATGATTGTACCGGTAATGGCGATTTCGAATTTAGTGTTGACCCAACAAATTTATTCTGAAGAGACAGACGGCGCGCATGCGCATTATCATGAACCAGTCCCTTTAAGATAGGTGACTACGGTCGCCTGGGACGGTTAGATAGATGTCACGTCACGCAAAACACGCGTGACCTTTTACCGTCGTCCTTCTGGGACGGTATGTTTTCGCCGGGTTTCTCGTCGT
This sequence comes from Porites lobata, assembly GCA_942486035.1. Taxonomy (NCBI): domain Eukaryota; kingdom Metazoa; phylum Cnidaria; class Anthozoa; order Scleractinia; family Poritidae; genus Porites; species Porites lobata. The sequence continues at coordinate 1,488,853 of CALNXK010000089.1, read as the reverse complement.
GAAGACAACGGTGAAACCGATAAGAGTTCATGCGTACTTATTGTCACTTTTCTTCTAAAACTGAGTAGCCAATGGGTTAAATATGCGTTGGCTTGTGTTTACATTGATTTACCCATCGGTGAAATGAAAAAGAAAGCGAAAATATCAGAAATATCTGAGTTCATTCATAACTTAGCTCGCGGTCGCATATGGCGACTGCTTGTTTTCTACCTAGTGTCGTCCGCCATGGCAGAGGAAAATTGCCGAAAAGAAAGGTAAGACCCAGTTCAAACGTTAATCTTTTCATGTACCGAACTTAATACCTATTTAGGTCGACCCAAATGGTTCGAGGTTGATTCAGGCGTCGAACTTAAAGTGTAGTCGAACTCGATTCATTTTCACGATGCTTTAAACAAGTGAAAATAAATTTTAGTAATTTGTGCTTTAGTTTCGGCACATGAGAAGTTCGACGTTTCAACTGGGCCTAACAGTGATGATTGTAGTCGTCTTTTGTATAACTTAAAACTGTATTTTTATCAAGAAAACATTTCCTTATAACTCAAAAGGTGTTGGCTTAGGGAAGGAAAGTTCAAATAAAAACATCGACTACAGTTTTGAAAACTAGCTAGCTTTAATTTGTACCCTTATTCCTCTGATTGGTATTCTTCGTATAAAATAAAAAACTCTTCTTCAGTAATTGAGCCTTCTGCGAAAGAAATGACAAGCGAGTTTCGCACATGACTTCACCGTCCTCTGTTTTGTTGTCCGATCTTAAATTGAAAATTTTTGCGGCTTCTTACCGTCATGGCCCCAGGCCACCCGTATACGCATCCAACCGTCCCAGCCTACCGTAGTGACCTATCTTAAAGTCCCTATTTACCGAGTTGTGTAGCTCGGCGGCGCCATTTGATCATGACTTGTGATATTTTCGGCACCGGACAAACGAACACTAACTCTATGTTATTTATTAGGAAAAACTCACCCACAGTAGCGCCACTCTCGAATCACTGAAATCAACACGCTCGACCAAATTACTGGAAAAGTGATTGACGTGAGCCTCACACACGTGCCATTGAAGGCTTTGACAGGGTTAGTGCGGAGTTTGAATTCAGATGTGAAAGCTTTTAAAACAGTAAATTCAGTGGTAATTCCTTTTGTCAACTAGTTGCTGATTGGATGCTCTTCAAAATAACAGAGAAAATTATCCGAAGAAATGTTTTGAAGAAAGAAAAAGAATCCCGGATTAAGCACTAATCGGCCTTTGAGAAACTGCGCCCTGTAACTCGCGCCAGTAAAACAAAATATTCCGTTTACACGCCCGACGCACTCTGGCCAATTTCTCCTCCGATTACAAGCACTTGACACCGAACCATACGATACCTTTTGAAAACGTTCTTATAATATAATTAATGATACACAGTTTAAATAGAGGTTTCGCTGTACGCAATTAACCCTCACGTTCAAAATATGCCATAATCATATTTATCTATATCGCAACCACCCTTCCGCCTCAACTGCTACCTGTACGCCTAGCAAACACTGATATCGAACGCACTCTCCTAAGCTCCGATTACTCCTTGTAACTACGTAGCTATATATATATTTTTTCAGAGAACTGTATTCGTCTCGTATTTATATCACGCCCACTGGCGGTGGGTTCAGTTACTTGTGCTGAAGATAAATAACGTTTCATCAGAAACAATTTGAGTTCATGTCGTGACTTCCTTGAAAATTATTTTCTTTCTAACGGCTCTATGGAAGAATTATTATTTCAATATAACTCGCCGCCAGAGGCAGAGAAAACATTTCTTACATCATTGTTTATTCTAATTATTGTTATTTATTTTTTATTTATACATGGACAATTATCTGTTAAAAGTATGTGATAAAACAGAATCAAACTGATTAACATGATTGCCGGATGGGAGTCTAATGAAGAATAGTGCGTTTTATGCTTCCGTTTTAAAAAACCCCAAAGGAGTTACTTGCACTAAGACCCGAGGTATGCAGAGAATTCCAAAAGGCGGCACCGCATTACGAATAACTTCCCATTAGACACTCTGTCCTAGGCGTTTCTTTAGGCCCCGTCACGTACACACGTATCCATTTTTGTTTGGAAACGGAGGTTTTTTTTTTATCTGGTTTGGTCTACCGTCCATACGTATCCGATGAAAACAGTCTCAAAACGCATCTTTTCAAAAACGCTCTCCAGAGTAGAGATTTTTGAAAACGCCGGCTTCTTGTTTACGCGTGTTCGGACGAAAACAGAGATTTTTGAATACGATGATGTCATACGTCATATACCTCTGGCATGACGCATGCTCCATAAGTGATGCCATCGTATTTCGATCTTTTTAGCGTTTCCATGTGGAGGGGCGAAGACGATTTGAATAGGCTAAGTTTGGATGAGTATTTTTTTCTAAAACGGAAAAAATCTAAATTTAAAATCTCCATTTTCAGAAATACCCGGATGGGTGTCGACGGAACCTTAGTCAAACAATGTAATTGGCAATCAATGAGGTGTGAAGCCAGGCTGAATACTGGTTAAAACAGGAAGACAAAGTACAGTAAGTCGATACTCATATTTATCGCGAGGCGGCGCGGGTCTCATTGCTTGCTTCCGCATTCTATAAATGTAGCATTTCTTTAACTACTTCGAGGAAGTCATCGAAGAACACGCTTTACAGAGAGAAGCTGGGTTCCCTTTTGATTTCAGGTAGGTTTAGCTTTTAATATGCGACTTAACAAATGACAAGCAGCACTGGCATGGCTAGTCAAGAGATTACAGATACTGGCCAGTTTCCTAAAGTCCTATCAGTGAAGTTTAAATGGATAGATCGATGTTTTCAGTGAAAGTGGCTTGCTAAGAACTTCTGCAAGTGTTAAACAACAAATATCGGGTTCCTACAAAGCAATACTGAATATTTTTATAAGCCCAGAACTAGGAAATGAGAAACCCGTTGCGGTATAGCCCCATATAATCCCTAACGGCTTAAACGTTGGGTTGACAGAGAAGGGATATTTCTTACATGATGGACATTATAACTCTAGCTGCTAGTCTCATGATCACTTTTAAATAACGAGTATTAGATTGGCGTCTTATGCAAATTTTCAAGCTTCCTCCTTTTCATGGCAAAATCTGTCGGCATCAACATTATCCGCGACTGTGAAGAAATTGATACCGCTTTCTTGTTACAACTTAGTTGACATAGTTTAGTCTTTTTTTTAGCATGGCGCTTTTGATTGAACTTTATTTGACAAAGTTAAACTTTCTTTGTTGATGAGTTTTCGAGCACTTTTGGTGAGCAGGAGTTAAACGTTGTAGGCAGCTAAAAGGTGTAGATACATGCAGTTGATGTCACGGCGGAAAAACTTTGTTCCGTGATTTCCAAGAAGACTTCCTTTCACGCCAGTGCTTTAATCCACCAAGGGAATATTTTACTAAAGAACAGTTCCAGAAAGAAAAAGCGCTCAAGAAACATTATTAATCACCCTTACTAAATTCTGTACCTGACATTTTCAACTGATTATTGAAAGAATGGACAATAAGTTTATCCTTAAAAAAAATTTGCGAAAGTGTTTGCGAGCACATGTTGTTCACAGTGAAGTCTCCGACATGATAGAAGTCACATTGGGAATAAGCTTTGGTCCATGATTTTCGAAAAGACTTCATTTCACCCAAAGCCTTAAAAGATCCCATAACTAGCGACTTGAAGACGATGATAATATCAGTGAAGCAATATTACACCATAAAAGTCAGCAAAAACCTTTCTTAGTCACTATAGAACATAGGTATGAGTATAACTGGAACGAATTAAAGTACTACTCTGAACTGAAATTTAAGGTAGCTTCGAAAATTTTTACTTTTAGTAGACGTTTGAGAAAACCAGGTTGGGTGGCGATCGCTGCAGGCTACATTTATAAAGAAATAAGAAGCTCTTCATCAGATATCCACACACTTAAAATTAAAGTGTAATGTTACAAAGGAAAATTTGTAATATTACACTTTTTAACGAGTAAAGCGTTACACAGAATTTTCAGTGTTGTGTTACGCTTTATGTCGGGTAATTTTACGCAAACTTTAGTGTAAAAGAGCTGGTACTCTTAACATGATAATATTACACAGTTAAAGGTATACTTTTACAATTTTTTTTATTGTAACATTACACGCAGGGCACGGTGTACATTTTACCCGTTTTTACAGCGTAAATGTATACCATAGTAAAGGTCATTGAACTTATAGAATTAAACACACCTATCGGTGTTAGAGTATACTAATAACACAGAGTAATATTACACAATTTTTAGTGTTCTATTACTCGTTTTTTCGGGTACTTTAATACCAACTAAAAGTGTTAAAATTGAAGTGTATTGTTAGAAAAGAAAAATTATAAAGTTACACTTTTTATGTTGTAAAACACTACACAGAAATTATGGTGTAGTGATACTCGTTATTTTGAGTATTTTTACACCACGTTTAGGCTGAAACAATACGTATTTTTAACATTTACTTACAGAGTAAATGTCTTCCACAGCGGAGGTAATTATGCACTCACATGTGCACTTATGCGTTTATAGAATAAAACACCCACTCTCTTTTTTTTAAAAAAAGGTATCGAAGCAAGAAAATCTTCATCGCGTGATTAAGTTATCTGAGCCGCTAGTTGTACATGTAGCAGGTATATACTTCAGCTGCAGTCTAAGGTCTCATTTCAGATATATCGTACGAAATTCACGCAACTGCATTTGTATACATGTGTAAATTGCAAGGCGTTTTAGCTAAATTAATGAAATGACCTAAACCGCTAACATGCATCACTCCATTGACAGGACTGTCATTTGTGCGGGTTTCTATCTTTCCTGAGAAATGTAACACTATGTTTCTTTCTTCTTCTTCTTTTCTTTTCTTTTTTTCTTCATTGTCCATTGTCTTCGTACCATCGATTTAATTCAGACCATGTTCCTTTTCCGCGTGTTCTCGAAGAGGAAATTTACAGCAACATAAATTACGTGACTGAGTCAAAAGCCGCAGCAGATCCAAAGATCACGTATCATTAGTCCGTGACCAGGAGCTTAAGTGACAGGGCGCGAATTTTCGTGCAATCAGGATCGATGATGTTGCCGATAAAGACACTTGAATACCGTTTGTATTCATCTTTTGTTCCAACCGTCCTCCACGAAGGTTGCACTAAAATTAAGCACCGTAAATTTGAAGATTTTAACTCAAAGTCTTCATTGATTTCAAGTTAACAAGGATGTAGGGCCGATTGTTAGAGCAAAGGATGATGGAGGCTCCAAATGACTGCTAAGAAGAAAGCAAAAACCATGCATTCAAACATGTTCAAAGATTACGACGGCGCATTTCGCATTTCGAGGTGAGTATACTTTCCGTAATTTCTGAGTTTTATGTTAAAGCTATAGTCTGGCCCTAGATTTCTTGAGGCTTCTGAAGTATTGTTTTACCGTACTGCAACACCTTGAGCGGTTTTCCTACTGTGGGAGAGCGCGATGCGATATCAAGAGCGCATTGTTTGGTGTTTAGCTTTGAAATCTCGATAACCTCGCTATTTCGCCTCAAATTTTTGTTTAGGCTTGTTAGGAGAATAGCCTGAGAGGAGACAGATATATACGACTAACATTAGAAATATAAATACTGGATATAAGCTGACTGAAATGTTTTGTGAATATTGCCATTGGTTGTTCGTTTGCTTTTAACCGCCAAAAGGTCGCGTGACATGACGTCAACAGCGAAGACTACATTGTATCACCTTGTTGTTTTTGCAGACACAAATTGAAGCTTAAATATTTATAGCGAATTTAATTACTTTTAATTCGAGTGGTTTTGCTCTTTGCAAACAAAAGACGTGTATTACAAGCGTACCACCCGAACTGTTCGGGGGATCGTGATGTCACGCGCGACATTTGATTCCATACATTTACTATTCAAATGATCGGTAGAAATGCTTCAAAAAACACAGAATTTTGCACCTTTTGATCCCAAATGTTGATATAATGTAAGTTATCTTTATTTATTTTTCTTACATTATACCTAGTGGCTATTCGTACCGTACCTGTACATCGACTTGTATTTGATATGTAGAATAGAGATAAATCCAAACCAGAAAAATATATTAAGCTTGTCTAATTTTTATATGTGATTTCGCATACAAAAACCTGTAATTGCACGAGGCTTAAAAGGCTTAATATCATTTTCATTACTTTACCTGTGTTTTGTTTTCATCATGGCCCTGGTCCACCGGCCAGGTGGTTATGTGAGGTGGTTTTGCCTGCTTGTTTCCAGGGGACTCATGGATTGGAATAAAACGTGTTTTTCGAGTAATTTTGTGATCAGATATCTGAATTGAATCTGAAGCTTTCGTTTCAATACCAAGTTATAAAGTGGTATAGCTGTGTTTTGTTTTCATCATGGCCCTGGTCCACCCGCCAGGCAGTTATGTAAGGTGGTTATGTCCGCCTTTGACTAACGACTCAGTCAGGTGGTTTTGCCCGCCTGTTACTGGGGGTCATAGATTGGACTAAAACATGTTTTTTGAGTAATTTTGTGATCGGATATCTGAATAATATTGTATAGTGAAGCTTTCGTTTTGATACCAAGTTATAAAATCTTATAATGTGTTTTGTTTTCATCATGGCCCTGGTCCTCCGGCCAGGCAGTTATGTAAGGTGGTTATGCCCGCCTTTGACTAACGACTCAGTCAGGTGGTTTTGCCCGCCTGTTACTGGGGGTCATTGATTGGACTAAAACATGTTTTTTGAGTAATTTTGTGATCGGATATCTAAATTGTATAGTGAAGCTTTTGTTTCGATACCAAGTTATAAAGTCTTATAGTGTGTTTTGTTTTCATTATGGCCCTGGTCCTCCGGCCAGGCAGTTATGTAAGGTGGTTATGCCCGCCTTTGACTAACGACTCAGTCAGGTGGTTTTGCCCGCCTGTTACTGGGGGTCATGGATTGGAATAAAACATGTTTTTTGAGTAATTTTGTGATCGGATATCTGAATTGTATACCAGTGAAGCTTTTGTTTCGATACCAAGTTATAAAGTCTAATGGTGTGTTTTGTTTTCATCATGGCCCTGGTCCTCCGGCCAGGCAGTTATGTAAGGTGGTTATGCCCGCCTTTGACTAACGACTCCGTCAGGTGGTTTTGCCCACCTGTTACTGGGGGTCATGGATTGGAATAAAACATGTTTTTTGAGTAATTTTGTGATCGGATATCTGAATTGTATACCAGTCAAGCTTTTGTTTCCATACCAAGTTATAAAGTCTAATAGTGTGTTTTGTTTTCATCATGGCTCTGGTCCACCGGCCAGGCAGTTATATATGCAAGGTGGTAATTTTCATGCCCGCCTTTGACTAATGACTCAGTCAGGTGGTTTAGCCCGCCTATAGTGTTACTGGGGGTCATGGATTGGAATAACACATGTTTTGAGTTATTTTAATTTGTGATTTGATACCTGAATTGAATATCTGAAGCTGTGTTTTGTTTTGTAGAGGAGGAAAAATGTACTTGATTGCTAAGACTCTAGAGAAAAAACCTTTTTACATCTTAAACCTAATATGTGATTATTTTGTGAATGAAATTTAATTTAAGTAGTTTACCTTAACCATGTTGGTCAAGAGAGCATTATTGTGTTAGTTCAATTAGAAGGAACTCTAAAACACTCGGTCCTATTTTCAACCCTCATGACCGATACAATAAATTAAGAACACTTTAATATCGACTAAAACAAGTCTTGTTTTTTTTTTTTCAATTTCATTTGTCACGCAGGTTGCAGCCACAAGAGGACAATATCTAGAGGAAGCAAAACAGATGCACCGCCATCCATTTTTACTGTGGGAAAGGCATTACAACATGACTGTAAAAATACTAATAATTGGAGAGGAAGACGTCCTGCTAACTATCTTTCCCGGGTACCACCTTGCAGCTCAAACCTTGAACCTCCTCCGGCTCTGCCCTAAGCACTGATTTTTGATAGGACAGTACGCATCACTCCTAAGCAGTTAGACAGTACACACCATGGCTTGCACACTTGACCTTTCATTTTTACTTATTGTTAGAAGTCTAGCTGATTATTCAGTGATTAAAAATGTGATTTCCTATATTTTTCAAATGCGTCATTTTTTTGCCTAATACTATAAATTGATGTAATATTACTTTTCTGTTAATGTTTTATTACCCCTATGGGAAGTGCAATTTTACACTTGACCAAGGTGTAAACCATTCACAGTTACACTGTTTGGTGTGTAAATGAACCTTCTGGTTGCGTGTCAAATTACACTATTGGACATTGTGTAATAATACACACAAAAAAAAGGCTGCCGGGGCTGGCAAAGCTACTACACTATCATTTGGTGTAATATTACTGTTCTATTAGTATTTTATTACACTTATAAGAACTGTAATTTTACACTTGACAAAAGTGTAAACCACTCACATTACACTGATTGGTGTGTAAATATAACCTCTAGTTGGGTGTTAAATTACACTATCATAAAATGTGTTATAATACACAGAAAAAAAAGGCTGCCGGGGCTGGCAAAGCTACTACACTATCATTCGGTGTAATATTACTGTTCTATTAGTATTTTATTACACTTATAAGAACTGCAATTTTACACTTGACCAAAGTGTAAACCACTCACATTACACTGATTGGTGTGTAAACATAACCTCTAGTTGTGTGTTAAATTACACTAATATAAACTGTGTAATAATACACAGAAAAAAAAGGCTGCCGGGGCTGGCAAAGATTTTACACTTTTTTTTGGAGTAATGTTACACTTTAATTTTAAGTGTGCAGTCACCTCATGGTGCCAGATTAACAATTTACTTTGAATTTGTGTTATGCTAGTGCAAAGGAATTTAAATTTTTCATGTTCCTCATAACTCTAAAGAGCATGCGCATTATGCCAGTCGATCGGTCGTGTTCTTTTTCAGAAAAATGGCTCATGCACGCATTATGAAAGTTTGAGGTTCGCAGACATTCGCGTTTAGTATAATTCAAGTTCAAGGGGCTAATTAACAATTATTCCACGAGGGCGCGTTGGATATGAGATGATAGAGGCCAACGAGGCGCATAGCGCCGAGTTGGCTATAATCATGTCATATCCAACAAGAGCGAGTGGAATATTGTTTTATTAAAAACGCCCACAAAATCTCGTTGAATCTCCCCGACTAGAACAAACCGGAAAAGACATGGGACTTCCGCTATTCACATGTCACACGTCTATCAAAACTGTCAACGCGCGAACGGACTCGCCTGGACTGCATGAATGAAAAATCAAAACATTGTAGCGATGAACATTAGTTTTTTTAAAAACTCATCGAGATTCTAGGATTTTACACAGCAGAACAGCTAAAAAACCTGGCAGATAACGTGAAGGAAAAGAATTTTTAAGTGACACTGCAGCCGTCGAAATTACTGTGAATTTGGATTTTCGGTGCAGTTATAAAAGTAAGAACAACAGAGAAAAACTGTTACCTCGGTCGCTTGTTATGAAGTTGTTTGAAGCCACAAGTTGGTTTTGCTGAACGAGAAAAGAAGCTATACTGCCGCCTCGATTGCTCCAGTGAATGGCTGCATAGCCGGTATCTGTAGCAGGCAGGTACAAAAGTCGGACCGGATCAACTCGGACCGCCAGTCCGGGTCGGATTGACTCGGACCAACTCGGATCGAATGAAAAAATAAAAATAAAATAAAATTGGACTCGGATCAACTCGGTTCATGAAAAAAACAACTCGGATTATAAAAAGAAAAATAAAATCAGTCGGTATCACTTAAGTTTCACCCGCCATTTTGTTTTTTTTTCTCACGAACTCGTGGTTGCGTAAATTGATTTTATTTTTGTTTTTATTAATTTTAATGATACACTAGTGAGCAGCACACATACACTTCCAGTGAACATTTTCAACTTGGAAGGAGGAGAAATCATGCTCGCCCGGGACAACGAAAATTTTCGTACCCCGTGCGAGAATTGAACTCACGACCCTCCGAATACTACATGTTTATCGTACGTTCCAACCACTGAACCGGAGGGTCGCGAGTTCGATTCTTGCCGGGGGCATGGAAATTTCCTTTGTCCTGGGCGAGCATGGTTTCTCCTCCTTCCAAGTTGAAAATGTTCACTGGAACTTATGTGTGCTGCTCACTAGTGTATCATTAAAATTAAGTTTCAGGAGTCCTGCGGAAAAAAAAAAACAAACAGGAACAAACAAACAAACACCGCTTCGGTAACTATCTAAATGCGATCAACAGACAAGGCTTTTGATGATTTTCTCATAAATAATTCAGTAGTCTAATAAATAAGAAAATATGTACATTCTAGGCGACTGAAACTATCATTTCTTTACTGTCGAACCACAACCACGAGTTTATAACATGATCGGAGAGGAACTGGCACTAGTAAAACAAAATGGCGCCTGAAAGCCACGGAGAAAAAAAAGATGATCTGGCCTTTTTTACCCTCCAAATGGGTTAAACTTTCAGTTTTGCTGATTTAATTCAATTGTTTTGATTGCTCCGAGTTGATCCGAGTCCAATTTTATTTTATTTTTATTTTTTCATTCGATCCGAGTTGGTCCGAGTCGATCCGACCCGGACTGGCGGTCCGAGTTGATCCGGTCCGACTTTTGTACCTGCCTATCTGTAGCTGATTACTGGTGATTTATATTCTTGATGGCGGATAAACAAGCCGCAGTTATCTATCGGCGAGTGACTCGACCGGCGAATGGCTTCGCGATCATGAAGAAACAACACTTGCCTTCTTTCGTAGCTGGTCAAGGTACTTTAGTTCCATGTGTTTTCATGTGTTTTTCGACAAACTGTCAAACAAGCTCTTGTGGCTTTTTTGTTTGTTTTGGTCTTTTTTCTTTCGATGAAATTGCATTTCTAGTATTCTAAGAAATGAATTAAAACAATTTGCTTCGGGCGCCGTTCTATCCTTCGTGAAAAAAAATCTCAGCTAGCTTCCAATTTTAAACTGACGCGTACATCGACCATATATGGAGAGCATGGTATAATAGCTCATATACCATAACGGCTAAGCCAATCAAAATGCTAGAATTGCATTATCCAATGATTCAGTTTTTAATAATTTGAAGATTTACGAGTCATTAAAATTAGGGTCTATCTATTTTTTTCTCTTAAAATTCCAGATTATCTACCTTAACAGTCTGTCGCAGGCTCAAGCAAGTAACCGAATGAATAATTCCACAGAAGTTCAGTTTAACCCCCCATTGCAAGGATGCTCCGCCATGGTGTCCATAATGTTTACATCAACTCTATCTGTTATAAGCATAGTAGCGCTTATCGGCAATATTTTGGTTGTAGCAACTGTTGTGAAGACCCCCAGCTTGCGGACCAGCACAAACTACTACATCGTGAACATGGCTGTCTCCGACCTTCTCGGACCGTTGTTCTATTGGCTGCTTTACGTCAGCGAAGGAATGTTGACGCCAACTGTCTTTATAAGTGGCACTCTGGCTTCAACTGTCTGCAAACTAGGAATGTACCTCAGAGCGGTCTCACAGATCGTCTCTATTCTAAGCCTTGTGTTTATCGCCTTGGACAGATTTGTAGCCATTGTTTTTCCTTTAAAAGCTATGACGATAATGAATGTAAAAATACGGGTGATTTTTCTGTTACTATCTTGGTTGATACCTTTCTTTTTTGTTTTGCCTTACGCTCTTTTTGCAAACATTATCAAAGAAGGTAACCAAACATTTTGCAGATTTATGATGAGCGACGAGGCTTTGACAATTTTCAATGGCGTCGGAATAGTTCTGTCATACGCATGTCCCCTTATCGCGATAATAGCATTGTACTCTGTTATTATTAGATCCTTAAAAAAGACTCCCAACTTACTGAGAGGAAAAGAAGACGCAAAACGACGCCAGCAGAACCTGAGAATTGTGAAGATCCTGATATCAATCGTGTTTGCATTTTTTATCTGCTGGACTCCATTAACTGTATATTCTTTGCTGAAAACGTTGTACCCATCTCTTTTCACAGAGGACAAATGTTTTTATATCCTAGGTTTTACTTTTTATGTCTTCCCTTCTTTAAGTACTGCTGTTAATCCCATCATTCTTTTCGTGCTTAGTACAAATTATAATCGAGCTTTGAAGGTTCTTTGCTCATTCGATTTTTCTGTTTGTAAACGTGAAAGTGAAGAGAAACAACTTGGGCAGCCTGAATCATTGGCAACAGAAAATGTAAAAGTAGAACTGACAGAAATTAAACCGCACTGTCCGTGATTTTGTCTCTTAACCTCCACATTTACTTCAATATGTCGTCTCGTTTGACTCAAACAATGTTCAGCATTCAAAATAACAAGTCTTTACAGGGACTCGACGTATAGTGGTTATTAAAGGAAATTCTGCTTATTCTCGCCATCATTGTTGTTCACATTAGTCCACGTTCGTGACTAATAACTGCTCAGTGATATCCACTACCAGTTCTTGAAAGCGTGACGCGATGACGTCTGCAAGACGAGGTATCAGCTTAAAGGGACTATATGACGATGATATTGCTGTTTTAGGCAGGTCAATTATGTGCTGAGGTCATTACTGAGAGAAGTAGATATCAATCAAATTTCATCAGGAAGCACTAACCATGAGAATTTTTATCAAAGGTGATTTTCTAAGCAGTTATAAAACTTTGAAAAGGGCGAAAAGGGGGTGTGGTTCAATAAGCCCTCCCCCCCTCCCTTCCAGCTCCTTAGGCTTCTGCCGTGCTATAATGTTTACCATAACAAACGGAGCTGTCTATATGAAACCAACTACAAGGTCATAAAACTATTATGGTATATGTCGCTGTTGGAGACCTCTGACGTCATTTAAAATGACCTGCGCCACCTTGCGCTTAGCTGAAAATTCAGCTTTGTGCTAATAGGTCAGAAGCTAATCATTTTTGACGCTTCAGGTATAGTGCTTTTTATTCAAACTAGGTTTTGTTCCCGGTTCTGTGTAACACTTTTTTTCCCAAAAAGTACGAAAAACTCGCATTTTGGTGTACAAATGGCTTGACCTCATTTCTGTCTATATTGCTGCATGGCGACTGAGCTCAAGGTCAGTGCTCAATTTCACATCTGAGGAATCCGAAGTAAAAAGCTACTCTAGAGAATGACTTCAAGCGAAGAATAATGGCTAAGTAGACTTCCCGTGATGTTGACCATGAATGATTGTTGAAAATGTATTTGTCTACCATAAACAAGAAACATTTTTTAAATCATTGTCTATATTAAATTATATATTAAGTACACAATGTATATCGGATGTGTAAAGCAGGGGCTAATATATATATTGACATGTACAACAAACTGCCGCTTGAAACAGGAAGACAAATTTGCGGCTGTAATGATAGACTTTACTAATTTGCTGGGACGTCTTAATATAAAGGATTGCATTTTGCTTAACTTCAAGAAAAATTTTCAAAGAAGACTCTTTAAGGAGAAGCTGGGCTCACTTTTCATCGCAGGTAAGTCAGGGTTAAGACCATTACATAGACATGACGTGCAGAGCTGGCTAGTAAAAAGTTTAAACAAACTTAAGATAGCTTTTGAAAACTTACTAGTTTAATTGAGGTTTGATTTCTATCCTTAATTTCAGTAGAAGATGTTTCTGACAACTAGTCCCCCTTCGTTTGATGGCAAACTGACCTGCCGGCCTCACGAGTTCAACATGATCGCTGTGAATATAATGATTGCCCTCCAGGCTAACTTCGAAAGATAAAAATTTGCTGAAATTAATTCCTCGGCGTTACCGCGGTCCTTTGTGTGGGAAAAATTAAACAATGGATCACGATCACAATTGAAGTTCATGTATCATGCTTTCAGGTACTGAAAGTTAATCAGCAAAGTAACTTTCAAGCCCAAAAACTTATTCTTGAGAGCGTCGGACGCATATTTAGCGATCGCACAATCACATTAAAACTAAAAATTCTTCTTTTACTGTGAAATTATTTTCACCCTTGAGTTGTCGGAAGATTGTGTGAGTTTGGCCGTGAGAGTTAAGTCTGCCAAATCCTGTGGCAGAGTTTTAAACTTTCCCATGGCAATTTTGTCTGTCTTGGTTCATTTAACAATGATTTCAGACTTGGAATTTTCATCGACTAGTTTTTGAACACATTTAGGATGCAAAAATAAATAACATGAGAACTTGATTGAAATGCAGCATGTAGGGAAAAGGTGTGTGTGCCATCTAGTTGATTCATCGTAGTCTTTTTGGGACTGTGATTTTCGGAAAAGCAGACTTCCTTTCACGCCTGTGCCTTTGAACAAAGCCTAAGAATGGCCGACTATTACTAGCGACCCAATGACGCAGTTAGTATCAGTGAAACAATATTGTACAAACAGTCAGCAAAAAAGACACGGTGGGATTTGCTTAGTCACCGTCAGAATATTAAGTGATTTTCAAAAATTTCCGGCAATTTTACCTTGAACTCGAACATTTCCTTGTAAGATTGATGTTTGAGACAACCAGGTTCTGAAAAGATCGTTTTTTCGTTTGATCCTGAAATTGTCCTTACAAATGAAATATCTAGCGAGCCGTGATTATCGAGTTGTAGATTATCAGTATGGATGCTCGAGTGCTTAGTAACACCCAAGTCATGCACCATACATCATGCAGCTAACAAATCAAACACCGATAAAGGAGTTCAAAAAACCCAAAGAGCGAAGCGCGGCAGAGTATTTAATACTGTGAAAGGTTTGAACCCAGGAGTCATTTCAAAAGTAAGTTGAGTTTGATCGTCCGGGTGAACGTAGTCCAGAATAGGACTGTTGTCAGTTGAGAGTGACTGAAGTTTCGAAAACCGGTGCGGTAGTCATCTTCAGAGTATTTAATGTTTTAAACAGTTTAAGGGTTCTCATGGCAAGAAGACGGTCATGGCGAGCAATCGATCATTTCTGGATTCGTGTGAATAAAGGCACCCACTCGCTTGTCGTTACAAAATACAGTGTGAGACAGTGACGGAGAAAAGGAAGAGGAGTAGTGGGGTCCACCCATTCCCCCCTCCCTATCCAGTCCTCGCTTGCTGAATGTTTTCTCCGGCATTTTTCCCTCAAAGGAGCCTGGTCCCATGCTAATGAAATAGTCCACCCAAGCCTCGGCTTTTACTCTTTTCACCGTGTGTCCTCACTGGAGTGAAATGCTAGAAAAGATTGTCGTTAATTGTTTGAATTATACATGTACAGGCACGCAGGAGGTTTGATTTCCACGACAGGTTTTTCACATCAGTGTAAGAGGATACACAGAACACCAAAAATATAGAACTAAAATCTATCTGACCTTGGCCAGTGCTAGAGCGAAAAACAAAGCACCGGAAGTGACGTTCAGTCCTTTCGCGCGCTTTTACATTCTCATATGACGTGACGTAGTTTTTGCTGAATGTGCCCAAGCTGTCGCACTTTCTGCATGGAAATATCGTTTCTATTCATGATCATGTGTGTTTATTTTATAAGGTTTGCTAATCCACGGAGCATCAAAGAGTGTTGTTTTAAGGTTTATTGCCAAAGGTGACATTAGTTGTTCCCAGTAGTAATGACAAAAAGGGATGGGCTTTGGATACAAAGTACTGGCACGGTTCCATTGTCACAAAGTGACACAGGCCTACACTTCAGTGCAAGGAAACTTTTCATGAATTTAATAAAAAGAGGCTATTACAATTTACTCAGTTTTTTATTCGTTAGCTCTCTAAATTGAGAGTTTGTAGTTATGTTAAAAAAAAAATCATAACAACGACAGTCTATAATATGGCGAAGAAATGAAAAGAGCCAACTGTCTCATGCCGGCATATGACATTTAAAAGCCTATGAGCCAGTTTAATTGAGGATTTATGAATAAACAACTGATTTACCCCTTAGTTCTCCTTCTTAAGACAGGTTACCTATTCCAGCCTCTGTTGAAGTCTGAAAAAAATTAAGCAATAAATAATTTAACAGAAATTCAGTTAAACTCCACATCGCCAGGATGCTCCGCCATGGCGTCAATAATGTTTACATCAATTCTATCTGTGACTAGCTCGACCGCGCTTATCGGCAATTGGTTGCTGCCACTGGTATGAAGACCCCCAGCTTGCGGACCAGCGCAAACTACTACATCGTGAACATGGCTTTCTCCGACCTCCTCGGACCGTTGTTCAATTGGCTGCTGTACGTCAGCGAAGGAATGTTGACGCCAACTGTCTCTATAAGTCGTACACTGTATGGCTTCGACTGTTTGCAAATTAGGAATGTACCTCAGAGCGGACTCACAGGTAGTCTGTACCCTAAGCCTTGTGTTTATCGCCTTGGACAGATTTGTAGCTATTGTTTTCCCTTTAAGAGCTACAATGATAATGAATGTAAAAATTCGGGTGTTTTTTGATGATGTTTTCTTATGGCTGGTACCCATCTTGTATGTTTTACCTTACGCGGTGAAATGGTATAATTGCCCATTTTTAATGGATTTTTCTTCTAAAAGGTAACCTAGAATTTTCGGGAGCCTTTTTTCTTGCTGAAATTTTTGAAAAGGTAAGTTTTGATCCCTATAATTTTCGGATCTCTAGACTTTCAGCTAGGAAGTCCGAAAAGATGAAATATTTTTAGGGGATAAAAACATGCCTATATTTACCGTTTAAACACTAAAATACCTTCAACAATGCTATGTTTAAGTAGTTTTGAACTATATTCTCGTTGGGTGCCCCTGTTTCATTAACTGATTCCACCAACTTCAACCTTAATGACATTGCTGTACATGTAATCTCTATATTCAATGATTATGTTTGCACCTTAATGTTACAAGCACTAGTTGTCAAATGTGATTATGCATAAAACAAGTACAAAAACGCTAATTGCTGTAACTTCACTAACAATAAATATTTTTTTTTATCCAATTACCAGCATTTACTTGTTGTTTTCACTGCAGCATAACCTCCCACCATTTCATCCACTAATTATTAGATACGCAGCATCGAAAACAAGTACATCTGCATCTGAGGGCTATAGCAGATACTACTAATGTCACCCTTAGCGATATTGTTAAATTATTATTAGAGATAACATGGGCTAGCTTTCTTTAAGCAAATTTAACGGCATATTAGACTGCAGTCATCCACTGTCACACCCATTTCCTTTTGACACTGGGTTCCAATTTACTCCAGCCAAAAAAGATTGAGTACTATTAGAGCAGCTTTTGAAACCTTCCCTCCCCAGTCAAACAATTGACTCTGTTTCTCTCCTGCCCTCTCATCCCTGACATCTTACGGACTCCTCCTCCGAGCTCCGCGAGGTTCTGCGATGCACGTATTTCCAGCAACACAACAAATAAAAAAGTAGGCACGGATGGACAAACTCGAAGAAGATTAAAACGGACTGAAATTGCGGGTTATTGAAAACTTGTTAGCCTAACAGTTTTTCTAAATTCATTTGTTGTTTATAAAGGTTGATTCACTGGAGAATATTTGTTGGATAAGAGGCTGCGATTTTGTCGTTTACAAGTAATTTTTCGTTAACTTTAAGTGACGCTTAAGTTCATGGCGCACAAGGAAGCGCAATTGAAAAAATGTATATATTAACAACATGTGAATTAGACAACCGTGACTGCAGCTTCTTTGATGATATTTCCCCCACATTAAAGGGATTACGTCACTCTATTTGCTATGTTTTTAAAAGCCCAAAGGTGTCTTTGCATGCATAACGGTCCAGTTTTGATATTTTTAAAAGACTATATTTTGGCGTTATAAAACTGTTTCCTGTCGTCTGTTGCTATAAGGATGGCAAGGAAGGACATGGATTGAAGCTTGAAAAATTGGACCAACTTTGTCCTGTTTTAGAGCAATACCTGCAATTATTAGTTCAGTTCCCGAATGAAATTTGTTTGATATCTTCTTCATAACTCTACAAGAGCTTTTTGCGTATGGGTAAAGGCACTAAGTACTGTATTCATTCGATTAAACGCCGCCGATGGAAGGAAAATTATCAATAAACGCCGCCCTCGAATAAACACCGCAGCTAATAGAAGTAAAGCGGCTTCTATTCGAGTACAGTAAGAAAAGCCTCGGTACAACTTGGTAATCTACACCATCCAGACATTTACAGTTCTATCCCATTATATTTGAAACCTTCAAATGACAAAATCAGTTTACAAACTTTTTACGGTAACTGTTTTCAGTAAGTTAGGAAAAGTGATCTCGAAATAAGTGCCGCCCTCGAATAAACGCCGCATCGGAAACGCTGCAAATTTAATAAACGCCGCTGCGTTTAATCGAATATATATGGTAATGACTTTAGTACAGAATTGACCAAAACAGTAATACCCTCGTGACATTGCCCTTTTACGCTTGGAGAGGCTTATAAATGCGGTTGTGGCTTGTGTTATCACTGCCCGGAAAGTATTTTACTGTGTGAATCCGGATGCTTTTGACAGAATGTTTTTGACAGACAGAACTCTGGTATGTGGTTCAGTGTTGAGCTGTTACAAAATTGTCCTGTGTTAGAGTTGAGACATTTGTTCATAATACAGTGGAACCTCGACGTAACGAACCTGTATGTAACCAAGTTCTCGGTATAGCGACAATTTTTTACCCCAGAAATAGTAAAATACATGAATTAACGAGGGCTCGAAATAACGAAACCTCGATATTCTCTGTTTTCACTGTCACGCCATCAAAAATAAAAATCGAAACCATTTAAAGCAGAAAGTCCAGAATTTGGGAAGTGAAAGAAGATAAATATACAAAAAGCCTCACTATTAAGAATCAAGCATGTGCAATTTTTCATGTGCGAGATATTCGGAAAAACGTTTTACCCAATTTTATAAAGCATGTTGGTGTCCCTTTGAGAGATATCAATATGGCCTCCCGAAACCAACAGAAACATCTGTCAGGGGCACCCAACGGCAATTTTCGGGAAAATATCTGTTCGGAAGACGATTTGAGAACTAGAATTTTCGGAAAATTTGTTGTAAAATTTCTTGCTTGCCTGCCTCTTCTAGGATTTTCGAACATCGACAAAATGGTATAATTACCCATTTTACACGGATATTTACCCTAAAAAAGGCCACCTAGAATTTTCGGGAGCCTTTTCCTGGCTGAAATTTTCGAAAAGGTAAGTTTTGATCCCTATAATTTTCGGATCACTAGACTTTCAGCTAGGAAATCCGAACAGATGGAAAGTTTTTAGGGGATGAAAATATGCCTATATCTACCGTTCAAATACTAAAATACGTTCAACAATGCTATGTTAAGTGGTTTTGAACTATTTGCTCGTTGGGTGCCCCTGATCTGTTTTTGAGTTCTCCCACTAATGCGCGAATTCATCGCTTGAGGAACTCATAAAGATTAAACTAAAGTTCATTTTGAGATAAGGAATGTTTAGATAGCAAAATCTAAGAAAATCAGTAATGTTTTTAACCCACAAAAGAGCTTCCCCGGCCGCCAGCTAAAGGCCGCGTCATGCAAAAGCCTGGAAATTCAAGCGTTCTCCATCGCAAAATGAAGACCCCTTTCGAACCGAGGAAAGAAAATTTGAATTTCGAAGAAAATTTGTTTAAATAAAGGTATCACATTTTTTTCAGCTTTTCCTTACGATTCCTACCATTTTTGCACGTGGCTAAGCCCGGGCTGTAATACCTCATGAAAGTGGAAACTCAGAAGAACCAGTAGTTTCTTAGTTTGAATTTTAGTAACGTCATGTGAAAACTGAGAATAGCGAACAAGTTATGCCAGTCGCAAAGCCCTTCGTTTTATCGAGGTTCCACAGTAAATGTATGGGATTGTACTTAAATTTTACCCAATTTTTCTTCTGAAGGAACAACTCAATCCGCGTAATCGGCTGATTTTTTTTTACCTCTGATCCCACAAATGCAAGCCGACTAGAGATCTTTCAGGCTTCAAGGTATATGATAGTGTAGGGACGTCAGTTGCTAAAGTATATGAAAGGGGAGGGAAATCTGTCTTTTAGGTCGGTGAAAGGCTCAAACTGAGGCTAACAGCTGCATTTTATAGCTGAGATAAAGTCGAGAAAACGTTCTGCTTTTGTGATTTGGTCATATCTTAAAGTAAGTGCATTTACAGCAGTTGAAAGGGATCATGCAAAGGTCTAAACTAGGCATTAAAAGGGGTACCATTTGTCAATAAATGGTATACGAAAGGGTTACCTTTCAGTCAAAAATGGTATGTAAAAGGGTAAGGGTCGGACCTCGGGGAGGAGCTTCTCTGAGTACTCCCTGGGTCTTGAACACCAGATTAACGACTACTTTTGCGTGAGAGGTCATAGGTCCTTTTAATATCATTTCCTTTGCTGTTTGCCTTGCAATTTTTAATTAACGTCAGCCATTAAGTTAGGTATGTCGACCGCACTTCCTAATCTACAAATTATTCCTAATATAATTACTGCCGGGTGCAATGAAGAATTGGTTTTATTTTCAAAGTGATCACGCATACAATGTAATCAGTGACGTGTAAAGCCGGAGCACACGAATATTGCGTCATGTGTGCAAGATTTAAATACAGAACAGGAAGACGACGAATTCAGTTAATTATAATATTAGGTAAAATGCGCCGGGTACCTTTGCTGGTTCGTTTCAGAATGAAGTAGTATCTGACATTCACGTTCAGGTGAGGATATCAAACTTCAAAGTACTAAACGGAATTCATTTCAAAGGTGAGTGGTGCCTAAAAGTGCTTGCGAACAACTTGAAAAACTACTTCACGCTTCTGGCGAGATTTCAAAATAAGTGAACTGAGATTAGATTCAGCGATTTTTAATTTTACTGTGGATCTCTCCAGCATTCTCTCGGCGTAGAGGTATGTCGTTCAAAAACTTGTTTTCTGAGTCTCTACGAGAAATCCGACGCGGTATAGCCAGTTTCTCTACTGTGGTATCTGTGTTAAATTCATGGGGCCAGTTATTTAAACGTAGTTTAGCAAACAAAACCGCGTTCTAAGACATTTTCTATTTGCCCAGCGGTTTCATCTAAACATCATTTATTGTAAACAGTTTTGTGAAAGTGTACAGAGTAGACAAGAAAAGTATTTATCTTCTTAAAATAACCCACTAAGAAAGACATCTTCAGGTCCAAAGATTTGTTAAACCGCGGCTTAAGTGAGACTTCGTTTAATTCATCGACCCATGGTGTCTCGCTTGCGTTTTCGTCTGTTGTTGAACTAAATCCTACCTACGGAGCGACCATTCAGTCAAAACCACTCCTAAAAGCTATTTCAAGGCTCGCTATCTTTTTTGCTGTATTTGTTATCCTGCAATGTGGTATGCTTGTGCAGAATGACTGTGAAAGAGACGTCACACGTGGATTAAGCTTTAATGTACGATCTACTCAAGTGGTTTCTTTCACGTCTTGCTTCCAAACAAAGCCTCGTTAGGCACACCTACCACTGAGTATTGACCCAAGGGTTTCATTGGGTTGGGAAGCATTTGCGATATCAGGGGAACAATACTGAAACCAAAATATACAGCGAAGAACACGAAACGTTTCGCTTGGCCAGTGTTGCCTGAGTCACAAGCGCCGAAAGGGGTTGAAGGGAAAGGGGATGAGGGAGAGAAGGAAAGGGACGCCTGCTATTAAACTAACTGCTTTACTTAATTATGTTATCACTTGAAAAAGTAAACAAAGGTACACAAAGTAATGCGCATAAAGTTTCACCGATGCTGAAAAGCGCTCCTTCCCTGTGATTGTTGCTTGTATTAACAGCTGACGTTATCGCTTCGCCGCCCGACTCTCGCGCACGCGTTCACTCCCTTCACTAAATATGAAGAAAAAAGGGTCTTCTCGCAGTCTAATGAATTATAACTTAATACGTTAGAATGCCATCAGTGTCTAGATTCCCATTATCATTGTACTTTCAAGTCTTTGTGTTTGTGTTTTCCTTCCTTCCAATACTGGTAATACGGCGCAAGGATGGGAAAGCGGATAAATTCAAGGTATTCCTTAAGTTTTTTTTCTTTTTAAATTCCAGGTTATTTCCACTCTTAAACCCCTGCTGCAGTCTGAAGCAATTTAAGATGAATAATTCCACAGAAGTCCAGTTTAACTCCACATCGCAAGGATGCTCCGCTATGGCGTCCATCATGTTTACATCAACTCTATCTGTGATAAGCATAGCAGCACTCATCGGAAATATCTTGGTAGTTATAACCTTCGTAAAGACCCCAAGCTTGCGGATAAGCACCAACTATTACATCGTAAACATGGCTGCCTCCGACCTGCTCGCTATATTGTTTAATTGGCCACTGTACGTCACTGAAGGGATGTTGACACCAAAAGTCTTTATCAGTTGGTCTTCGGCTTCATCTGCTTGCAAACTGGGAATGTACCTTAAAGCTGTGTCTCACTTAGTCTCAGTTTTGAGTCTTGCGCTAATTGCACTGGACAGATTTGTTGCGATTGTTTTTCCTTTAAAAAGAATTATAATGAAGGTGAAGATTCGGGTAATTTTTCTATCATTAACTTGGTTGATAGCTGTATCTTATGGCTTGCCCCAAGCTATTTTCACGGATATAATCAAAGTAGGCGGTCAAACATTTTGTAGATTTATGATGAGTGACGGGCCGCGGACAATTTTTAATGGTGTTGGCTTTATTCTGTTTTACCTCTTTCCTCTCACCACGATTATTATTCTGTATTCGGCGATCTTGAGAAGTCTTAAAAAGAGAACAAAGCCAGGAGAATTGCTACAAGGTCACGAAGGCACAAAACGACAGCAGCAGAATCAGAAAATTGTGAAGATCATGATATCAATCGTGGTTGCATTTTTTATTTGCTGGACTCCACTTAGTGTTTACTTGTTTCTCAAAAAACTATATCCATCTCTGTTCATAAAGGACAGATGTTTGTTACTTGTAGGTTTAACTTTTTATGTCTTCCCCTCTTTGAGTACAGCAGTTAATCCCATCATTCTTTTCGTGTTTAGTACAAATTATAAGCGAGCCTTAAAGAATCTCTGGTCATCTGTTTTTTTTACTTGCAAATGTTCATTTACAGCGAAACGAGCAAGACAAGAGCAAGTAATGGCAACGCAGGAGGTTAATCTAGAATTAACGAACACTAAGCTATTAGACTAACCCATTGTATAGTTATGGATGGAAGCGAGGCTTGAGTTGACCTTGTTTTGACACAACCCTTCCTGTTTTCTTATGCAAACATTTGTGTTAAAAAAAGTCAACCTCAGCCTCCCATTCACGCAAAGGCTAGGATACAAAGCCCGCAACTGTAAAATGGTATATTGAGCTTAAACAGCAGGTATTTGGTTAACTAGCCATCATGGATCATTCGATGCACCTGAAAAACACAGCCTGTGCTGACCTAATTCAGTTTGTATATTTACATTTTTCTGCTCAATTCAACCTTTTGGTCTTTTTGTGTACTATTTGAAAAAAAATCTAGCGGCGAAAATTCAATCAATAACAGTCAAATATAGTTTGTAAAGTTACTTTTAATTGGTCTCACAAGAGCACGTACACTAACTACACTAAGTGATAACTATTAGGTATTTAAGGCTTGCTTGTGAAGCCTTCCTACAGACAAGTAGACTATTTAAGGCTTGTCAAGTTATGCAAGGGACATTCTAGCCATCCCTATTTACTTAGTGTTGATAGAGTTTATACTGCTGTAACGCTGCATGTGTCCCTAATGCTGTAACGCTCGCTTCATATTGCGCATCAATAAACGAGATGCCCAATCTTTTGCTTTGTAGCTTAGTTTACAACTCATATTTTTATTAGAACAGCCGTTTTACGGAAATTGTTCGACCTCATACAAACACTGTAATTTCTCACGCGGTTACCTACCCGTCAAGATGGCGTCGAAAACCATGAAAAGGTCTATTAAGTTGTTGTTTTCTTTTCAGTAAGAGCAATTCGTATCTCTCTTGGTAAATTATTTTATTAATCGGCTTGTGCTGCGACTTAAGAATCAGCTGTAATAGTTGATTTTAGCGGAGCCCCATAGCTAAGGAAATGTGGTAATCTACCCATCCGAGAAAATTTGGTAATCACGTGACCGTACCCTGAGCGAGCGACCGTCCGTCCGCACCTCAGGCATACCAATTTAAAATAACTCAATCAACAGGTATGGCAACCCAAATGCAACTCGAGGTTTTATTTAGAAGGAAATCACATGGCCGCCGGGACTTTTAGAAAGAAAAAACAACAACAAAGTCGTGTCTTTTTCGGTGTTATTTTTAATGTTTACACTAACGTGGATAACAGAGAAAGAGCTAGAGCGAGTTACTGAGAACAAAGGAGGCGAACTTCGTAGGAAGAAAAACATGGAAATTCAAAGCGGCGGTGAGAAAATGAGAAATGCTAGCGGTCATCAAGGTAAAAATGAGCGGCAGTAAAAAATAAAAGCGAACATGAACAAAATATTGGGTGAGCACATATGACAATTCCTCCATAAAAA
This sequence comes from Porites lobata, assembly GCA_942486035.1. Classification (NCBI taxonomy): domain Eukaryota; kingdom Metazoa; phylum Cnidaria; class Anthozoa; order Scleractinia; family Poritidae; genus Porites; species Porites lobata. The sequence goes on along the minus strand of CALNXK010000089.1, from coordinate 1,464,456 downwards.
TAATGTGTAACTAGGAAGTTTAACGTTTTAGTCGTACAAAACAACGGAGCACGTCTAAATGTCGCGGGTCGCGACTCGCGGGTAGAGGTCGCGGGTGCGGGTGCGGGTGCGGGTAAGGGTTAGGGTAAACATATAAACCACCAAATTTAACATTAAATTGTTAATAAAATAAAGGAAAATTTGATTATCTTTCAAAGAAGATTTGCAATATTTTAAAGCTAACTAAGGGCGATACAAAGGAAAAAGTCACTAAAGAAAAATCCACATGATTAAAACTACATTGGCTAGTTAAAATTGCACTAACTAACCAAGCTACCTGCGTTTGGGATTTGTTGGGGAGGAGGTTTAAGTTCTGATAGAGAAAAGAAAAGTATCAGTGGATATGTGATGACTTGTCTTGGTGGTTGATTCAAAAAACCTTCCGGGGATTTCACCCACTCCCCTATCTTGTACGCCCAAGGGTTTAAGGGTACTAAGTTGCAGTATTACAAAAAAGTAGTTTGCCCTTTGCTGACCTCTCTATATTAGCTATATGCAGCAGCGAAGTGTATTGAAAAGGGAGTGTACAAATTCAGTGTCCGCTTTAAACGGCGGAAACCCTATCGGACTGAAAAACTAACTTCTTTTTTCCTTTTTCACTGCAAATCAAGACAAATAAAATTTATTTTGGTGGCATAAATCCGTAATCTCCCGGTAGGTTTTTAATCATTACCATGTTGCGAGTGATCAGTCTTAAATTTTGTTTCCTCCATGCCTAGTATATTTCTCTCTTCATTTCTGAGGAAAAATGGAAAAATCAAAATTTCGTCAAGACCCCCCCCCCCGCCCCAAGACCTGGAAATGGCAAGTGAAACCAGGGTCCAGCGCTGTGATAGGTTAGACAGGAAAGAGTTAGAAATAGCTATTACATTTAAGAAGACCTTGTAATACTTCAACTAGAACTTTTTTCGTTTTTCAACTACGAGCTCTTGAAATAAAACAAAAAGAAATTACTAAGACCTCCAGCAAGATCTTACAAAGGTGACTACTTCTTTGAAGTAAGAAATTCTCCCCTCCCCTTGAACGACATTCTTGACCACCCCCTATGTTTTCTCTCTCCTTCTTGACCCCTTCTTTATTCAGTGTAGGGGTCTGCAGTGTCAGCTTATGTGACTTGTCCACTTGAAAGAAATGGTTTTACCCTATGTATATGCGAAGACATAATATGGTTCATCGAAAATACAGCTTTGACTTTTTTTTTTGCACTAAATGAGACTTGCGTGTACTTAATTCCTTAGCTAAAAAGTATGAATCGAGAGTTGTCACTCGTCGTTCGTGCTCAAGTTTGGCGCGGACGCGGTAGCACGAAAGAATTTGCCATCCTGGTAAATCGAATTTTTCCCACGTTACTGGCGGCCTGATCACGGCAACAATATCTGTGCACGTGGGTAAAACTTTCGTAGTTCTGATTCCACACTGACAAAAAGGAATATCATTTCCAGGTTTACTTCGATCGATTCGTTATCCTGATGGAGTCCGATAGTTCCGTTGAGTTTTTTGGGCCCATACGATTAGCGCTGATCGTATGGCCCCCAAAATATAACAACACGCAATAACATATGTATTAAGGCGTTTCTTATAACGTCCGTTTACAGCATAGTTAAGTTATTATTCAGACTTCTATCGGAAGTTTTACTGACGCAGAAAACGTGTTATATATGCTGTTCTTTGTTAGTTGTATTCATTCCCTGAAGAAGTCTCAGTAGGAGACGAAACGTGTCGGAGACAAACGAAAAAGCGTACAACTACAATAAGTCTTCCTTTGTGCTGCTGACTAGTCTAGTTAAAAAAATTTAAAAGTATATTTTTTTGTTGTTTATTTTATCTTTTTGTTAATTTGGTGAATTATTTTTACCCGCGACACTTAGCCGCACCCGCACCCGCGATCTCTACCCGCGACATTTAGACATCCTCAAAACAACGCTGTAGTCGTGCAAAACAACGGCAAGGCAAAGACAAAAAAGCATGTTTTTTGCTAATTAGAAGAAAAAGTGTGCTGCACGTTCAATTTGTTTTTTTGCTAATAGATCTATTAGTCTTGAACTCATTTTCATTGTTGTCCCCGTTTAGCATTACACGATTTAATTTATAATTTAAATCATAGTTATTCCACAATTCAGTTAACTTTAGAGCACATTCGTGTGACTTTTCAGGGAAAGGCTGAGTGATTTTACGAAAAATAATTTGCAAACAGCCCAAGAGTGAACCAAATCTCACATCGAGTTGATAGCCTCATAAGAACACCCAAAAACTGGCAATCACCTTCGATCACATTTATTAAGAGCCATAATGGCTCTTGATCACCGTAGATTAGTTAGGCCTGGAAAAAAAATCCCGGCCGAATTTTTTGCGTTCGACAAGTTTATTTTACAAAATCTTGCCAACAAATCTGGGCGTATGTAAACCAACCTTTTATATCATTTATACATCACATCTGAGGTGAAACAGTACTATGAGGCACTGTTTTTATCATACAGAACTCGGACAACAGAATGCAGTATTTCACCATATTGCGATACAAATTGCTATTCAGGACGATCGAAGCACGCGTGGGCTTTAGCCGTAGACCGTTGAAAAAATTTTCAAAATCATCTATACGGCCAGCCGGTTCTGACTTTTACAGTGCTAGAAGTGGCGAGTGTTTGAATGAACATTAACAGAGTTAAGCTCCAACATAATAAAGAATTTATTATGTTTATTTTTTTATTTTAAAACGGTTTAACGCGCGGCATTTTGAGTACTCCGGGAAGCGTTGTTTACTGGACGACTGAAAACAATCGGCACAACGATTAAAATTACAAGAGAGAGTACTAACAATCAATAAAAGAAATATAATTCGGTGAAACATATACAGAGACGACAATTTTCATTCAGGAAGACAAGTATTAAAGTGTCTCTAAAAATCCTGAGTCTTCGAGCTTAAAGCTGAAGTTTATGTTTTAAGCCGGCTTCCTGGTGTTTGCTTTTTCCAAAGACGAACTCGAGGCAAGAAAATCGGTCAAACCTTTCTTTTACAGCCAGAATTATAGCTAAATATTCTTTGAAACGTTTTTTTTCTATTTGCGGTGAGAAAATGTCTAAACGCTTTTTAAAGATCTGTAAGCTTATAACAAACCTGATAAACGTGCGTAAACAAAATAGCGGCATAAACTACCCTCGACTTCATTAAATTAGGAATAAAAAACAAACATCAAATACAATAATTACTTAGGTTACCACTCGAGATGCAGCTTCTGAAAGGTATCAAGTAAGGCCAGTATCGCTTCAGACTTTGCAACCCTCTTACGCAGGGGGGGCTGGCAACGGCGCTTTTCGGCTTTCCATGATCGCCCCAGTTAAGAAATCTGTCAATCATCCGAAAACTGTAGCGGAACATGCGCGGAGCGGGTTGGGAAAACAAGTTCGTCTTAGCAGCTTCTTCGCAGCGATTCGGCAGGGTGAAGTGAAGTTGCTTTTAGTCCCGTTGGTCATTGGTTTCTTCGTTTTGTTCCGCGGTAATGTGGAGCTTACGTTTTCCTTTCTTCTGGTCTTGCGTTTGTCATTAAATGCGGCCCGGTTTAATACGGTAAGAACGAGACCAGTGAACATGTTTCTCGATGCCCGACCTTTTGATGATTTCTTTCTCTTTAGACGACCCACGAATTGGAAGAGTAAAAGAAGGGCCAGCCCTCCAATACGTATGTAGAAGAGTTTATATTTTCAATCGAAAGGCCCAAAATTAATTCTTCGAGGTATTAAAAAAAGTGCGATGACTGGCATGTGGTTGAGTAGAAGAGTTGTCAGAGTTCAGCTGAGAGTTGTTTACGGCTACACCTTTAAGACGACAAGAAATGATGATTGAGATTCTCAGCTCTACATCCTTGATTGTGAACTTATCCTGGCAGAGTTGCGTTGGATGATTGAGTGGCATGGTCAAATCTCGTAGTTCATGTATTTCTTTATGTAGTAGAAGCTAAATAAATTTTGCCAAGAGATCATTCTCTCTTGATTTTGCACATGTTGATATGCTTAAGTTCTTTTCCTCGTGCGATTTAATTTAAACTTTACCGTAGTTTCTAACAAATGAATCTTAGGCAGATGAAAGGGTAATTATCTTGTGTGTTTGGAATTCTCTTTTCATGACAGCAGTTATTACACTGCTTTCAGTTTGAGTCCTAATTCAAGTGTGTTTTGTTGCAAGCAAAGAGGGAAAAATTATAAATTTTAAAAACTACACTATACCCCTTGGAACAAGATTATGGTTTAAAAAAGATTAGCTAAGTTCAGAAAATAAATCTTGAAGTTTGCATGTTTTGACAAGGACTACATCTGGCTAAATATGCTTCCAAGGGAATGTATAAAGTCAGGAAAATGGTGACATTTCTATTTTTGCCTTTCCTTTGGCCACGATGATCAGTTTTTTCCATACAGTTGCATGTAATTTTTTACACTTTTGAACATCAACCTGCCAGGTTAGTTTGTGTCTGTATAAAAATGTAGTTAATGAAATCAAACCCTCTCAACTTAAAAATTACCTTGTACTAATGGATATGCAAAATACCAAAGGATGTCTTGGGAAAAAAATGTAAAATGATTATTAAGATAATATTATTAATTTTGTAGTCAACGATAACAGTTAGAAACTTGTGTTGAGGCAGGCAAAAACATTTTTCAGAGACCATAGACCTTCACTGACTTTGCTGTTAAAACAAGTGGTAAAAGGGTATTAAAATGTGAGATCACCTCCCTGGGCTTGCACTGAAAGAGAGTATGGGTAGTGGGACACATTGTTCATTTCCCCCACCCTTTTTATGCCAAGAGACCTGATTTTATAACCCTGATTCACTTCAGTTAGCATACAGAATTAAGTTAGCTTTTAAAGTTAGAAAGATGGAAAGACTTGGGGAAAAAATTGGTGGTACCACAAACGTAACTACAGACTGCTCTTCATCAACCCTCACAGCCCAAACAGACACCCTGTTCAAAACTCTAAAGGGTGAAATGGTCACCACCCTGACTCAGCAGCACATACCCATCTAGGCCAAATAAGCCAAGGGTAGTATGTAGAAAGAACTGCTGAGGGGATTGGGCTCAAGGGACAATAACTTCTTTTGATGGTTGATAAAAAGTCAATTTTACCTTGTTTATTTTACTTGTAAATCAGATTCATAACTTACAGAAACTATTGAAGTTGTGCATTTTTCAAGGTCCTTCTGATGCTCTTTATAAACTTTGCAAAACATTCAATTTTCTTTTTTCTGTTTCTTGTACTTCAGTCCTTTGAGGGATTTTCTCAATGTATACTGAGCATACCCCTTTTTGTACAAAAAATTTCAAGGAAGTACTTAAAACCGAAGTCACTATCTAATATAAAACTACTACATACGGTATTGCTGTTGGAGCTATTTATTGATTATCACTCAAACGATATTCCAGTGAAGGTTTTAAAGATTCAGTAAGCCCTTCCCTGCAGCCTTTTGATATTAAAAATAGCTTATACTGACAGACCCAGTATATGTGAAGCAAAGTGATTGGAACATTTAACCTGGCTTTTACTAAATTAGCCCTGTATTCTGTATTTACGCCCACAAATATTTGTTGTCGCTCCCGGTGTACAAAAAAACTTACGAACAGCGAAGTACAAAATTGGTTTAATGAACATTCCCCTATGACTGTTGAAAGACTCGTACTATAATGAGCTCGTAGCATATGTTTAGGATAAGGCAGAGAGTTCTTAATACCGCCGTAGGTGAAAAAATATATAAGAGATGGAGCAGGCTGCCCTGAGGCTGGTCGCTCGAAAATTCACGAAGCTTATAAATAACTGAACTTGCCAAGGTGCCGAATCACGATGAGCGAAGTCACTCATGAACTGTTCATACATCACGCCTCCTGATGTCCAAAAATTTCATGAAAAAAGTTCATGAAAACCTTTTCTTGATGTTTGAACGCCGTAAAACGTAAAACCGAGCAAAAACTCATCATCTTTCCGTGTCCTCATTCTCCGCCATATTTGTTTTGAAGGAAAATTGGTACTTAGTCTCACTCGGCCAAATTTCTTAACTGGGGCGATCATGTAAACTCGGTTCCAGACCTCGCTGCCAGCCCCCCCTGCTCTTACGCATTACGCAAGATGAAAACGAAAACGATGCCATCCGAAATCGGATTTCCGACTTTGACTCAACCAAAAACCCAATAAACAAACCAGCCATGAATAACAGAAGACTCCTGATAGCAGCTGAATTTCATTTTGTACATCCAGTGGAAAAAGAAAGTTAAAAACATCACAAGTTGACACAAAACTCTGTCAGCTTCAGCTGTCAAAGTAAACAAGATTCAAGATGCTGCATAAATTTTCCACATGAACTCACCTGTCAAATTTTGACCAATCAGAGCATAAAAATTGAGAGAGCGTGCCCACGCGTGAACATGGCGAGAAAAGTCAAAAGCAACTGTCTTCCCTGCCTGTAGCAGCTGGCTGAATTTTCGCGTCCGAGGTCAGTTTGAAATCAAAATTTTAATTGTGCGGCACATAAACACAACATATTTCATATGAATTTTAAAAAAAATTAAACTTGAGCCTGCGATCATTTGAAAACCAGTACCTTGTCAGCGAATAACAAAAAAAAAAACACTTGACCTCGATGGGTCGACACCTGAGCCCGCGATACAGTCAAGTGATACTGGTCAGCGGATACCTTGTTTTGACAGCTGTCAATGGATCACAACATTGACGTGTATCAGTTTTCCTGTGCTCCGATCCCTAACTAGCTAGAAAGTATGAGACTGAACATTGATCGCGATCTAGTAAAATTATTAACTGGTCAGCGGACAGCTTCCAAATAAATCACGTCACCTCAATGAGTTGACACATGAGCCCGCGATATGGTCATGGGATACTGGTCAGTGGCTATCCTGTTTTGACAGCTGTCAATTGACCGTATTGTGAATGTCCAATGTAAAAGATGTGGACTTGGCAAGACACGCCTGAGACACCCCTCCCTTCCTTTTGATAGTCTCCCCTACCCCACCTGTACAATCCGTACGTACTTACGTACGTACGCTCGGTCAATCACGTGACAACTGAAGAAAAAGAGGTTGACCATAATCTATGGGTATGGGGCTCTGTCCCACGCGCGCTTCGCGCGCGTGGGAGCTCCGCTATAAAACCGCAAGAACTTTCATTGTTTCTTGCCTTATAAATCTTTAGTTCGGAATATCCTTTCAGATAGGAGATAGTCTGTCGGCACTCTACCTCTATTCGTGCGTCAACTCTCACAAATGTGTTAGCGTAGCATTCTAAGGTTAAATTTGGCCAGCATTTTGTGCAACGAGTTCTACGGTCACGATTGCCTTCAAACTTGCAGATGTAACACTAGAGAGCTCTGAGGCTTATTTGCTGAAGTTAGGGGAAAATCTGTCGTGGGATTTCAAAGTTATTTACATTTTTCGTAAAAATGCGGTTTTAATTAAATGCGGATATCTCAAAGGTTTTTACATCAACAAGAAAACAAATAACATTTCCTTAAAGCTCCATCATTATTTATTTGCTCTGCTAAAAATCATAGGCATCGGTTGAATCTTTCATTCTGAAAAACGCAAATCAAAAACATAACCAACACGCATATAAATAGGCTCGGGCCACCTTGAGCCTAGAACTTAGAAATGCAGTATCACTAGAATCCTTTAAGAATAATTATCGAAATATCTTAGGGCCTGTTTACATGGAGGTGGTGAGGTAACCCACTTAGATGGGGTAACCCGCCTGTCCATGTAATCTCTCGTTTTAATTTGATCACGTTTAGGTGGGGTGACCTGCCAAGGCAGGCAGCCCGATTTGCCAGACCGGGTAACCCTCTCAACCGGGGCCAAATTTTGCCATGTAAACGTTCAAGGTGGGGTAACCCGCCTTGCCGGGGTCTGATTCGTGAAACATCAATGCAAAATTCACTTTGGCGGTGTCTTTGCATCGAATAATCATTATTAAAGGTAACAATAGAAAGCCACAGCACTGAAGGTTGCAGCAAGAACAGCAACTTGAGTGTAGAAGAGCATTAATCACCAAAACAAGTGGCTTGCCAGCATTTTTCTTGTTTTCGTGCTTAGCAACCATTCAGTAATCTTGAGAAAGTGCACCCCGGGATGGCGGGGTTGCAAGATTGCATGTAAAGAAGGGTTGTTTTTCTACCCCACTTAAGCGGGTTACCTCACCTGCCTGGGGTTCCCCACCTCCTTGTAAACAGGCCCTTATATAAAGAGCAGCAGGAATTACACCATTTCATTGTTTAATCATATTCTTGTATATATTTCACTAGCCATATCATTAGCTCTTATACTCGTTTATATTAATGTAGAACTTCTATATTTCCTTAGTTTTATTTATTTTGTACTATACTTTGTATATTTGCAATCTTGTGTTTGTTGTAATTTTAATTAAGATAGAGGGCCACAAGCTTACTAGTTTCAATCTGTAACTATTCCGTGCTACCCTCTTTAAATAACGTGTATTATTATTATTATTATTATTATTATTTTTATTATTATAAGTAAGGTTATTATTACAAGTAAGGAACAGAAAATTACACAACTAAAGAAAGGAGTGAAAAATGAGGCTCAGCCAGGAATCGAACATGGGTCTCCAGATAACCGGTCGGATGCCTAAACCACTCGGCCGCTGAACCAACCACGTTGGCAACGCGGCCGATTGGTCCGAGGAGACATACGTCACATTTTTCTGCAAGCAGGATCACCTCACTACCCCCCGGTCGATCGGCGATGTACGCATGGCCCAATCCCCTGGTGGGGGATGAACAGTTAAGGTAGGGGAGAGGATATATGAGCAACTGTTGCCTCATTTCCTTAGGATCATTACCCTATTCCTAGCCTGCGAACAACAGACGCGTTTCCGGTCGTCGCTTCTCTCCCTCTGAAAAATAGCGTCTGCGAACCCGAGTGGCAAAACAGTTTCCGTGATGTCAAACCTTTTTTAGCCAATCACGGTTTAGCTCTTAAAATCAAGGAACTAACCTCGCGAGACTTCTCGCAAGATCGTGCGCGGTGGATATGTTTACAAGTTGAAATTGAAAGGACGACGTGGCTTGTGTATAGCCGCCCTTTTTTTCTTAGAACGAAGCGTTTACGAAAGTTAGTTTGCCAGGATTGTGGGACTGATTGATGAAATAAACATCAAGAGGATTCATGTTGAAGAAAAGATTAGAGGACATGTTTTATTTGTTGGCCTACGGAGACTAGGATTTATCATACCTAGTTGTTTTGATCATATTTAAAACGATTAAATGTCCTAATGACAGTAGACGCATCATGCCGTTTGTTGCTTCTGTTCCTTTCTGGTTCCTGGCAGGAAAGTATACTTTGGAGAGCTCTTCGATAGTTTCTCGTGTGCCGCTTTAGATACTTTTTTAGTAGACATCCTTTATC
>CALNXK010000089.1:1385000-1450000 GCA_942486035.1 Porites lobata | reverse complement strand
ACCCAGCAAAATCTCTTGCATGCCGGGCATGCCAAATTTTCTGGCATGCCCGGCATGCCAAATTCTCTGGAATGCCCGGCGTGCCATAATCTGGGTCATGCCGGGCATGACAAAATCGGTCTCTGGCATGCTCTCAACGCACGTTATAATTCCTTGAATCTACAGATATTTTAAGCCTGGCTAAAAAATAAAAAAAAACTAAACAGATCACAGTGCTTATCTTTTGATGTACGGTTACACGATGACGTCATTGCTATTCCTTTCATTTTCATAGATTTGGTTGTCCCAGCAACGTTTAAAGAACAAAAGCTCTAATTTTCACAAGAAAGTAAAACCACGAGGGATTCTGCCGTAGTAATAAAACAGCGTAATCGTGGAGATGACCTGTTGGGGGATTGTAAAAACTCCTTACCCCTTTTAATGAGTCTTTAATAGGATTCCCATTTCACATTGCCAATAAAATGGAATTGACTGAAATCAGTAAAAATAGAGACAGAGACTATTTTCATTGTATAATACAATGCATCTATGTTCCATGAAAGCTTTTAAAAATACAAGGTTATAGAATATCTTTCAAAGTTCATTACAAACTGAGCTAAGCCCCAAAATCACTGTTCATTATTCAGTATTAAAATTATGATGTTTGACAATGCAATGTGCTTGAATATAACGTTGCAATTAAAATCTCTCTAACGCAATTTTCCCTACGTTAGAAAAGCTGTTTTTATCTTGTTTCACATTTTGATAAGGAGTCTGAGTTCCTCTTTCTTGTTTTGTAGGCTTGCCAGGGATTAATGTTTTTGTGTCATTACCAGTGTCTGTGTTCTTTGTTTTTAACTCAAAGTACGTCAGTAATAACTGACAGTATCAAAGAATTGCTCTCTAGAAAAGTAATTATCTCCTCTTCATGTCTGGAAGTTACCTGTAACAAAAAAGAAATGGAATGTTAAGACATGCAAGGGCAATATGAAAAAAGAAAAAGAAATAGAACCTGTAGAGCTCAGCTTGCTCTTAACATATTTTCATATTGGCTTGTTGAGTCTGTTCAAGGTCGCAACTAATTAGGGCCTGTTTACATGGAGTGGGGGACCCCGGTCTAGTGGGGTTGGTTTCTTTTGTTTTCACGCTCTGGAGGACACAAAACAAAAGAAACGTACCCCACTAGGCTGGGGTCCCCCACTCCATGTAAACAGGGTCTCATTGTCTGAGGCTAATTTCACAAGAGTGTGCAATTGAGATAAATGCATGCTAAATAAATTGAAAGAAACGTGGTTTCACATTAGCCAATTTACATTGCGTTGTTCGATGATGTTTACACGCTCTACTACTGCTTTGCAAGTCAAGATTATACCGAGTTTGACTGACACTTAATTGAACAACAGTTTCATTTTTAAGCAGGTAAGGTGTACACCCATATAAAGCCGGAATATGTAAATGAAACTCAGCGAAAACTTTTTCGCATCTTTTTGTGGCGATTTTCTCCCACGGCCCGTCAACTGATTAGGGGTTGCGAAGAAAAAATAACTTAGGACCAGAGGTTAAAGCCTGTCCGGTTACATCATTTCGTATGTTACCTAGAGTTCTAATAAATAGGTCATAAAATAGGATTTAAGGAGAGCGAATTTGTTTCTCAATCGGTGTATAAAAAAGTGAAGCTATCAAATGAGAAGTTTATAGAGTATTAAAATTATCAAATTAAAAGCTCATATAATAAGGAAAATTCCTATACCAAAACAATGCTAGTGACATTAAATTGATCAGATAAAATTCTCAGAAAATATGTCGAATAAAAGCCTCATTGTTTGCTTTTGTTTTTGCGTAAAGGTAAATTTTTCGGCCCACAAAGCAAAGTTGAAAAAGCGACTAAATCTTAGTTTTTTACATTGAACATGTTTATTAGCTTAGTTTTCGTCCGTTTTAAAAGCTTTATAACCCAATCATAATTTTCGGGTTAAAATAGTACAAAATCATTTCAAAAACCATGTTCATTTAAGGTAGAGCCGGCAAACGTGAACATTTTGTAATTCAAAAGTCGGACCCAGCAGGTTGTTTAAGCTTAGAATTATTTGCATTTTAGCGTCCTATAAATTTACCAGAATCGCCTCTCAGAGGCTTACTGTAGCAAAGCATTTTGTAATACACTCGTAGACAAGCAATGTAAGCCTTAAGTCTTTGCTTGGATGAGATGTCCAAAAGAAAAATTAGTTTTGTGGACCTAAACGCACATTCACAGACTGCTTGTATTTAGTTGTTTACAACTTTGCATTGACACCTGCAACATGTTCATTTTTTTAAAACGAAATCCAAATCTGATTTTGGCATTTGATTTACGGGTATTTTATTTTGTCTCCAAAAGTGATTGTAATATCCGTTTGATTGTCTTTCAAACAACAGTCAAACTATGCAGCAAAAATAAGTAACTTTACCAGTACAGTGAAAAAATATGACCGTAGGTGCCAAAAATAATTATACTCGAGCTATAAAATTAGATCTGACTTTTTTTAGCTTTGGTTTCTATATTTTTGAAGTTTTCTCTAGTCTTCTTAGCAGCAGAAGAAGATTACAAGACATACAAACACAAACAATCCGAAGTGAACGAGTTGACAACCACTTATGCCGGAGTTCTTAGGCATGCTAAACAGCAAGATAAACTGAATGCCAAAAGGCTAATTCACGGGATTTGTTCGTTATTCAGGCTTTTTCTTTACCAAATTAATACTAAATTTGTACTTACAGTCTCTCGCAGAATCCATTTCTTGTCCAGCATTCACCAACATCTCAACCATACACCGCAGAAAAAAAAGACAAACAAGTGCGAAGAGACATGACGACATCGTAACGCCACAACTGCCACGCTACAACAAACTAGATTCATCGTCATCCGAAAACACTTCTGCGGAAATTCGGCCGATTTCGTGCGTGCTCGTGGTATCTTCGGATGGCGCAGATGACGTTGCTCAAAGGACTATCGTCAGCAAGGAGTAAAACAGTTTGCGAGATTCGCATAGCCGAGAAGAAGCGCACTGAAAAACTAAGCAAAATCTCTCTGAGAAGGCAGTCCAAATTCACCAAATCAGAACGTCTTTGCAGTATTAACGTCGTACTCTCGTACTGACTTGAACGACCTGGTAAGCTTAATTTTCACCAGTCTTTTAATGCTGTTGACCGGGAAACATTCCGACGCGATAAAACTTAAGCATGGATAAGTTTATACTGAGAAGATTTGTTATCTTATTGTTTAAGACGCTTTTCCGCGATCAAATTTAAATCTGGACCCAGAAATGTCAGTATCGGTTTGAAATAAAAGGATTAATCTTTGATTGCAAGTTAAATATTCTATTTTATGCATGAATAGTGTTGTTTTGTTGTGCTTTTTATTTATAAATCCAGGCTTCTGTCTTCAGTTTTGCCAGTCGATCCCGTGATACACATTGTGACAAACATGACTTTTTCTGTTATAATCTGCATTTATTGCCAGGCATGAAACCTGTAACTTCAAGCTCCCTAAGATATATTTGGCGATTATATGTGATTCTCAGGATATGATGCTGAAGCGAACATCAAAATCAGTCTCGCTGGGCATGCCAATTTCTTGCCTGGCATGCCGGGCATGCCAAACCAACTGTCTTCACCATCGGCATGCCCGGCATGCAAAAAACTGGGAATGAATTATCAACCCGGCGAGAGATCTGCGACCTAAGTCTAGCTGGGTCAATTTTGGGCTGCGAGGGCATGAACCCATTTTTTCCATGCCTATGAGATGTTATTTCTAAGTACCAATGTCCCCTTGAATTTTGTCATGCCTAAATATATAAAATTTTCCCTCTCTCATTAATCCTCAGACTGGATGCAATTTTTACGCTCGCTAGGCATGTTCAACTGAAAATCATGCCCGTACCCTTATTCAAAACAAAATCATATCAAATTTTAGTTTCCAAGCCGTTACAAGCAGCACAAGTAAATCTTTTTCATTTTGTTGAGATGATCATCGTTAAAGTTTTTTGAACGTAAAATTCGTTACATTTGTTTTAGGTACATTGACTAAAACGAAACATAAGACAGCCTTGTGCATGACTCAACTGAAAAAAAAAACATTCTCCTTGCTTAACGTAAAAAAAAGAAGCAATGTTTACTTCCATACAAAAAGTACTTACACGTCACTCTGTGTAGTGTATGTACCATACATCAATGATTCATAAGCAGTCCATTTCACCGGCAGACGCCCCTTAGAAAACAATCAAATTAATATCAATCTCAAGTTTTTTTTACAATTTAATTTCATTTCCGCCCTATGTTGATGTTTTGGTTGTTTAAATTACCTTCCCAGCAACCTTTTAAACGCCGCTAACTTAAAAGGATACTGGAGATGTCAAAGTAGCAATTTGAACTCCCGACTACAGATCCCAAGCAAGTTTGTGATAACACCCAACATGATTTAAAATCAAACTGTGTGCTTCGTTGAACTCACGCGACTCGTTTTGTTGTAGATGTCTTCCAAATGTACATCCCTTGCCATTCCAAAATCTGTCACCTTACAGTTTTCTCCTTCACCAACCAGAACATTTCTCGCTGCCAAGTCACGATGGATAATCTACAAGACATTTTTTTTATAAGGGCTTTTTCAAAATTTGGATTAAAATAATTAAGTCTTTTTTAACCTATCCTTAGAGCCCCTTCACATGTGCCCGGTTTCCGAGATCTTGCTTTACCCCTAAATCCTTTGTAATAATGTATTCTCGATGAGTTTAAACAAGAGGGTGGGCTGGCTCGACTCCAAAAATCTCGGTTTTTCCAACTTCACACCCACATGATAGGTATCTCTGGACAACTTCGTTTACGTAACTTCTGATAGAGATATTCATTATCTGAGCTTATTATATAGACACGAGTGTTTTACTGGAAAATATACCACTCGTAAAATTCATAGAAACTACTTCCGGGACCCGAGTGCTTTATTGTCCATAATCTCACACGTGAGTTTATCGATGACGTAATTTCGGTAATTTCCCTTCAACATTTGTAGGCGTCTTGCGTCTTTGAATTTTACTTCCACATTTTTCAAAGCGTTGCTTATATTTTGTCATTGTAGAGCCCTATTCAGCTCAGTGTGTTATTTCTCAAGATTATTGTAACCAATGTCATATTGCTGTACTGTAAATTTGAGCCTTCGCAATTACTTTTTGGCGAATAACAATCTATTATTTTATCGATGTCTTTTTGTCTATATAAATAAAAAGTACATTACAAGGCGGCGTGAAGATATGAATTTTATTTTCTCGTGGTAAAAACAATATTTTACTCCCTCGCTGCGCTCGTTCGTAAAATTGTATTGTTTTGCCACTCGAAAATAAAATTCATATCTTGGCTCCACCGTGTAATATCCTCTATATATGTTTTGTTTAGAATAAACCTTTGTCACGCGGTGGCCATTTTGTCCCTGGAGATTAAAAAAGCTTTGTATTTGCACGGCTAGCCTCGCAGTCAGAAAGAGGCTTGCTGTGCAAGTACTAAGCTTTTTTAAAGGGACTGGTTCACGATAATGCGCATGCGCGCCGTTTGTCTCTTCAGAATAAATTTGTCGGGTCAACACTAAATTCGAAATCGCCATTACCGGTACAATCATTGAAAGTCCTTCGTTTTATTCGGACATCCGTCGCTTTGGCTGGTCTAGTTATACTTCGGTAGTGGTGATTAACGTGTGGTTGTTTCGTTTGACTGGTTACGTTTTAAGGTTGCTCGATATCGTTTTTCAGGGCCAATACCTCCCAAGTTTGAGCATAAACTACGTCGTTATAAACAAAGTTTTGGAAAAATTGCCACCACAGTTGTTTTAAATAAAGATGAAAATTTGTTATGATCAGGGTTGCAACGGCATTGGGGTTGTCATAGCAACGAAATGACGCTATTGCCTATTTTACTTGCAGCAGTATATCTCGGCACTGGGAACTGTTCTTCCAAAATCATTCACGGGAGCTTTTTCCTCCAATAGCGGCCTCGATGTTCGTGAAGTTTAAGCGAAATCTGTAAGAGCGTTATCGAGATATTTTGGAATGAAGTTTTTGTGGTTAGAAACAGAGTACAAAAATAGACAATATTGTTGTTTGGTCGTTATCTGTACAAAATGAAGCGCCGTTTACATGCAATTTCACCTCATAGTAGTTTCAATCTTTTTAAAAACGTGTGTGGAAGATCATGGAGATAGCTCCAGCCGATTGCTAGAAAGAAGGGTTTTATTAGCATGTATCGAAGCGCTCTTGTTAGCGGTTTTGTAAACATTTTGGTCTTCTTTAACAAATTAGCAAATAGTTTTTAAACCGCTCGATAGATTTTTTTAAAAATTTAAGATTCTTGAGATTAACCTTTCTTTCATATGACCTTTTAGTTTCAAGATTATTGATACATTGTAAGGCAGTAAAATAAGGGCTACAATTCGTTACTTTTTTATCGGAAGTTTCGTTATTACAAGTGAAAGCCTCTCATTATTCAAGGCATTGTCTCCAAGGTTCATTTTTCACGTGAGCTAGCTATTGTTATGCGCGAAAATATGAAACTTGGAGACAATACCCTGAGTAATGAGAGGCTCACATTTGTAAACACAAAATTTCTGCCAAAATATTGGCGAATTGTAGCCCTTATTTTATTTTATTTTTATTTTATTATTTTCCCACACACAATGAATTACAAGCAGAATAAAAACGATAATAAATAGGTTAACTAACATTAAATTTAAAATTTGTGCATTACTTGGGAGGAGTGACTGTGGCGGGGAAATCTCCGAGAAGCCGAGCTTATGAGGAATAGAGATTTCCCTTATTTTACTGCTTTGCAATATATCAATAACCTTGAAACTAAAAGGTCATAGAAAAGGAAGGTTAATCTCAAGAATCCTAAATTTTTAAAAAAATCTATCAAGCGGTTTAAAAATTATTCGCTAATTTGTTAAAGTAGACCAAAATGGCCTTGAAACACTGTATCGAGCCACCTTAAGAAGACGCTAAAAATAATGTTTTGATCATGGAGGTTCAGAAGAGCATCGTGGCTGTCCGGCAACAGGACGTTCTCAAGAGTCTTTGGAGATAGAGAAGTTTAGCCTATCGATCTGGTATGGTTCTAGGAGTAGTGTGATTTGATTTTTGACTCCGACCTGTAGTTATACCGCAACAGGCCGCGCGATCTTCACCGATCTGGTACTCTTGAAATGTTCCTTGTATCTTTGCTTTACGATCGTATATGTTTAAGATTGATGTTTTTAAAATGAATCATTGCCTGAGTATTCTGTGTATAATCTAGTTTCCTTATGTGTGCTACTCGATAACATTTGTTTTGCGGAACACTGACCCGATGCAACGCGAATAAATTTGTTCATTTGCTGATAAGCATTTGAAATTTATGCTCAATTAAAGGGATAATCTTTATACTCATACGTTGTACGTTTTTGTCACCGGTCAGGTGCTATTTGTAGGTATTTCTGGATTTATATAAGGCGAACTGAGAGAACAGTAATAAGATGTTTGTTTACAAATTTTGTTAGCGTGGGTACGACCTCGTAAAAATACACGTTGGTAAATGTTTGTTTCAAAGCAGGACAGGGCTGTACATCTTACTCTTATCGGCTGCAACGTATGTCTGAGGAGTAGCAAAGAATAAACTTGAATTATGGGGATAAATAAAATCAAACCAAATGCCCGGAAATACTCTCGCGTCGCGAACAATTAATTTGAATTTTGTAAATTTACTTGCATGCATCTAACTCGCTTCCGATTGGTTGAAAAACAATCAGCTACTGTCAGAACTCACACATGCGCATTATCGTGAACCAGTCCCTTTAGTCTCTTGAGACAACTATGGCCGCCGCGTGGCAAAGACTAAATTTTAAGCTTCAAAGCCTTTGGTGCTCAATCTTATGTTCCATAAAGGTTTATTTGCTGCTAAATGTTAGTAATATCTTACAGTTCCAATAACAGTTCTCAATTTCAAATTATTTCTTCTAGTTTAAATCACATTTAAAACGAACCTTTTTTGAGGATAAGTAACACATTCCATCTGCGACCTGCCAAGCGAATTTCATTAACTGTTCTGCTGTAAGATTGGTCTGTGGCTTCATATCCGGGTCCTTAAAGTACGTGTCGTTCAGTCCTCGACTCTTCCTC
Source organism: Porites lobata (assembly GCA_942486035.1). Lineage (NCBI taxonomy): Eukaryota > Metazoa > Cnidaria > Anthozoa > Scleractinia > Poritidae > Porites > Porites lobata. Next base: position 1,441,850 of record CALNXK010000089.1, on the reverse strand, counting down.
AAGTAGCCCAGTAGGTCACCATACGGTACATACTCAATAAGAACCAACAACGGCTCTATATGGAAGCCAATATTAAGTTATAAAAATCTTTAAGCCTGAGTTTCCACATATGACATATCCGATTTACTCTCCGAGCGAATATTTATGAGTTTGTTCGCACGAAGGGACATAGAATGAATTTAGTACCTTTCAATGAAGATGATGTGAACCGCGACAATTAATACAAAATCAAAATGGAGGTATGATCATCGCAGTTTTGATGCAATTAAGGAAATGGAAAAGAAGCCAGAAAATAAAAAGCCCTGAATTACAGTGAAACACCGCTTTATAGACATCCGCTTAATACAGACACTTCATTATTACGGACAGTTTGCTTCGTCTCTGGGGAAAGAAAGCCCTTATATTTTCCCTAAATTCAACCCGCTTAATACAGACACCCCGTCATTACGGACACTCTTTTGGGTCCGCTAAGTGTCCGTATAAACAAGGTTTCACTGCGAAAACAATGACATTGCATTAGAGCGGAGCATGAGATGGTCATATCTTCATTTGGAAATCAATATGCTGACATTTCTATTAGTTTACAAGTAAGCTATTAAAGTTATCTACTTAAACCCTTAGATGGAATGTGGAATTTTCTCGTTGTTCAACTCAGTGATATATCCATTCTAGTATTTTCTGCCTATTAAATTGTTCCATATAGCAAACATCACAGAGGCCATATATTGGTGTTCCAAACCAACCTAGTTCTGTGGAAATAATTGAATACTTTTGTTGCGTCAACGTTTCGTTTTATTCCAATGAACGCGCACCAATAACTTCTATCATTCTAATCATTTGCAGTACAGTCATCACTACGAAAACTTATATGTCACAAATTTCAAGAAACTCCCTTCACACATTCCTTACCGGTTTCTGAGACGCAACCCAGCAGCTTGATCACATGGGGATGAGGTTTTAGCTTTTTCATCAACTCAAGTTCTGACAGAAGGTCCTTTTTATCTGAGGTTGGAGCATTTGCTAAAGGAAGCACCCAAAAAAGTTACTTAAGAGCGACTTTCTGTAAATACCACGGATAAGTGTGCAAGATGGAAAAATCGGAATCCCCCAAACTTTGTCACAACAAAGCCCTTTGAAAAATATTTTAGAAAATATAAGACTCAGTTCGTTTGACTTAATATTTTCCACAATAATCAATTTTTTTCATTTTCACCTTCGAACCCTAAAGGACGTCTGAGGGGAGGCTAAAAATGTGCTTGATACCCTCGCTTCTTGAATGGAAACGTTAACTAATACCAGGACTTTTCTTGTTAAAAAATTTCAAGATCCTTCCTTTCTATCTAAACGTTGTTACAATTTCAAAGGATTTCAATCTGATTTTTTTACATTTTTTTCAAAATTACCCTCTAAATCAGCATTATCGCGACCATCAATTTTGCCATTCTTCAACGGCGAAAATCTCTTCCTGGTACATGGCTTTCATTAGAAAAATGGTATTCCAGAGAAAGAGCAATGCTTCCCCCTATCAATCTGTGAAATAAAATTCTGGGGCAATTCAAACTACGAGTTTTTACAACTGAAAACATTTACGGTACTCGCGTGATTTACGACCTTTGAACTTGCACTTGTATTGATGAATACAAGCGAGAACTTAAATAGCACTTGAAACGCTGGCGCACTTCGCCCCTTTTCCGCCAGTTTAAACACCAAAAGCGATTCTAGATTTCACAGTGGGAAATTTTCAAAAGGAAAAGCAACTTTATTGTGCGAAAGTGAGCTATGAATATACTACTTGACTACACTTCCCTTACGTGCGTATTTGTTTACTTTTACCGTATTTGTAACAGGTATCATTTATGTACAAAACACAAAACGGCGTTAGTGTCAGTAGCTATTCTACTAGAAACACATATCTCGCAATAACCCTCGCGAAATTCGGTTTGGTAACGTCACTCAAGTTAAGCCCTGTCGGTCGGGGTTACGAACTGGATGGGTGAACAAAAGCAAATATCGTCTTAAAGGTCCATACGTTGTTCTTTCTTTTCTTCTTCTTTTTTGCGTGTTATGTGGTGTCATTGTTAACAGTGTTTGAAAAGCAGATTGAGCATTGTTTCGGCGTCCGGATTTTGAAAAAGACAAAAACAAAGAACAAAGTTCGCCTGAAAATTATTATTCTCCGGGCCGTAATACAGAGGTGAAACAGACTTTGATCTATATATCGGCGGGGAAACCGGCAAACTAAGAAATCAGTCTGAGTTTTCGACAGTATAAAACGATCATAATGCCTCTGATTCCAATCTCCTGTTCCTCTGTCTCTTGTTGTCGGCGTTGCCTTCGCTCTGCTAAGCGAGAAAGGACCAGAAAGCGATGCTCCTTCTGCTTCGCGGTTTCTTGTTGACGTCTTCTCCTTCGTTGTTCACGCTGAATTTGAAGTTGGCCTTCTCGCTCCAGAGGAGTTTCGGTAATAACTCTTCCAGGGCGAGGATTTGGAGCCACTTGTTGTGCTTATGTGTCGATTGCAATAACTTGAAAACTCTGTTTCACGCGCCTTGGTAATCGGCGGCGAAGGGTGTGTTCCTTTCGGCGAATCGGAAAACGGATTTTTGATCTTAGATTTGCCAGATTTCGCGGTCGAAAGGAACGTGAAATCCGAAATTGGATTTGTAACCTTGGTAACCTTTCGCCAACGCGTACAATATGCACGACAGCCTCTCAAGAAATGACGTGTTTTTTACTGTTTGACAAATTATGCGATTATACCGTGCAGAATTTAGTGGTCAGCAGTTCGAATAGCGACGATGGAACATATAAAACAGACAAAGAAAGAAGCGCATTAAAATTGAAAATTATCTAAAGAATGTCGGCCAGTTTGATCCAGTTGCATAGCTCAGATTTTTTTATGTAACACGATCGAGTGCCTGTCGCGTCTACAAGCGAGTTTATGGTTAAATAGCAGTTCACTTGTTACCTTTACTTATTTCTGATTTCAAGCAATCTTTAGAGACAAATGGTTAGTATATGGATATTTTAATGTACCAGGAACAATCTTCTCGTGTTTTCAGATGTTTTGCGGCAAATGGCAGCAACGAGGAAACTCTACGGCCTCTATGGGAATACTTCAACTGGAAATACCGCTGGATCATCTGACTAATTTCGGATCCACTGTGAATGGAACAGCGTGGATCACTAATCCGTTAATCTGGATTTGGATTCTTCGGATTTCAAATCCAATGAATCCTTTTTCAAAAAGGATTCACCAGATCAAAAATCCGGATTTGGATTTGCCGAAAGGAACGCGAAATCCGTTCTTAGATCTAAAATCCGTTTTTGGATTCACCGAAAGGAACACACCCGAAGTCTATGTTGCCTGGAAACGCAAAATGCTCCATGACGTCACTGGCGCCTACAAGCATATATTCAGAGAAAGATTTATTTTAATATTGCGCCTCGAATTTGGCAGCTGGCTAAGACCACGCGCGGTTAGCAGACTGCGCGCGCGCTTCGCGCGCGACAAGAGTATAAAGTCGCTACGCTCGGAATAAAAGGCTCTCATTTCTCACGAAACAAATCGTTAAAGCTATAAAAAAGGGAAACATTTTGACCTACCTCACATTTTTTGACAACAGACCCGTGCGTGACAAAGAACTTTGAGACCCAGGTTACACCGCGAAGACAGATACCATTCTGAAAAAGAAACTCACGCGGCACCTTCTGTAACTATAAAAGCGAAACATGTAAATAATCAAAATCCTTAGTTTCATTGACTCATCTGCTAGAGCGACCCTGAAAACGTAACATCAAAAAAATATTTTCCACAAGAGACTAGGAAGTGTTAGGACCTTATAGGCTATAGGGGTCGTTCACATCTAGTGCCAGGACACTAGTTCCCGGGCACGGGTACAAAATGGTGCTTTGTCCACACTCTGGGTACCCAAGTTGTCTTTCGTCCATTTTGCTGCGTCTGCAGACGCCATTTTTGCAAAAGGAGCGAAGATCGAAGTTGACTGTGGGTAAAACTCCTTGGAACCAACGAAAAACACGTGCACACAGGTCTCGACTTTGGATACGCGTAAGCATAACGTGAGATACCCAGGCACACACAAAAATAACATTTGGCGCTGCTAATGTTGACTCCTCCCAAAAATAAAGCGCAAGAAGGTGGGGTTGAAAAGCGAGATATTCGGATATCTTCGGATAGTTGATGGAATTTATTTCCAGTCCTGGGACTTTCTCCTAAATTTTTGGAAAGTATTTGTTCTCTTAGAAAATCCAGAATTTCGAATTTTCTTGATAGTTTTATACAAACGCTAATTATGAGATTCCTTTTTCTTCTCTCTTAACGATAAGTTAAAACGGTCAAGAAAAAACAGATTTCAGTAAATCAAAATAAGTTTTTTGAAGGCGCGATCTTTGGTTTCACCGCTGAGCGTTCCTGACGGTCCCAAATATACGGGCTTGCAATCTCCTTTAAAGAGTTGCTCGAAACTACGGGGCGAAATTTATTGCCAAGGCAAACGCACAACTAAAACGTAGGCGGTATGCTTAGAGCTAGGTCCCATTTGCTCCATTTCAGAGTTTCCCCTCCCCATCCAGCCTCCCCCTCACGCCGGAGTCATTAGGGGCGCTTATGCGGGCGCAGTTCAGTCGTACTTTACATTTTCTATCAAACTACTCCCTTTTTCTGGCTTGACATGTGCCATAAGCCGATATTTTGGGCAAACGTTGCTCAGAAATGCAAACCTTGCTCGAGGTTGTCAGAACTACAGAAAATTTTGCTTTAAACACAAGAGGTGCTCTTAAGTTACGCAGGTTTTCTAGCCCCGACTTGTCTAGTCTGAAATGTTCTGCGTTTCTTCGCCCCACCCCGAGACGGGCTGCGGCGCCTTAGGGGGTGGGGGGAAGGGACGGATGACATTTCAGACTACGACTTAGCGCTTTTTTCCCCTCAATGTCATTTTCTAAGAATAGAAATGTGGAATTCATAGACGTATTTTGAAACGAACGTGATTGAAAACAAGAGACTACAGTGGAACCTCCAATTAACGAAGGGCCAAGGGACTGACAAAATTTCAGAGGCACCCAACCACGGTTTCCTTCTAAATTCATTGAAAACAATTTTTAGGGTACCTAGAGTACTTTTAGATTTCTAGAAAAGCAGTCTAAGCGGCATTGTAAAATTTGTACCTGCTTGGTCATCCTAGGGTAACTTGCATCGAGTTTTTTCGAAATTACAAGGGCCTTTCCCACAAATTTTAGATGCAATTTAACGTATTACGAAAGTGAGAATTTTTCTTATTCCTCTCTCAATCACACATTTGAATCCGAACGTTTTAGGCTTCCTCCTTTCTTCGAACATGAACGCTAATTAGAGGGAGGGAGCTTATTTGACAGGAGGGTCTGCAATTTAACGTATTACGAAAGTGAGAATTTTTCTGATGCCTCTCTCAATCACACATTTGAATCCGAACATTTTAGGTTTCCTCCTCTCTTCGAGGAAGCTTATTTAAGAGGAGGGCCTTTAAAGAGGATTTGGGGTATATTTTACTATTTTTGGGGTAAAGGAACTCGTTCGTAGGTTCTTTATATCGCGGTTCCACTGTATAAGGGCCTACCCCTATATAGTCTTTTGACGAAAAAATACTTTGTTAGTGTTACGTTTGCAGGGTCGCTCTGGCGGATATGTGAAGTCAATCAAACTAAGGATTTTGATTGTTTACATGTTTCGCTTTTATAGTTACAGAAGGTGCCGCGTGAGTTTGTTTTTCAGAATGGTATCTTTCTTCGCGGTATAACCTGGGTCTCAAAGTTCTTTGTCAAGCAATCTCTCGTTTCGTTAAAGGCAGTAAAGGATTCGGGTCTGTTGTCAAAAAATGTGAGGTAGGTCAAAATGTTTCCCTTTTTTTATAGCTATAACGATTTGTTTCATGAGAAATGAGAGCCTTTTATAGAATAGCTACTGGCACTAAAGCCGTTTTGTGTTTTGTACATAAATGATACCTGTTCCAAATACGGTAAAAGTAAACAAATACTCACGTAAGGGAAGTGTTGTAGTCAATAGGCTTTTGTACATTTATGCTTTTGCTTCTCCACTAAAATGCTCCACCTTAATGCTCCATTTTTCCCACTAAAATGCTCGGTCTCCCCAAAAAAGTCACTAAAATGCTCGGATAATGCTCATTATACAAACGGTTTTTTAAATTAATTTCAAAGTTTACAGTTACAAAAACGTGCAAGTGTTGCAAGTAACAACGACAACGTGTACGAGTTCATAAATACAGCCAAAAAAACAGCTGTATTAGGTTTTTTGTGAATTTTGAGTTTTAGTCTTCATTTTCTTTAAAAACGAAAGGAGCTCGTGGGGCATGGGCTCCTAAAAAACGTTAAAATGCTCGAATAATGCTCAATGCTTTTGCCTCACTAAAATGCTCGAAAAAATGCTAGCATAATGTACAAAAGCCTAGTAGTCAAGTAGTATATTCATACCTCACTTTCGCACAATAAAGTTGCTTTTCCTTTTGAAAATTTCCGCACTGTGAAATCTAGAATCGTTTTTGGTGTTTAAACTGGCGGAAAAGGGAGAATTTGCTCTAGAGTTTCAAGTGCTATCTAAGTTCTCGCTTGTAGTCATCAATACAACTGCAAGTTCAAAGGTCGTAAATCACGCGAGTACCGTAAATGTTTCCAGTTGTAAAAACTCGCGGTTTAAATTGCCCTAGAATTTTATTTCACAGATTGATAGGGGAAGCATTGCTCCTTCTCTGGAATACCTTTTTTCTAATGAAAGCCATGTACCAGGAAGGGATTTTCACCGTTGAAAAATAGCAAAATTGATGGTCGCGATAATGCTGATTTAGAGGGTAATTTTGAAAAAATATTAAAAAATCAGATTGAAAGCCTTTGAAATTGTAACAACGTTTAGATGGAAAGGAAGGATCTTGAAATTGTTTAATATAAGAGAGGTATTGGTATTAGTTTCTGCTTCCTTTCACGAAGCGAGGGTATCAATCACACTTTTCGGTGGTTTGAAGTCCTCTTGAAGGTGAAAACGACTGATTGGAAAATATTAAGTCGAACGAACTGAGTCTTATATTTTCTAAAACAGTTTCCAAAGGGCTTTGTTGTGACAAAGTTTGGGGGATTTCGATTTTTTCATCTTGCACACCTATCCGTGGTATTTTCAGAAAGTCGCTCTTAATTTTTCACCATTAGGGACTGTGCAATAATTATCAGGAGGGGGGGAGGGGGGAGGGCTGAAAAACTAGAGGGGGGGCGTTACATAAAATTGCCGCCAAGATAGGGGAGGCTCAAAGTAAAATCACTCATTTGACGGAGGGGGGGCCTTAAGTTTCATTCGAAATGTAAATAAAATTAAACGCAATAAAAGATTCTCAATACAGATATCATGATAGACTGTAACAAATATCAACACGAACAGCTGTTAAACGATTATTGAAAATATTCCATCAAAATGAAAAGCAAATTCACAACTGATCAATTTTAACCCGTCTTCTAATTAATTGAGTTGATCTTATGTAAAGCAAAAATCATGAACTTGTTTTTCAGCTTCCCCCATAAAACAATGGGAATCAAACAGATCTCGTAGACAAGCTTTGTCGGTTTTTGATGTGAATAAAAGTAATGTTTCTTCATCGACTTAATCGATTTGCTGAATTCCATATATGTGGCTCATAACAAAGTTCAACAAGCTCTCCTCCCAAGGATCTAAACATAATGCAAGCTCTTTTTCGTCTGTTATTTGAAGCGTTCAATCTCCTGTTCTTTAATTTTTTTTTCTGCCCCTTTCTCTTTCTGGCTTCAGACGTTTTAGATTTTGAGCCAATGTGGTAAGCACCCCTGTACTTAGCAAAAGCTTTGTCTAAATCTTCAATCAAGCGATCAACATCCTTCTCGATGCTATATGTTACATAATAATGTTTGTCATTATTGAAGCTGTGATGGCAGCTCAGTCCAGTTTTGAGTTTACCAGTGTGGTGGGAGGGTGGGGGGACGTTATTTTTAACATAACAGAGGGGGGGTTAGAACTATTTTTTTTGTTTTGGAGGGGGGGTACTGTCTAAGTTTTTGTTAGATAACTCTAGTTTTTCAGCCCCTCCTCCTGACAATTATTGCACAGTCCCTTACTTATAATACGGTGATCTTTTTGCTGTAGTGACCCTTTTTCAGTGTTCTAGCTGTCCGCTTGGTTTTTTTTGTTGTGTTTGTATCAATTCCACCACCTGAACGATGTCTTATTAAATACAGTGTATTGATCTTGGCTACCTTTGGACTTAAACTAGGCCAAATCTTTAAATATTAGTCGTAACACATTGAATTACACCACACCTTTAAGCATTTTTACTGCTACTGTCAAGTTATCCTGGCTTCCACGCATGTTGTTTACTGTCGCCTTGGCAACGTATGAAAAAGCTCCTTTACCAATGACTTTAACTATGTTGACCTGTCTGCGACTGATCTCCCAGCTCCTCGTTGAGGTATGAAGTGGCATGTAATTTGTACTTGCTGTGGATGCATAGGTCGGGGCTTCAAACGTTTTCTCCACATCAAGGGATTGTGTATCAGCCTCTACTTTAAGGGCAATGGGATTCTGTTGTCAAACATAGTGTGGTAAGATTCAGCGGCAAAAAAATAAACAACGCTGAACTGTAAAGTGTCTTTTTAAAAGAGGCCTCTAAGTAACCATACAATTAAAGAGACAAATGATTGAATAAATTAAATGAATTAATACGCTGTAAAACTCTTTGTCTTAAATATCATTTAGTGGCAAATGTCGAAAATAAATGTTTTGAGTTCAAGTTTCGTACGGAGCGTCCAATCAAGGTTTCTGTCATTTGCTAAAAAAAGGGGAGGAGACCGTCAGAAGTATTTTCTCCAAATAATGATGCTTTGCGAAGCATCTAATAAAGCTTTCCGTTATCCGCTGAAAAAATGAGTAGAGAACCTCAGAAGTATGTTGTCCGGGCAACGATGTTTTGTTATGCTTGGTCCTATCTCATGATCTAACGTTCGGCGTAGGCACATCTTTGGTTAAAATAAAGAGCTTGACAAGGAAAAGCAACAAGGGGATTTCGATTACCCCCCACCCACCCACCCCACCCTGGTAAGTGGCCACTGGTTTATTTCCATCGAAGACCAAAATTCCATACGTTGTACACAAATACTCTTCGCAAGCAATAACTTATTAACTTGCCATAGCTAGAAGATCTCCACATCTTGGACAATTTCTGTTGGCAAGAAAGTAAATAGTACTGAAAAACGTTTAGTTTAAACTTTGCGCCAACGAGACGCTATCAAGTTTGCTCTATCTGTCTGTTAATGCACCTATCAATGGAAACCCCGTGGGGGGGGGGGGGGGCAAGGGGTGGGGATTTGACAAATTTTACAATTTTTTAATCAAATTCTCCAGAACGGCTTGGAAACTAAAATTTCGAGGACGTTTTTGGACTTTTTACATTTAGGGCATGAATTTTTCGTCATTTCAGGGCATGGAACCTAAAAATGAGCCTAGCTAGCTGTAAAAAGGGGCAATACGGAGGCAATACGTCCTAGCCGGCATGATCACATGCTGTTTACGGAAAATTCCCTCATCCATGTCAGGAAATTCTGTATTTTAAAGCCTCCCCTAGGGCATGACTCAGCAACTGAGGACATTTCTGCTACGTTTTCAATGTTCGTTAGCATGCAAGGATTTTTCCCATGCCTATCGTCAATGATTTGCTCACTAGTAATAGAGGGGGTGGCCCCAGAGTGGTTTTACATTGAAATTGGCATGCAACAGAATTTCGCATGCCCTGTAAGCATAATTTGAGGTTCCGTGACCTTCTCACCCAGGCCGCAAGAAGCCTAGGTTCTAGTAATAAGTAATTCATACCCAGCAAAATCTCCCGCATGCCGGGCATGCCAAATTTTCTGACATGCCCGGCATGCCAAATTCTCTAGCATGCCGGGCGTACCATGCCGGGCATGCCAAAATCGGTCTCTGGCATGCTCTCAACGCACAGGTTATAATTCCTTGAATCTACCGATATTTTAAGCCTGGCTTAAAAAAAAAAAAACTAAACAGATCACCGTGCTTATCTTTTGATGTACGGTTACACGATGACGTCATTGCTATTCCTTTCATTTTCATGGATTTGGTTGTCTCAGCGAAGTTTAAATAACAAAAGCTCTAATTTTCACAAGAAAGTAAAACCCGGAGGGATTCTGCCGTAGTAATAAAACAGCGTCATCGTGGAGATGACCTGTTGAGGGATTGTAAAAACTCCTCACCCCATTTAATGAGTCTTTAATAGGATTCCCATTTCACATTGCGAATAAAATGAAATTGACTGAAATCAGTAAAAAGAGAGACAGAGACTATTTTCATTGTATAATAAAATGCATCTATGTTCCATGAAAGCTTTTAAAAATACAAGGTTATAGAATATCTTTCAAAGTTCATTACAAAATGAGCTAAGCTCCAAAATCACTGTTCATTATTCAGTAAATTATGATGTTTGACAATGCATTGTGCTTGAATATAACGTTGCAATTACAAATCTCTCTAACGCAATTTTCCCAACGTTAGAAAAGTTGTTTTTATCTCGTTTCACATTTTGATGAGGAGTCTGAGTTCCTCTTTCTTGTTTTGTAGCCTTGCCAGGGATTAATGTTTTTGTGTCATTACCAGTGTCTGTGTTCTTTGTTTTTAACTCAAAGTAAGTCAGTAATAACTGACAGTATCAAAGAATTGCTCTCTAGAAAAGTAATTATCTCCTCGTCATGTCTGGAAGTTACCTGTAACAAAAAAGAAATGGAATGTTAACACATGCAAGGGCAATATGAAAAAAGAAATAGAACATGTAGAGCTCAGCTTCTCTTAAGATATTTTCATACTGGCTTGTTGAGTCTGTTAAAGGTCGCAACTAATTGTCTGAGGCTAATTTCACAAGAGTGTGCAATTGAGATAAATGCATGGTAGATAAAGTGAAAGAAACGTGGTTTCACATTAGCGAATTTACATTGCGTTGTTCGATGATGTTTACACGCTCTTCTACCGCGAAATAAACCTTTGCCTTTGGGTTTGCAAGTCAAGATTATCCCGAGTTTGACTGACACTTGAACAACAGTTTCATATTTAAGCAGATAAGGTGTCGTCCGTTTTAAAAGCTTTATAACCCAATCATAATTTTCGGCTTAAAATAGTACAAAATCATTTCAAAAACCATGTTCATTTAAAGTAGAGCCCGCAAACGTGAACATTTTGTGATTCAAAAGTCGGACCCTGTACCGCCACCGAAATGATCCCCACCATCGAAATGATCCCCGCCACCGAAATGACCCCCAATCACCACCGAAATGATCCCCACCACCGAAATGATACCGGCGGTCACCACCGAAATGATCCCCGGAATATCAGGAATGGAATTAAGGGGACTAGAAAAACTGGACAACAATTTAGTGCGTGCTTTTTATTTATTTATATTGCATTAAAGCAAAATAAGTCAAATTGTGCTGATGATATCATGACGACAGTGATGACGTCAGTTACAGGCTCACATTACAACACGTGCTTTCCAATTAATTTCGGTACTTGCACTGGCTGCTGTAGCTGTCATCTCAAATCATTAACATCATGAAAACTATTCTGTCATTCACAATTATTTTTCTGCTGTGCTGACTTTGTGCAGCCTTTGCCAGTACATGGAAACTCACCCTGATGTCATGGAGTGAGCCGACATTTATATCTGTGGATTTCTTTCTGACATAAAAAATAGTGTGACAAAATGTGCTGACATTTTATAGCCCGGCAGCATGCTCTAACACCGTTAAGTTTTTAAAGCAAAACTAGTTGTAATCTGCTCGTTATCACGTTATAATTATGATAAACCTGTTCCCTGTTCAAGGCGGATTTATGTAGTTCCTTAAAAAAATGTTAAAATATTGAAAATAAAATCAGTGTATAGAACTGTTATCAGTCTAATTGCTTTCTCTATTTTCCTCTGTTTAGAATCGTGTTTGCATGAATAAACGAATAATTTAGAATAGATAGCAAAGTCCCAAGTCCATTTAAGCCAAGGTTCCGAAAATTTATGACGGGATCATTTCGATTGCGAATAGGTATCATTTCGGTGGTGGGGATCATTTCGGTGGTGATTGGGGGTCATTTCGGTGGCGGGGATCATTTCGATGGTGGGGATCATTTCGGTGGCGGTACAGACCTAAACGCACATTCACAGATTGCTTATATTGAGTTGTTTACAACTTTGCATTGACACCTGCAGCATGTTCATTTTTTTAAAGCGAAATCCAAATCTGATTTTGGCATTTGATTTACGGATATTTTATTTTGTCTCCAAAAGTGATTGTAATATCCGTTTGATTGTCCTTCAAACAACAGTCAAACTATGCAGCAAAATAAGTAACTTTACCAGTACACTGAGTGAAAAAATATGACCGTAGGTGCCAAAAATAATTATCCTCGAGATATAAAATTAGATCTGACTTTTTGTAGCTTTGGTTTCTATATTTTTGAAGTTTTCTCTAGTCTTCTTAGCAGCAGAAGAAGATTACAAGACGTACAAACAGAAACAATCCGAAGTGAGCGAGTTGACAACCACGTATGCCGGCGCCGTTCTTAGGCATGCTCAACAGCAAGATAAACTGAATGCCAAAAGGCTAATTCACGGGATTTGTTCGATATTCAGTCTTTTTCTTTACCAAATTAATACTAAATTTGTACTTACAGTCTCTCGCAGAATCCATTTCTTGTCCAGCATTCACCAACATCTCAACCATGCACCGCAGAAAAAAAAGACAAACAAGTGCGAAGAGACATGACGACATTGTGACGCCACAACTGCCACGCTACAACAAATTAAACTAGATTCATCGTCATCCGAAAACACTTCTGCGGAAATTCGGCCGATTTCGTGCCTGCTCGGGGTATCTTCGGATGAAGCAGATGACGTTGCTCAAAGGACTATCGTCAGCATGCAAGGAGTAAAACAGTTTGCGAGATTCGCATAACCGACAAGAAGCGCACTGAAAACTAAAGCAAAATCTCTCTGAGAAGGCAGGACAAATTCACCAAATCAGAACGTCTTTGCAGTATTAACGTCGTACTCTGGTACTGACTTGAAGGACCTGGTAAGCTTAATTTTCACCCGTCTTTTAATGCTGTTGACCGGGAAACGTTCCGACGCGATAAAACTTAATCATGGATAAGTTTATACTGAGAAGATTTGTTATCTTATTGTTTAAAACGCTTTTCCGCGATCTAATCTGGACCCAGAAATGTCAGTATTGGTTTGAAATAAAAGGATTAATCTTTGATTACAAGTGACGTATTCTATTTCATGCATGAATAATGTTGTTTTGTTGTGCTTTTTATTTATAAATCCAGGCTTCTGTCTTCAGTTTTGCTAGTCGATCCCGTGACACACATTGTGACTTTTTTTGTTATAATCTGCATTTATTGCCAGGCATGAAACCTGTAACTTCAAGCTCCCTAAGATATATTTGGCGATTATATGTGATTCTCAGGATATGATGCTGAAGCGAACATCAAAATCAGTCTCGCTGGGCATGCCAATTTCATGCCCGGCATGCCGGGCATGCCAAACCAACTGGCTTCACGATCGGCATAATAAGTTTAGCTGAGTCGATTTTGGGCTGCGAGGGAATGAACCCATTTTTTCCATGCCTATGAGATGTTATTTCTAAGTGCCAATGTTCCCTTGAATTTAGTCATGCCTAAATATATAGAATTTTCCCTGTCTCATTAATCCTCAGACTGGATGCGATTTTTACGCTCGCTAGGCATGTTCAACTGAAAATCATGCCCATACCCTCATTCGAAACAAAATGGTATCAAATTTTAGTTTCCAAGCCGTTCCAGGGTGGGAAACGAAAGGTCAATCAATAGTGTCAAAAAAGCCCCCACCCCAGGGGAAAAATCTAAACAAACCCATAATACTGTATAAAACGAATTAAAAGAACATTTCAAAAGTACGTCCTTACTAAACGTAAGCTCCGTTAAATTACTCGCTGTAATTAAGTATTTTCTCTCTCCACTAGCATCTCTTATTTTAAACAACAAAATCACTCTAGGAAGATTGACCGTGCTATTATAATATTAATGAAACGTAAAATGCTTTATAACATCTGCTCAACATCTCGGAACAGGTCGGATCAGTGACCCATAAAAAAATCCTCTGACTTTCATGGTGGAATTCGATTTCAATCGAGTTTTACAATCAGATGGGAACTTGAAGATAAAAACTTTCTCAAAATAGACATTATCTGTTTAGATGACAGTTTAAAATATCGGATTATGGTGATTAAAACAAATGAAAACTTCACACCTTTTTCCAACAGCGTGACTTTCAGAAAGCCTCGATGGACGGACTTGATAACCGCCTCTGAATAGGACAATTGCACGATGACGACATTTGACTACAACTACCAGAATTCAATTCGGTTTTGCTTTGTTATTTAAATTTGTCAATCCCGCTGAGGATTAAGGAACAATAGCCTTAATTTGCACAAGAAAACAACAAACTCAAGGATTCTGGTAGTTGAAGTAAAATGACGTCATCGTGCAATTGTCCTATTGAAACCAGGCTTCTGTCGGTCAAAGTCGAATGTCCCGACCCCGGGGTCGCTTCGCACGATCAAAAGCCCGACAGGGAGATAGTCTCAGGCATCAAATCCCCCACCCATTGCCCGCACTCCCCCTCCCCCCCCAAGGGATTTACATTGATAGGTGCATAAGCCACATAACCTTTGCCTATGCTAGTGCCCTTATTAGAAACAATCTTTGCTTAGATTGGAGTTAAACACTCCGGTACTGGTGGTACAACTGACTAAGGGAGTGGTAAAGTTGAAACATTTAAAATTGCTACTGAGTTCAAGCTCTATTAGGCGGCCACCTAATAGAGCCGTGCGCATTTGTTCCAGAGGTAATGCAACTTGACGTAATGCAAGACAGAGAATGCATTGTTTTCGAGCGAACACGTACAGATCAGAGAATCCATGAGCCACGTGCGTGTTTGTGAGTCCCGTGCTCATCCAGTCTTCAACCAATCGTCGGGTGGATATTCATTTGCATCATACGCAGTAGCTATCGCATTTGCCCGCTGAAAATTTTTTATTGCCTGCCGCCATGAAAAAACAACGCCGTAAAATTGCCCGCTGAATAATGTCTGAAACTTTTATTAAGATTAAATCACTGTAACACTTTGAAATTTGACAACAAACCTATCCTACGGACCAGTCAAATACATATATCCATGACCAGTACATTTCAGGGCGAGTATTGTCAATGCGTTACATTCAAAAGGTGCGATAAATTCAAACTAAAATGTACTAGTCTTGGAGGTATGTACAGTGCGCGTTATTTTGAAAAAATTAGCATAACGTCAAAACGCAGATTTTTGACAGATTCGTAGGATAGGTTTGTCTTGAAATTTCAAGGTGTTACAGTGAATCAATCTTAATGAAAGTTTCAGACATTATTATATACATAATGAAGATTATTTGAAGAGATTTAAAAAAAAAATTAGATGGAGTCGTTTCAGAGATATACAAAAAAGCGCTAAGAGTCCAAATTTTGAATGAAGTCGGCACTTATACATGCGTACAGTTGGTGAGAAAACGGGTTAGTTTTCAAGGTCGCAAGAACGAAAATACATCAAAATTTCTTAGCATCAAAATATGATATTAAGCAGCATTGTGACGCTACTTAAGAATAATTTGAGTCATTTATAACGTTTTTATTAAATAATCTATCACGGCTATTGAAAATTTAAGGTTTGAAATATATCTTCGTTTTAGTCGAAACATACAGAATTTTTAACTTCTTACGCAGATTGTTTGCTAAACACCAGACTTTAAGTTCTTAGTGTTGGATTTTCAGTAGCATGTCTAGATCACACAAAATTCGGCTTTTATCAATTTCAAAGTTTTCTGTTTATTGTTGTCATAGTAATGTCGATTTGACTTAAAGGGAACCTCCACTTCAACAAAAAGATAACTTTAAATCACAGGAAATAACTGTTACAGTCAAGTCAATCTAAAATATTTTTAAAGAAAGCGTTTGTATCCGAAAGAAATAACTTTTAGATTCGCCTATTTTTGTTTTCAAATTTTGCGGGCGTCGCCATCTTGAATAATTGTGAAGTGTTACGGATGCCCTATTGTTATTAAACAAAAGCTCTATGTGTCAGAACATTAGAGCAACCATAACACGTCACAATTATTCAAGATGGCGGCGCCCGCGAAATTTGAAAGTGAAAATAAGCGATTCTAAAATTCACTTTTTCTGATATAAACACTTTTTTAAGGACAAATTTCGAACAAATTTGTTTATCAACATAATTTTATTCAATTTAAACTTATTCTGTAGTAAGAGTGGAGGTTCCCTTTAAAACTACATTTTCACATATTTCAATCCATAGCCAGTTACCGGTGAAAATTTTAATAGCAATCGGACAAGGAAAAAACCACTCTTAAGGCGATTGAGAAATATCGGTATGGCCTCTGAAAAACCGTATCGAAACACCTTAATATACGCGCGAGTTACTAGAGTGCTTCCTCGCCTCGGGATTTCGCCTTCTGGGCGAAATCCCTGCGGGGGCAATAATTCTTCCTAAACAAGTTTGTCGCTGAAACGCGCGTACATTGTCTTTCTATATTTTCGCAGGGGCGATGAATCCGAGAAAACTACGAGGATAACAATAAGACAAATTACTTACTTTTTCGCCCGTAACTTTCCTGAAAAAAAAATATTTTCAGCCTTGTTAAATTTTTAAACACTTTAACATCTAGTTCTTGACTGATATCTCTGGGGCTCAATACAAAATACAGGGCGTGAGTATCTCTATCTAGTCCTCGCAGCAATTACCAAGCCTTTCAGGGATTTTTCTTAAGGAATCACGTCTACTACATTTTTCTTTGTAACCACATTGATAACGTACCATGCGAAATTAATTACGGCCGCGCTCACTCTTCAGCAGGATCTGGTATTTTATAATTTTAACGAAAACTGGGAAAAGCCTCTAAAATCCAGTATTAAAGCTAAACGAAGGTCTAAGAATTAAAAAAACAAAAAAAAAACAAATCTTAACGCCTTGGAAAACAAACTGGGCTTATATCAACAGCTCGGTGGGTAATGAATGGGTTGATGGGCTAAGTGGGTAATGAAGGGGTTAATATATCCATTGGGGCTTTAGTCCTGTATCATCGCGTGTCAGCATGTAGAGTCACCGTGGCGAATTCGGTAAAAGAACTAGAAACAAGACCAATGGTTTTAACATAAAAAACCGACTTACCTGAACGGGTGCGCATTCGGCAGACGACGAATATCAGAATAAGATTACTTATTAACAAAAGACAGATGATGGTAATATAAACAGCATGAAGAATTTCTTTTTGATTACCACACGAGGAACCTAACACAAAATGTTTGCTGTTAGTTGTAAGCAATAGCGCAGCGACAGATACACATGCACTATCCTAAAGCTACAAGTAGAAAGAGAGAATACAGAAGATATTGTCCAATTGCCTGTGAACAGCCTGGATTGTAATATATTGCAATTGTTGCCCTTCAAACGTTTCTAATTTTACTGAAGCAAAAGAAGTATAGCACTAATGTATGTGAGAACAAGTGTAGTTTAATTCTGGTTCTCTTTCCACCTTCATGAGTAACAGCAACTCACCCGTTTGGCTTCCTGTTGGTTTGAAGGAACCTGGGAGAAATATTTAACAACGCTGTCATTCTAAAGAGTTACATGGGAATGATATAGAGTGTTTTCACTCACGTGGCCAGCATCTATGCAAATGTTTTGGAACAAAAGAAATCACTTGCATAAGAAAAGAGTTCATCTCCCACAGGACTAGTTTGGGACACCAACATGGCCGCCGTTTCATTGTTTTGGGACACCAATATGGCCGACGTGACGTCATGTGAAAACACTCTATACAGTTAAACCTGCTCAGTTAGCGAGGTTGCTATTTGAGCCCTTACAAATTATATAAATACGCCTTTCGATATTCTCCGTCGGTCACTACTCTTGCAACCATCTCCTTCTAAGTTACTTTTTTTAATGATTATTGTCGTACCAATCCTATCTTGGTACTAACTGACTGGTCTATATAAAGCATGAATGATTCACATTTCATGCATGGTTCAATGGATAAGGGTACCATTGCCGCAAAGTCGGAGTTGCTGACTAGTTTTGTGAACAGCGTTTTATCTACAATTTTTCGTTGGCATTCCCTTAAACTGAATAGCACTATAGTTGCGATACGAAGCTCAAGTTGACTGTTTAGTGACTACAGAAAAGTACTTGAGTGATCTACTATATCTTTCCCTGAGCATACACTCCTTCAGTTAACCTTGCGCTTGACCTACCTTCAGGTACGTCAACAAGTTGTATCTTGCTGTCCTTGGAACTCTCCCCGTACTTGTTGCTTGCTGTTACTAGTACTTTACACTTCTTGCCTATTTCGACTTTCACAACGTATTTACGTACTGAGACATCAGTTATCTTTTCAGTCTCCTCCCACTGCTCATCATTTAGGGTTCCATAATACACAGTATACATTGTGATTTCTGCTCCGTTGTTGTTTGGTTCATCCCACTTCAAGGTTATTTCATCAGCATTTAATTCGTATGTGAAGGCCACTGCTGACGGAACACCTTTCGCGCAAAGAAATGTTACTGTTCAGATTTTTACAGGGTTGGAAAGTTACTTCTCCGGAAAATTTTCTTGTTCTTCCTTATTTAACAAGAGTACACTTTTAGAGCATAACGTTTAAACCAGAAAAAAACTACAAAATAGAGTCAGCGATTAAAGACGGTACTTTAAAATGGCGGCCGATAGCATAGTACAATGTATGGGGTAAAGAACAAAAAGTCAGTATTTTCAAAGTCCGACCTCTCGATGAAAAGAATGTTTGTCTTTTTTTTTTCTTATAAATTAATCATAAACATTGATAAATTATACATTGCTATGCAATTTAGTTAGTGTGCTTTCATACTCATATTTACATTGTAGCCAACTTTGGTTTACGGCAGGTAATTTTCCTAAGATAACTTACTGTAAGCAAGCGAATATTAACGTTAAAAGCCGACGTTTAGGTATCATCATGACACCATTCTCAAGGCAAAATGAATAAATAATGCGAAGATTTGATTTCTATAGTTTCTACAAATTAGCATAATAACAAAGTTCTTAAAGTGAATACCTTTGCGCGAATCGAGTCCGCCTGCACGTTTAGGGATGGTTTGAGTTTTCTTATAAAGAGCATCTCCTTAATTAGGCAATCAAATTTGTTAGAACCTTTAGTGAGCACGTGAAATTGTTCTGAAAGAAAAGGTGGTACGTCCGAGTTATGTTCGCATTATTTATTTGTTCAAATCTTCGCATTATTTATTCATTTTGCCTTGAGAATGGTGTCATGATGATACCGAAACGCCCACTTTTAACGTTAATATTCGCTTGCTTATGTTTTAAGAAATCGTTATTGATCATAACTTACTGTAAAGCTAATATCATTGACGTAAACACGAAAATAAAGTTATCATTATATATTATGTAAATCTTTCACCGTCATTAAAACTGTAGGTTCTCATCGGCAGCGAGCCACGTTCTGTGGCCTTGGGTGGGTGGACATTTTAAAATAACACAAAGAGCGTAAAGAGAGTTAAGATACCGGGGCCATAATACACCTAGTTACCTCCCAACACTGTGATTTTCCTAATTTTGCCCTCTTCTTTCCTTCCTTCTCCAAACATGTTTGTAGCAGTAACTACCAATTCATATTCTTTGCCTTTTTCCAAATTAACAACGACGTTACGATCTGAAGTATCTGTAATTTCCTTTGTTTTGATCCAACTGAATGATGTGCCATCCTCACGGACAGTTCTTTGGTACACAGTGTACCGGGTTATAAGTGCTCCATTGTTTTCAGCCTCTTTCCATTTTACGGTGATTTCAACATCCCTTGTTTCTTTTGGTAAGTCTGTGATCTCTGCTGCTGCAGGTACTCCTGCAGGATTAAACAATAATAGTACAAAGTGAACAAAAACTTGATGTTTACTGTCATCACAATGTTTAGCTACACATACGTCTGCAAACTGTTCCTCTATTTTTAATGATAACATCCTTTGTAACAAAATTTGCTTGCTTGTGCTGCAAAACCATTGTTATATATTCAGTTTTTGCTTATTATTTTAATTGAAATTCCTTGCTAGTTAATACGCACTAGATAAGGACTGTCCTCCAACGTTTCACTAAGTTTGTTAAACAGGCCATTGTGAAAAATTTCCCTCTTAAGTTGTCGTTTGGATAGTCAAATAAACCCGAAGTTCACATTTGTTGGCTTCACACTAAAGCTCTCAAGTATAATCTAAGTGCACTTGGAACCTACTTTCTGTGTGAAGGGATAAATTTACCTACTTCAACTTCACTTGGTGCTCAAGAAAACAATCGTAGTTCAAGGAAGCCGAAGGTCGTCGCCATGAATGGTCTACACCACACTTGAGAACACACTTGACCAATAACGGGAAATTTAAGCCATGTGCACGATCGATGTCCACGTGCAGCGGTTCCACGATTCTAGTGCCGGCAGAATGCTTGCCTCAAAAATCGCTTATTCCGCTCGAAATTCTGCCGGCAGAATTTATCCAAGCCTACAACTTTAGAGTCAATAAAGACGAAAACGGAAAGCAAAAAGTGTTTCTGTATCCGTGTTGTCTCAAGTATTACCTTACATTAATTGCCATGTCCACAAATTTGGAATACAGAGATAGAGAAAGACAGAGAAAAAGAGGAAGTAGGCGACAGGACATCGAATTTCAACGAGAAAAAGAGCGACAGACAGGTAGAGCGAGAGATAAAAGACAAAGGAGACATTCCTTCGTTGCAAGAGCAACATGAAAGTTTTGTAGTGGCGGTGAGAAAATAAGAAATGCCAGCGGCCACCAATAGACCATACCAATTTACAGTTGTGGACTTAGTATCCTAGCCTTTGAGTGAATGTGAGGCTGACGGTGACCTTGTTTTGATACAAACCTCCTTTGCTTTGTTATGGAAATTGTCATTGAAAAATACTAGTTAGCATAAGAATAACTTGATTTACATAATAAAACAGGAAGGTTTGTATCAAAACAAGATCAACTCCTTGCTAATTAGACCTATTGTTGTTTAATATTCACCGCTCTCTTTTCCTTCGCCGCTTAAGGTGGCTCCGTAATTAATTCAAGGGCATTTAGCTGTGACAAATTTTCCGTCATAGCTTTTTCGATTTCAACGCGATGGCTGCGAAACTTTGCAAAAAACAACAGATATCATTCGGCAATAATACGAAATATTCCGATTTCATTGCTGGTAAATATTTCTTGAGAAATTAGCGCTTAAAAGGGCCCTACTGTTCAAAGAAAATCGCGTCTAGTAAAAAATTTCTTGTCATCATTGTCGTTCGTCCCCCCTGGGTGAGGTGCGAATTCCTCGCAGAACTGCCTCTCGTGCTCATTTTGTAGTCATAAACAAAGGTGCTGGACAGTTCTTTCTGAGCTCTGATACGAGGTAGCGTCCAATCTCAATACTTTTTTCCTGAGTTGGAAGCAACAAACAGCAGTAAAAGTCGTTGAAAATGCATTGCAATACATCAAAATGTATGCAGCGGGAGTTTGAGCCAAAACTGCCAAGGGATATTTCAAAACTGTCGAAGAACAAGTCATTCTACTTCAGACCAAGGTTGGGAGTAATTTATTGTGCTTCTAAAACTAAAAAGTACCTTTTAAAGAATAGCACGATAGGCAATCGGCTTTTGATTTAAGAATTAGCAAACGTTGAATTTACTTGTCCCAGAAATTCAAACTGGTGGCTCCTTCTACCTGATAGTAATTTATTTTTGAAATTCCAAAACAATTTCAGAGCTGAATTTTGAGCGACTTTTAGTTACGGACTTCTGCTCCAACGATTTTTCTGAAATTCCTCTGGCATATTTATTATATCAATTAAAGCCGATACCAGAAATTTCACTAAAAAATATCAGCAAATTTTTTTACTAGACGCGATTTTCTTTGAACAGTAGGGTTCTTTTAAGCGCTAATTTCTCACGAAATATTTACCATCAATGAAATCGGAATATTTCGTATTATTGCCGAATGATATCTGTTGCTTTTTGCAAAGTTTCGCAGCCATCGCGTTAAAAACCAAAAAGTTATCACCGAAAATTTGTCACAGCAAAATGCTCTTGTATTAATTACGGAGCCACCTTAACATTACACGATCATATATTTTGCTGGAGCAAACTATGCATATTATCGAGAGCTTACCATTTAGCCCTGGCTAAATCTATGTTATATTTTGTCAACAAGTGTGAAGCCAATTGTAAAGCCATTAGTGCAGTGGCTTATGATGATTTTTTGGCGAAATCGTTACAGAATGGAAGAAAGCGGCAAATCTGGGGAAGGGGGGTTGAAATGGTATTTAATTTACCCTTACATACATCAAAATGAACGCGAGGCTGAAAGTCAAGGCGAAGCTTTTCGTGCTTTGTTTCGCGATTGAAAATAAAAAATATACAGGAAAAAAGATCGTCCGCGTAAATCTTTATTATCACACTATTTTCGACGAGAACTCGGTCACCTTGACCATAGTGGGATATTCCACCGGATTTTGAATATGTACCACAATTTGTTAAGGGGATTCGAATAGTAGTATCTCTCTGACCATGACACTAACAATGGCAAGGCACCGAAACATCACGATTCCGGGATAACTGCCCAGAAGACTTTTTAGCGACAAGTAAATAACCTCGCCGACGCAATGAAGGTATTAAAAAATCCTTTTGAAGAAAGGATCGAACAACTAATTAACATCGGCACTGGAGACTGTGCGTCAAAAGATGTGGTAATGTCTTTGCGCTCTATCGAAAGTGTAGGGCAGAATCAGTACAAGAGGTATGTGACAGAGGTGCATGAAAATCAACCCTATCCATTATCTCTCTTAGAGTTTGGAAATCTACGAGTCTACGGAAGTCTGATCTCGTAACGCGCGTTCAACTTGAAATTAAGTATCCTGATCTTCCATCAACGTGCGACTGTAAGATCTTTGATGGTGCAGCTGTGGTTCCTGCCCTACCAGTCACAACGGTTTCAACGTTTGAGAAGTATGCTGACAACATCTTTATTGCATCTATTTTTAAACACCTTCAATAGGCCAAACGTGTCGACGTTGTTTGGGATACGTATACAAATAAAGCATGAAAGAATCAGCCAGAGAGAAGAAAGTCGCAGGTCAGACACGAAAGGTGACAATTGGAACCAAGGTTCCATTAAAGTGGAAAGTGTATCTGCAAGATACTACCAACAAGGAAGGGCTATTTTCTCTTTTGACTGAAAGAGTAAACAATTTTTAGTTTCCAGAAAATAAGGAGGTGAATATCACTTCAGGATAAAATTGTTTTCTCGAGCAGCGGGTCCTTAGATATACAAAGATGCGACCACGAGGAAGCCGACACGAGAATTGCTGTGCATGTTCTGCACGCTCTAAATAAAGGATACAATCATTGACAGACATTGTTGTGATAATGATTGGGCTCTTTTAACGAATTCTTATCTCCGTCCCATTCATTCATTGTCATCTACATCCCTCTGCATATGTCTGGATAAGTTTGGGTATGGGAAAGCACTTCCAGCTGTTAATCCCATCTGTGCATCTCTTGGTCCCGATACATCTCGAGAGATGCCTCTGTTTCATTGCTTTACTGGTTGTTTCCTTCGAGGGAAAGGGAAAGAAATCCACTTGGGAAGCTTGGAAGTCGTATCGTGAGGTTATAGATGCGTTCCTGTTTGCCGATAACCCGTATTAACAATTGGACACGGAAGGAACCCGACTTTAAGCCGCTTGAGCGTTTTAGTGGCTATCTATGACAAGACAAGCAATGAAACCTTGTTACGAAAAATTGTATTGCACGACTAGCGTGACTTTCTAGGAACTTCGCGAGAGTTCATAGTTTGTTTATTTTAGGATCTTGGTATATTTTGTAATCTTTCCATAATTAGACTATTTCGAAAGTGCTAGAATCTTATTGTGAAAGTATATAAGTAGGCGAGTCCGAGCCATGTTTTAAATAGTTTTCACAAGCGAAGAGGGTTTGACGTAAGTGTGACTGAGGCAGTGTTCATTGAAGTTGGCGGAGGCCGTGTAAGTTTATCGAGTTACGTGCTGTTCAGTAGAGTTTAACTTGGTGGAAACTGCGTTCATTTTTGGAATAAATCTTCTTGTTGCTGTTCCGACAACCCTTCGTTCAGTTTAGTTTGTAAGCTAGCCGTCCTCTAAAAGATTACCTACGTAACACTGGGGGCCTGTCCTGGGAGAGGAATTCAATTGTTTGCCGACTACAGTAACCAAGAAAGGAAAGTTCAAGAACAAGGAGTTACAGCGAAAGCAAGAAGATCTGTTACAAGAAAGTATATCTTGTGTGATTGCTGTGATCTACTGCTGTGAAAATGGACAAGCTTTTGCAAATGGAAAAAGAATTCGGATTGGAGGGAGGAAAACTGTTTGAGTTTGTAGAAAAACAACAAAAGTTAGAAGAAGAAAAAGAAGAAAAGCGTAGACGGTCAGAAGAGGAAAAAGAGGAAAAACGTCGAAAACTTGAGGAAGAAAGAAGGAGGGAAGAGGAAGAGAAAGAAGAGAAACGTAGACAGTTAGAAGAAGAAAAAGATGAAAAGCCTAGGCAGTTAGAAGAAGAAAAGGAAGAGAGACGTCGAATACTTGAGGAAGACAGAAGAAAGGAAGACGAAGAGAAAGAGGAAAGACGTTGAAGAGAAGACGAAGAAATAGAAGCTAGGGGCAAGAACGTGAACTGAGAAAATTAGAGCTGGGAGCAGACCTGTTGAAGCAGAAAGAGGGTATTGAAGCTGCTAAGAGAGAGCATGAACTAGAGCTCGCTCGTCTAGGACAAGGTCGTAACTTCGTCGAACGCGCTGAATTGAGAGAGGATAGGGCTAATGCACCTAAGCTTCCCTCATTCGTTGATGGCAAGGACGACTTGGATGCTTACCTACAACGATTTGAGAGATTCGCAGCTACAGCTAAATAGGAGAAGACAGGACTGGCTTCAAAACGTAGTGCTCTTTTGTCTCGACGTGCTCTAGAGGTTTATTCGCGATTATCTGAGGAAGCAGCACAAGATTATGACCGAGTGAAGTTAGCTTTGTTGAAGAGATATGACCTTACAGAGGATGGCTATCGTCGTAATTTAGAGTGTCAAAGCCGGAAGTTGACTAGAGTCCTGAACAGTTAATAGTGAGACTGGATACATACTTGTGTTGGTTTGAGCTGTCGAACACTGAACGTTATTTTGAAGGCATGAAAGATTTAATTGTGAAAGAACAGTTGACTCTTATCCAAAAGAGTTGGCTATTCACCTTCGTGAAAGAGCCCCGGAAACGCTTGTTCAGAGAGCTAAGGTTGCCGATCAACACTTGGAAACACATGGAAAGCATCTATTCAGCTCTGCGAGCAAGGAGCCACAAGTACAGCCCAAGGGGGAGGAAACAAAGACTGCACGGAGTGACACAACGGTCCCCCGTGTTAAAAGTGTAACGCCCGCGGACAGAAAGGTATTAACTGCCCAACTCTAGCTAAAAGTGTTTCTTGTGCGGCAAGCAAGGTCATGAAGCGAAGAACTGTCCATCAGGTGGACGCAAGTCGGGAGGCCAAGGTAAGGATGGCAACCCTGTGCAACGTGGTCAAGTTAGTGCTGGCTGTTTGGTTAAGTCAGCCGATGTTAACGCTACCCCCGAAGAAGGCAAGTCGTGTATTCAAAATGATCAGATTCTGTTAACCTGTGGGAAGAAAGTCCCGTTGCTGAGTAATGCTTGTGTTGAACCCTTAACTGGAGTGAGAAGTAAGATGCCTGTTGCAAAGGGCAGAGTTGGAGAGGAGACTGTCGAAATTTTAAGAGATACTGGTTGCATTGGAGTTGTAGTCAAGAAGATCATTGTCTGCGAGGATTAGTTCACCGGAGACTTTAACGTTATGTTGCTTATTGTTACCACAGCAGGCAAGGTGCCTATAGCAAGAATTTATGTTCATACGCCTTATCTTAAGGGTCAAGTAGAAGCGCAGTGCCTTTCAGATCCTATTTACGACCTAATTATTGGCAACGTACCTGATGACGGGGACGCACAAAATCCAGACCCCGGTTGGCAAGAGGCCTGTGCGGTAATACAAGAAGTCAAGCCAAGAAAAAGGAAAAACGCATGGCCTTGAAGTTAGCAAGTAGCCTTGAGAGCCCTATTGTGGATAGAGAGAAGCTCAAGCAGATGCAGCGTGAAGATGAGAATCTGCGCAAGTACTGGGGCTGAGACGATGGACTAGTAAAGGGTCAGGCAGAGATTTCATTTAAAGAAAAATGTGGAGTACTGTACCGTCTGTACAAGCACCCTTATGTGAATGGCGGTAAACCACTTAAACAAGTCATAGTACCTGAAAAGTTGAGACGCCCCATAATGGAGATAGCTCACGGATCGATCATGGGCATAAAGAAAACAACAGACACGATCCAGGGTGCGTTTTATTGGCCTGGAATTTCAGGTACATACTGACGCTGGTAGATTTTTCGACTCGCTACCCAGAGGCTGTACCCATAGAAAAATAATAAGATGTATTTACCTGTGTTGTAGCAGAGGCATTGGTGGATATTTTCAGCCGTCTGGGAGTACCAGAAGAGATCTTGAGTGATCTGGGCACACAGTTTGTTCTGATTGCATGAGGAAAGTTACTCGACTACTAAGCAACAACGCCCTATCACCCGATGTGTAACGAGTTGAGAGAGAAGTTCAACGGAAGGATGAAGTCTATGCTGAACAGACTGTGTAGTGAGCAACCAAGAAGGTGGCATCGCTACATAAACGCGCTGTTGTTTGCTTATCGTAAAGTGCTGTAAGAGTCCACTGGTTTTTCGCCGTTCGAGCTGTTGTATAGAAAAGCCGTTAGATGACCAATGACTATACTCAAACAACTGTGGACGAAAGAAGTCGAGGAACCTGAAGTAAAGAACAGTTACCAGTACGCTGTCGACTTGCGAGAGAAGTTAGAAGATACCCTTAAACTCGCCCATAGGGCATTGGAGAAAGCCCAGCAGAAAGTATAAAGCACTATTACGACCCCAAGTCCAAAGTTAGAAAGTTTCAACAAGGTGAGAAAATGCTTGTGCTGCTACCTACTGACCATAACAAGTTACTTATGCAGTGGAAGGGTCCCTTTGAAGCTAGTTCAGTAGTAGGCCTCAATTACAACATAGTGAAAGTTAAAGGCAAGGAGAAAGTTTACCATGGTAATTTACTTTAAAAAAGTATTTTGAGCGAAAGGAGATTACAGTCGAAGGAGCAGTAGCTGTTGGAGCAGGTGCTACAAGTACATGTGCGGACGATGACGTCGACTGTTCAGCTAAAGTTGATGAAGCAGAGGGAGAAGAGGTTGATTTTTTAGAGCTCGGTGGATAGTCAATCGAGGATGTTGCAACTAAGCCCAATCGTAAGGACGAGCAACGGACTGAATTTACCGATCTGGCTAAACAGTTCTCGAATTTGTTTACTGAAGCACCAGGGACCACAGACCTCGTTCAGCATCATATTAAACTCACTTCAGACGAGCCGGTTAGATCAAGCCCTTACCCAGTACCTTACAGCATGAGAGAATCACTGAGAAAAGATATTGCTGAGATGGGAGTTATTAGAGAGTCCAGTTCACCTTATATGCGTAATCTGTTGTAGTAGTGAAGATAACACAAACCGCGTGTGCGTTGATTATTGGAAATTAAATAAACTAACCGAATTTGATCCTGAGCCTATGCCAAATGCCGAACATTTGTTCCAGAAGCTTAGTGGAGACAAAAAAATGATCTCCCAAAGGATACTGGCAGATAACTGTACCGGAAGAAAACATACCTAAAACTGCGTTTGTAACACCTGACGGGTCGTACGAATTCTTGAAGATGCCGTTTGGAACGATTAACTCGGCGGCAACACTGAAGCGTGCAATGAAGAAATTGGTAGAAGATTTAGATGACGTCGACTTCTACTCTATGATATATTGGTTCACACCCGCACGTGGGAAGAACATATTAGAGCCCTCAGAGAGCTGTTTTCGAGCCTTGTACTAGCTGGGTTGTCTATCAACAGTAAACAAAAAACTTTGAACTCGATAAAATCCGAATTTTGCGTGATCTAGACCTACAACTGAAAATCCGACACCAGGAACTTATAGTGTGGTGTTTAGCAAATAACCTCCGTGAGAATGAAAAAAATTATGCATGTTTGAATTCAAGTAAAACGAAAAAATAGTTTAAACCTTATATTTTCAAAATTTCCAAGCATCGAAATGTGATGTTAAGCAGCCTTCTTTCGCTATTTAAGATTAATTTGAGTTATTTAGAACTTTTGTTATTAAATATTTTATCACGGCTATTGAAAATATAAGGTTTGAAATATACTTGCGTTTTATTTGAATTCAAACATTCAGAATTGTTTTTCTTCTTACGGAGGTTATTGGCTAAACACCGCACTATAAGTTCCTGTTGTCGGATTTTCCGTAGCAGGTCTAGATTGGGCTAAATTCGGATTTTGTCGATTGTGAAGTTTTTTGTTTATTATTGTCATAGTGATATCGATTTTACTAAAAAGTGCAGTTTGACAAACTTCATTTCATAGTCAATCACTGGTGAAAAGTTTGTAGCGATCGGACAAGGATAAAAGTACTTTTAAGGTGATTAAAAACATCGGTATGGTCTCCGAAAAACTGTTAGCGAAACACCTTAAAAGGAACTCACTTTAAATCTAATTACAACGAGAGAGTAAACAGTAATAACCAAGTTTTTACAGATCATCCTACCCTCAAACTTGGTCTGAATTTTTTTTTCAGTTGCTTTTCCCTCAAACACGCAATTTCTGGCAAACAACTTTATAGTGTAGTTTGTGCTTCTGGTTAGACTTCTAATATCTTGCTGCATGGCCGTAAAATCGGTTATATTCGTATTTTCTATCTCCGTGTTGCCGCGCAGTATTAACACTCTGTATGCTGTAATAGGACTTCCTCCATCGTCAGCTGGTTTTGTCCATCGAACTGTTATGGAAGTTGCTTCAATGGCCACTGTGACGATCGGCGACCCTGGTGCCTCTGAAGAAGAGCAAAATAGTTCTGCACATTATTAAATCAAACCCTCCAAGCTTCATTTTTTCTCGCTATATGCTGGTTGTATAGAAAGGTTAGAAAACGGAAATAAGGAGAAAAAGGAAAAGCCGTACACGACGTAACAAACAAAAGAGCAGGGTGGGTATGTCGCAAAGTTCGGTAAGATGCAAAGATGAAGAGCACTACGAACCAACTAAACTCCCTGAGACAATTTCTAGAAAACTCTAGAGACATATCTTATCCTGTCATTAACATAAAAGACCGATCTCAAGGCACAGTGCTGAGAGGAAAACATTATTTTGTATTTTTTCTTTCAATTGTAATGTAATTTTTTTAGCCTATGGTCTAGCCCGTGAAAAGGAGACAAAGGACAAAGGGACGATAGGGAATTGCCAAAATAATAATTGGAATATAATCTGATCAAGTCCCATTTTCTGTATTTATCTTAGTAGAGCGAACATGCCAAATCTTAAAATACTGGTTGCCTGCATTTCTTCCATTTTCATCTGTGGTTTTTATGGGTATGGGCCCTTTGCACCAAAATAGTAACATGGTGCAAAAACACGTTGCTGAGGAGTGAACGACGCAGTGCACGTGGGTTCTGGAAAGCCGGGGGAATTAGCATTCTTAATGACGTAATTATGTTGTTATTGTTAATTTTGTTCTAGGCCCACTGCGTCTCATGCTCTCCAGCAAGGTGTTTTTGTCACACGTGACTGTTTAGCTGCAAAGGGCACGCACCTTTAAATGCACACTTCAAATGGAAGAAACATATTCAACCATGCAGTGCGCACAGGAAAGAATGACAGAAGGATGAGATTTTTCCTAATGCAGGTATAGTATGTGTATATCAAAAATATGTGTAATCGAAGAACAATGGATATTCCTCTTACTTATCTGCTGCACCAGCACTGTTCTTGTATCAGTATTTACATCATTAGTGGCCTCACATGTGTAATTTCCGAAGTCCTGATCACTGCTCATTAGCACATCTACTATGTTTTTCAAATCTATTACTTTCTTTATTAACCTCCCACTCGGGTTTTTCCATGACAAGATCGGCGTCGGGGCACCATCTCCAGCACACGTCAATTTCACAGTTTGTCCAATCCAAGATTGGGATGTTACAGGAGCGACCGTCTTTACTATAGGTGCGTCTGTAAAATATAACGATGCCAGCGATATAGAAACTAACAAGGAAACGAATATGGCTGAAATAGAATTTATTATCGATTCTTTAATGCAAATCTTAGAGCAGTGCATGTTCATATTGTGCGTTTTCACTCACGTTGTGATTGTTCTCTAACAGCTGTTCCTGGAATTTGGAAAGTTGTGTGCGCGTCAAGTAGAGTGCTTTGCTTACTTATTTTTAATGCTTTCATTCTCAGATGAAAAGAGGCTTATAAGAAGCTTCACACTTCGTAATGTCACACTTTACGGTGTGCCTACTGCTTTCTACCAAGCAACGCATAAAGGCGTTTACGGAATTGACAAAAATAGCCGGTAACTAAGTATCCTCAAAAATAAGTGGCATAGCGTGTGTGCTTGCCCTATAGAAGCCCTCTTGAGTATGAAAAAATATTATTTACGTATACGCCTAAGATGACGTGCTCAATTTTTGCTATGAGAAACACATTTTGCTCAGATTTTCTCCAATGGTCAGAGTATCATTTTTGGAATTGAGCTTTAATTTAAGCCACTCAAACCAACAACAAAAGCGGTGATAGTGTTTCGTAAATTGGAGCCTGAGCCATTGAAAAGTATGCCGGCGTTGTAATTGACTGATTTTTAGCTGGAAAAGAAGACCACAAATTGGTCTGTGTCAAGGAGAAACAAATTTTTATAAAGTGTCCTCTGTTTTTAAAAACGTTTGTTTACTGAATACTTTTGAAATCAAGTTAGTATTAAAGTAATAGCGAAAAATCATTCACTTTTGCTATAGCCGAACAATCCGGCCGAGGCGGGAAAGTTCGATTCCCTTGCAGCAACTAGACAAATAACACAAAAAGACATAAATTGATCACTTCCTGATACAACTGCTGTCAGGTCCACTATATTGAGGCCTTAATGACCAGTGTGCATATAAGGCTTCTCCGATCGCTTGCGAATGAATATTATGTCAGTCTTGTGTATCCTGTCGCCGAACAAAATATAACCATCGCTTGACGAATCCAAAACCATACTCCCCTCTTTTTTATGAGCACTTGTTTATTTTAACTTAAAGCTACCTAAGAAAGACTTTCAGACTCTTTCACCTATGTTTCTGTTTAGTTTCCGTGGATCGTTAATGAATAAAAAAGCACATTTTCACTGTGAGTTTGAGAAAATGAATTTTCTTTCAAACTAGTCGATTGTGAAGTTTTACAACTAACCAACAGAAGCGTTTGCTTTTCTGTGCCGCGCCTTACGAGAGTTTTGCAGTTCATCAAAAAGCAATCATTTTTGTTACAAAAAGAATTCATTGATTAATAAAAGAATTTATTCATGCTTTTCCACTTCTTAAAAATAAAACATAGACATTTCATTCGTTATCTCAGCGCGAGTATACCGATTCTATTCCAAAAACGTTCACAATAACATAATTGCCGGATAGGTTGAACTGGTTTTATTGCTGATATCATAATCTTTTTAGCAACTATGCATGCTTCATCACGGGCACCCTACGACTGTTTTCGGTAAAATATCCGTTCGGAGAAGCAAATATTGACTGAAACCTTCTATTACTTCAGGGCGGCTAAAAATTTCTAGATGACCGTTCCATTCATCTTCGTTTTTCGAAGCTGAACTAAGAAATTACCAACGATTTTCTGATCTTTAATTTTCACATTTAACTTCCCAAGTTAGCATTTTTTTCTACGAAAAAAAGGAAACCTAAACCTTTCGGACTCAAAAATGCGATGGAGAAAGAAATCAGAAAATGTCTCACTTTCGTGATACGTCAAATTGCATCTAAAATTTTCGGGAAGATAATATTGAAGCCCTGGTAATTTCGAAAAGACTCAGGTTCACCTAGCATCACCGAACAGACACAAATTTTACAGCGCCTCGTGCAATGCATTTCTAGAGACGTAAAAGTACTCTGGATAGCCTAAAAAGTGTTTTCAATGCATTTAGGAGGAAATCGTCTTTGGTTGCCCCTGCTTCACGAATTATTTAATCTCACTCACATTGTACAGTAATAAAGACATCATGGACTTTAACGGCAATACCATTATCAACAGTACATCTGTAACCTCCTTCATCTTGTCTCCTGATGGCCAGAGGAAAGGTGATGTGACTGTTACTAGAGAGTCTTGTCCATGTGATGTTTGGAGGTGGATTACCATCAGCTGTACAGTTAAGCATCACCTTATCTCCCTCATTTGCTGTCTGATTATGAGATACGTGTGTGATAGTTGGAGGACCTAACAAGTCAGTAAAAGGATACTATTAAGTGCGGTTGGTAAGGATGTTTTGGTCAACAACCTTTGGGTTTGTTTAAAATCTTCAACGCAATTATATATTAGTTTTATCGATAAAAACGGTTACGTCGGCAATTGTATTGGATATTGATGAAGCCTTATAACGATACGCGTAAAAATGTCATAAAGTCGCCTCCTTAACTGTAGTTAAATTTCTCACCGAAGATACAGAAACCATATGTGCTCATTCAAGAACGAACGTTACAAGATGCAAGCAAGCATATTCAAAGCTTGAGAAAGAAGAACGTAAAATATACTATCAAGTGGCGCAAAGCAAAGGAAGAAAAATCGTATACAAAGATCACCAAGAAATGTAATTTGTGCTTATGGGAGAAATATTTTACAATTTCTAAACCAGGAATACCTTAAACAAAAGAAATGAACAAATCTTAGCTTTCAAAATTTCCCTTAACACTGTCCTAGTTTGATTAGTTATTGACGCAAATTTGATATGTTGTAGCCTGCGAAGACATCCGTTTCTCCTCGCTCTTCGCCTCTGGGGACGTTTCGCGCGGAGAAACGTCTGCGACTCAGCGACAGAAATTCCATACTAATGACGCAAATCAATGTTTACATAATATATCCGGTAGTCATGGGGTTCCAAAATAACTTTCTCCAATTTTGCGAGTCTTCTGGTCGATTTTTGTGAAGTGTTGTGTTCATTTACCAACAAGCTCTAGCAAAACTCAAATGCTTCTTCCAGAGAAGACTATATTCCAAAAATATTGACTGTTTTGTTAGAGATTCTTCGCGTTTACATTTGACCTTTGTAGCCTTTTGTCTTTTGTCTGTTATTTGTAAACAATAGCTAAATTAATGTAACTGCTCCGTCGACCAATCAGCGCTTCTGACCGGATTCCGGACAGATTTCACGTCATCAGTATGGAATTTTTGTCGCTGAGTCGCAAACGTTCCTATGCGCGAAACGTCCCCAGCGACAAAGAGCGAGGAGAAACGGATGTTTTCACAGGCTAGATATGCTGAAAGCATCCCTTATTAATAACTAGATTATTATCATTATAAAACTAGTTATAGCTATCGCTAAGTGCCAACGAGTAAAGATTTTACCTACACGCGAGAGCTGTTGAATTTGTATAGGTAAACGAATGATTTCTAGTGCAGTGTAGGATAAATCAGCACAAGTAAATTTTTCAGACTAACAAAATTGCACGAGTGCTGATTTATCCCAAAGTGCACGAGAAAAATCAGGCGATTACTTGTTAACAATATACAGGCAAAAATTTGACTTGCAACTTGCTCTTTTCCTCTTTTACGTGTCACCGCGCACCGCGTACCTGTTCCCGCCTACAAATGACAACCTCGACTAAGTTTGGTCAAAATTTTGACAGGTCAATATTGATGGACAAAAACGCAACTTGTTTATCGAAAACTGAAGCCTTTTCTCATTTTTTTTCTGCACGTTTTTCCACTGCCGGCACTGAAAGAAATAAAATTGAAACTGTTAACAAGATTCCTTTGTTGGGATGTCCTGTGTATTTGGGTTTTGGTTGAGGAAAGCGTCGCAACTTTGGTTTCATCGATGGCTGGTTTTGTAAGAACTTTCATGCAGGGTTTTTACAGCAGAGTAACGGAGAAAACTAAAGCGTTTCTACCCTGAGTCACTTACTAGCTTCCAGGAGTTGCATGATGGGTGAGTTTGAGTTACTGCATTTTTTCGTCTCGTTTAACGGCGGGCATAATTATTTTAAGTTTCATAGGGTGACTGGTTAGATAAATTTGAGACGATCTATGGCCTCGAAGCCGACTAAAATACAAAAACAAACAGAAAAATGGTTTAAAAAAGATTTCCCACAACACTTTAATCACACTACTTTCTCTATTTAATGAGAAGTGCTTTTGCTTCAAGACGTTTTTCATGTTTGATTGTCAGTCAAGAATTTTGCATTTTGCCATTTGGCTTTTGTTTCTGATGGTTTCTTTCTTGAAGTGTGGGTGGAAATGCGGCGTGAACAAAGCTGAAATCAGAATTACTTTATGGTGCACATGGCTTGTGATTACGTCTGTTTGCACATTCTTCACACTCATGATTACATAAAGGAGTTTTCGATTATTCTGCCGACAGACCCTTAACTGATGACCACCTGAGGTTGACAATCAATTTAATTTTAACTTTCTCCACTCAATTTCAACTTTTTGCACTGAAAATATTTCAACTCTCTGCACTATTTGGGATAAATTGACGTGCTCTCAGCCAATGAGAGTGCTGAAATTTTTGCATGTATACTATTAGTTTAGAAATGTCATGAATTAAAGTAATTTATGAACAATAGATTGACCTTAAAGCGAAAATTACCTTGAAAATAGTGAACTAAATTGTTCTATTGCATAAAGAAATTGAAATCCGGACTTTCCATAGTAATATTGAAATTAGTGTTTTTGTTCGAAATTGCGCAAGGGTCATTTTGAGTAAAATTTAGTGGTCTTATAAGCAAACTTAGAATCCTCGCAAAATCATGTTAAGAGTCCGCTAACATTCGACGTACAGATTTACAAAATATTTGGTCTCTTTTTAAAGCTATAAAAAGGTTGAGTTTGATCGTCCGGGTGAACGTAGTCCTGAATAGGACTGTTGTTGTTGACAGTGACTGACGTTTCGACAACCTGTGCGGTAGTCATCTTCAGAGTCAAAGTGAGTTGTATCACGTCAATTGATGGTATTATACTCTGGTTATTATTGGTCAATAAGTCGTTTGTACGGCGCTGGTAACTGTTGGCTACGATTCAGTGGCGTTTGTTCTAAGTTAGTAAACCAGCTTTCTAAAGTAAGACGTTGATAGTAGTCTGTAGAATACGTTATACATGTCGCAGAGTCCCAGACAATTTGATGTTTCGTCTTTAAATGGCGCTCAGCAATGTGATTGTTGACGTCGCCATTCCTCGTCGCGCGTTTGTGTTCGTTCAGTCGCGTGCTTAGGTTCCTGCCGGTTTCACGAATGTAAGAAGCCGGGCAGTCACAGCATTTGATCTTGTATACTGCTCCCTGTCTGTCCTCCGGTTTGTCTTTGTCCTTGACATTAGTAAGCAGTCGCCGTAAAGTGGTTATCGGTTTGTGCGCAACACGTATATTGTAAGGTTGTAATATACGTCCAATAGTTTCAGAGGTGCCTCTGATGTACGGTATAGTCGCTGTCGTAACAGGGCCAGAGTTGGTCTGAGAGTTGGAATCAGTGTTACTGTGAGTGTTCCGTCTAACAAAGTCCGTGTTGTAATTGTTCTTACTAAAAACGTTGTTAAGATAATCAGTCTCGTCTTGTAGGCTGTCAGGTGAGTCGCAAACTAGTTGCGCTCGTCTCGTCAGAGTCCGGATAGAAGTAGCCTTGCGAGAGGTCGGGTTGTACGAAGACTGGCCTAGTAATCGGTCGGTATGTGTCGGTTTTCTGTAAATAGTCGTTTTTAGTTTGTTGTTGTCGCGAGTGACCAAGCATTCTAGAAAAGGTATCTTACCATTTTCTTTGATCTCCTTGGTCCGCGTTCTGTCTGTTAAGGTGTTCGTGAAAATCGTCGATTCCGTCTTTGTGTACGGCGGTGAATGTGTCGTCAACGTTACGTAACCAAAGAGGTGCAGTTCGCGTGTAGGTAGCTAGGGCTTGTTCCTAGGTGTTTTGCATGACAATTTCTGCTACAACAACGGAAACTGGAGAGCCCATAGCTGTACCGTGTAACTGTTTGTAGTGTTTGCCGTTGTACTGAAAGTACGTCGAAGTCAAACAGCGGTTGAGTAGGTCCATAATGTCGTCTGTAGGTAGTGGTAGTTCAACAGTAGAGTTCACCCGGACGATCAAACTCAACCTTTTGAAATGACTCCTGGGTTCAAACCTTTCACAGTTCTAAAAAAATTATGTTGCGTCCAGGAAGCCTTCCCAATTGTTTTGCTTCAAAGACAAACAAATTCACTACAAGCAATAAAAAATTTCAGCGGGTAAATACGTAGCCCATCACAAGCCTCGGCGTTCCGGAAGTTAAAAAAATGCATAGCGTCTGGTTGCTATGAAGTGACCTAATCATCCAGTTGAGTAACCATCATCGTAACACTCTTGCGGTCAACTACCGAAGCACTCGTAAAGTACTTTAATTAAAACCGTGTTCAAACCCCGTGTAAGAAGTCCGTTCATTTTTGAGTCGATGCACGTCTGACTTTCACGAGGTCAACTTTTGCATAAATTATCAAATATTATGTTAAGCGGGAAATCTACCTACGGTTTGCGGGAAACGGAACTTCTATAGCGGCGCAAGGTAAATGTTTCGAGAGTCAAGGATGTGCTTACAAACTATTCACTATGCGACGAAAGGAGAAATCACTGGCATGATAGCTCATGTAATGGTAATTTTATCAATCCAGGTCGCGACTGTATTCGTCCTAGAACGCTGATACAACCTCGTTTGGCGCGCTTCTCAATAATACCAAAACATGTTGTGGTCGGTAAGTAGACTCAAGGACTTAGTATCGCCAAGCCATTCGAATTTGTATACCCAATTCTTTGTCTGAAGATTCTAGCAAACAAACATACGTTTGGCGGGAAATTTGCTGTTTAGCCAAATCTCCTTAACTCCATGACCATGCACCTTTCCAAATATTGCCCTTCTAATCATTGTATAGGTAGTGCCTCCCTTAAGCATTTGCAACTATTTTGATTTGTATATAGGAGACTGTTTAGCAGTTTCCATTACTTTAATGTCTCGTAAACAACACGTGATACATGTTCTGATCTCCCCCCACCCCAATCCATAACAAAAAATTTTCAGACCAACACTGAAGGTACGTACAAAAATATGACCATCTCAAGGCAAGGTTCATCATTGTAACTAACCACATAAAAGTCTTTTCGTTGTTTACCATCGACTGATTCTGTTCTGAATACTGAGGTCCCACAAACAACGCCACGTTTAGAAAGAGCCTGCCCTTTAACCCAAGTAGCAATTTCACCAACGGACATAAGCCGTAAAAAAAGGACCGCGTCAAATACTTCATAAAATCAGAAACGTCTCATGACACCTTTACTTCACTCTTTCTTCAATAAACTTATGTTTCAAGGATAAATGACGTCAGAATGCGCGATTATAAGCATAGTAGGCTTATGAAAAGAAAATTTAACCAATGCACAGGAAAGCGCCTAAGACGGGGACTTGGGGGAATTAGGAACATCGTGCGTATCGCTGGAAAAATATTGGCTAGTTTTCTGAATAGACACAATTAAAACCGTTTTTGTTCAGTAAGGAGCTGTTAGATCGGGGAAAAGCGACATAAAGTAGATCACATCAGAATGCGGCACAGGACTAGGCACTCAAAAATCGATAAGCATGCAAGACCAATCATTATTTGAAACAAAGAAAACTTGCTTGAGGCAAAAGCTTCTAGCTAGGGAAAAGACTCGAAGGTAGAAAGTTAGGATCGTAGCTTCTTCTCAGGTAACATTTCCTCAGGCCCGTACATGCTTAAGAAAAATCCATAAAGGTTAACAAAAAACGATCTTCTCCATGACTAAAAAAAATAATTGTGTAATGACTGGACAGTGCTCTAAAAGTAAATCAGCGACGATTATTTTTCTATATATTTAAAAGAAAAGCTATGATGACTTCAGCCGTGGTCCCATAAAGACCAAAGAAGCATATATCACTAAGGCACCAAGCCAAGGGAAAATAGAGCAAACATTTCCAATTTTTCCCTTGACGAAAGCACTATGTTACCTGTTTGACACGAACGGGCCTATTAAATCAAGGTTAACTTCCCAAGTGACAAAATCAATCTTTCATTTTTTCCTTTTTTCCAAGCAAATGTGCAGTTACCGTAAATGAACGATTAAACGCTGTTACTCGAATAAACGCCGCTACAGAATAAGCGCCGCAGCGCTAATTTGATTTACAAATAAACGCCTCACACCTTCGTTGGACTTGTTACGGCGCTTGATATAAAAAGACATCAAAACCATATCGCTTGACAAACAAAACCACGACCCAATCGTGAGTTCAAAAGTTTTCATAAACGAGAACTTTCGAAACCAGGTTCATATAACAGTTCGAGGTGTTCATATTTGTCCTTTTTCTTGCCGAACTCTGAGTTCTCTCTATATTCCCCTTAGTGTTTTACCCGCAGTTGAGATAAGCGTCGCTCCCTAATAAGCCCCGCACTTTTAACATGGAAAATGGAATAGGCGCCGCGGCGCTTAATCGATCATTTACGGTAACTTTCGATCTCCGACGGGCATATCGGAAAGACTGAAAACATTTAAACTGGATGAGAGTATAACACATTCAAGAAGAAACAAATTTGTGATTTTTAACAACTCGATAAAATTACTAAAAATGTGTACTCCTATTATACACAATTTTTCTTTTCAATTTCACTTTTTTTACGATGGAGCATTACCCCGTACTCACTAGACATTGCTTCACAATCTCCGTGTTAAAATCAGCGAAACACTCCATTTGCATGGCGTACATTTTGAAGAACATTTGAAAACAATTTTGATTCCTACCCTTGTACCTTCATTAAAAATTAAAGTTGGGTAGTTTGTTGTTTTCTGAGAGTAGTTTGAACAGCCGAACGAAATTGTTTACACGGAGTGGGAAAGGCAAAGCTCCACTTTTCCCTTCTAAGGTGGAACGTGTCAGTAAAACGTGAGAGCCGTCCTTGAGGGCAAAGTGTCTAACCTAATTTTCTCACCGATTGCCAATGCCATTTCATCCAACGCATAACCTCACCTAGTTAACAGAATTAGCAAATGTAACGGGGAAACGTTACGAGAGAGCTGAGTAAGAAGTTAGGGTAAGTTTTGAGAATTGGGCGCACACCTGAAAAATCCTGGCTACGCTCCTGAAGACCCGAAAGGAAAAACCATAGGGCAGTTGCAGACTGAACCACCCAGAAGTAAAAATAGATCATGAAGTTGTCGCGGCAGAGGATGAACTTGAAGGCTTCTGATCAAGTGCAATTTTTCAAGGGAGCCCAGACAAGGTTATGTTTATATACGATGGGCACAGCTTGTTGAACGTCTTACTAACAAGCACATTACCACTACTTGTCTTCAGATTCGTTTTGAGTTTACGAGCAGAGAAAATTAGGACGGTTAGAAAATGAGGATGCCAGAGTGAAGACGCCTTTTGTATGATGACGTCATCGTCCTACAGTAAAAAGCGTTCGTTTTTTGCCACATCAATCGGTACACTTATGTTGTCGAAAGGTCCGTGAGCATGGTGAATGATTTTACATTAAACTGCAGACACATCTTCAGTCACTCCGTGAAAGAACACCCTTATTGTTCGCAATATCGGATAAGCACTCTGGCCGCTTACTGAATTTTCTTTGCTGTTTCCTTTACGCTCGTACAACAACAGCACTTTAGTTTTAATTCAAGAATGGAGAGTAGCCCTTCTACGTTTTTCTAAAAGTCTTTCGATCTGTAGTCTCACGATCGTGTTTTGAGCTAATGTTATGAATGAACAATAACAGATAAATAACTTAATTTCTTGAAAACTTTTATTCAAAAACCCATGAGTTATTCCTAAAAAGAAATTCGCGTATAACACTAACTGGATCCTGGATTCGTTCACGTAAGTTCAATCAGCTGAGCACATGGCAAAAAATCAATTTCAAATGCACATTTTGTGGTTTTTCTCTCACGCCGCTTTCTAAATGTAGAAAACACCCATGAAACCTTTCTAAACACACAAAATTCCTTTTCAAAAACGCACTTTCTAGGACCATAGAGTAAAGAATGTACCTCGCTGCCTCGGTTGGTTCAAAACAAGCCAAGCGCTCTGATCCGCCTTGAAGAAAACAAGGTTAAATTCTTCGAAAGAGAATTTCAAAGCGAAAAGCTCTCGTTTGTCCACAAAAAGGAATCTAAGCACTCTTTTGAACTTTCTCTTTCCACTTGCGTCTTTTATCGGCGTTTTTTCAATCTTGAAATGCAAAACTTTCATAGTCTTAAAAGCCACCACATGATGAGCGTGCGCCAGCCATTTTGTTGACGGATGACACCTA
Source organism: Porites lobata (assembly GCA_942486035.1). NCBI lineage: Eukaryota > Metazoa > Cnidaria > Anthozoa > Scleractinia > Poritidae > Porites > Porites lobata. Next base: position 1,401,171 of record CALNXK010000089.1, on the reverse strand, counting down.
CTAAGGTGTCAAATTCGGCGGCTTCTTCCCCACCCCCTATGTGGTCGCCCATTTGACTTTTGTGGGGGAGGAGGTATGTTTGGTTTATTTTGGGCAAGAATTTTTTCCCAAACCTCTGGAGCAAGAAATTTTTTCCCTGACATATAACGGTGCAAGATTTTTTCAGCATTATATACGTCATGAGGGAAATTTCTTTTTCAGTGCAGGATATAATTTTTTCCCGGTATATCCTTGCAAGCTTTTCTCCCTCGAAATCAGTCTAAAGGAAGTTTTTTTTCTGAAATCACCCATAACCTCATCAAAAGTCAAATAATCGGCCGCTAAAATCCACCAAACATTGGCTCAGTAGATAGACTCAGATTTGCCAATCATTTCTAAAGCCTTTTGAAACAATAGGGGACAAAACTCTCTAGGGGAGAGAGGAGGAATTCATTTCTACTCACCCCTACCCGGAAAGTCCGTACGCACGTACGGTGACGTCATAACCAAATTTTCTGGGATGGATAGTTTACCATTTTCGCTTAAGTATGGAGCTCCACGCTCGCGCGCGCGAAGTGCAAACGGAGGTTCCGCTATAATTTAGTCATAGGAGAATAACGGCGCTTTCATAGCCAATAAGTTCAGATCCTACTTGAGCGTCTGACGCTTTTTTTAAGTACAACTTGCGAGATTTGTTTCAGAATGTAAAGCAGAACAAATAAAATACAGATAGGGAGTAAAGCATGAAAAAAAGACTCCTAAACAATTGGCCGCAAGTCAAAAAACGAAGGATGGAATAAAACAAGCGGGTCTAACTCACGCTTCAACAAAACCGTAAAAAATAAGCGGTAAGGCAGACACAAAAAACAAACGATAAATAGAGCCGGAATTCAAAACATGTCAGAATTCTAACAACGTAACGTAGAGAGGATAAAAAATTTAAATTGAGGAATTGTTACTTATTAAATGTAAGAGGTAACCTTTTGGAAAAGAACTTGATTCCCTCACTACTTGATGAAGCCATATTTAGAAATGACCAGGGTTATTTTCGTTATACTACTACTACATGAGAAATTTCTGCAATTTGATTGGCTTAGAGCAGTAGTATTTCAGCTTAATGTGAAATCCTACCTGTGAAAATGACTGTTTCCATGGTAACCAAAATCACTAAGCAAATCAAAAAACAATGGCGGAAAGATTTCCAGATTTTCAAGTTGAAGAGATTCAAGAACTGAAGGAAAATTCTGATGATGTCTGGACCAGCTGGGCTGAAAGCAAGAATTTTGAAATAAATTTGCTTTCTTATGACGCGAAACAACTAGATGATACATTACAAAAGTTCTTCGCCGAGATCTGTGAGAAAGATGGTTCTGAGTACGAGCCTGACAGTTTGAGAGTTATGTTGGCGTCATTGGACCGACCCTGAGAGAAAAGGATGCTGCCTTCTCAATAGCCAAGGATATCGAGTTTTCCAACAGCAGAAAAGTACTTGAAGGAAAAGCAAGGCTTCTTCGTCAAGAAGGTTTCGGAAAAAGGCCAAACGCTGCAAGGGCACTCACCTCTCAAGAAGAAGAGTTGCTGTGGTCCAAAGCAGTGCTTGGAAGCCATTCTCCACAGATATGATACAGACCATGATACAGACCATGTTTGAGGGGCTGCGAGGAGCACCACGACATGTACGTTGAAGATTTTGCCTCCAGTACCTACGACAGTGGTATTGAATTCGTGACTTAAGAGGAAAAACCCACGCAAAATCGCCAAGGTGGACTTCGCAAGAAACGAAGAGTCATTCAACCCAAGATGTTTGCTACAGGTGGACAGTGATGCCTGTAAAATTGTTCAAGACATTTTTGGAACGAAGACTTGAAGAAAAGCGAAACAATGGTCCATTCTATCTTGCCGTGAATGAACGACCAAACACCCAAGTGTGGTATAAGCGTCAAAGAATGGGCGTCAACAGTATTAATTCCTTTATGAAGAATATGGCAAGTCAAGCAGACATACAAGCTCACAAAAAGCTCACAAACCACAGAGCTCGCAAAACCTTGGTGAAGAAGCCGAAAGGTGCAAATCAACCAGGGTCAGCGTGACAGGACATATCAATGAAAGGTCCCTTGAAGATTATGAAGAAGGCGATGAGAAAGAACAGCGACTCATTTCTTCCATCATCAGTGCGGAGTGTGCAACGGCACAATCCAGCAGAGTTCTTCACCCGCTTGAAAGATTAGATGCTGTAAACACAGCTGTGGCGAACACTTTCCTCATGAATGACTAAAGGTCGGCGACCTTTGACCACTTCCATGGCTGTCAAGTTACTATAAATTATAACATCGCAAGCAAGCTGGGAAACGCCAAACAGCAGCAGTAGATGTTAGAATCTAATTCTGAACGACTTTCATTGAGACACACTTTCGAAAACTCAAACTTTGATTAACTTTGGTGTTCTTTCTTTACATGGGTTTGCAATCGATATTGTTGTAAGTTTTGATTTTGGATAACATGATTTTCAGATCACATGTTGTTTACTGTCAATCAAAATACGGGTCACAAAATAAACAGATGGCATAACAAAAAATGTCTCATGTAGCAGCTGTATAAACAAATAATAGTTAACAATTATTCTTTGAAATCGAGGTGAATAGTGGCAAAATATTTACCGAGCCGCGAAAGCGGCGAGGTAAGTATTCCCAAAGCCACTATTCACCGAGATTGAGAAGAATAATTGTTTTAGTATATACACACGAAGTGATCTCAACAAAATCAGAAAGGAAACCATTCAAAAGTAGGATTTGATTGACAGATCAAATCACGCGTAAGTTTAAAAATAGATCTTTGCAGAATTTTCAAACATGGCAATTCACAAGTTTACTCATTTCGCAAACAACAGCGTAATGGCTTCAATGGAATCGCTAAAAGTTTGAACTGTTTCCTTACCTGAGAAAAAAAGTAGAGCTGTGTTGTTTTCTGTTGACTCGCCAAGTTTATAGCCAAAAGGGCATGTTGTGTCGTTCTTCGCATGAAGTGCTGACAAAAATGGCGGCTCGGTTGCTCGAGGTAAGAGGTCGTCTTCCTGTATCATTCTTTTTCCTGTTTACTTGAAATGTAGAATTTCTGCAAACATTTCCTTTTAAATTTGTTTGTCATAAATAAACTTCGATTTTTGAGCCAAAATTTTCTTCTTAGAAAACGCTGAGTTCACGAAACGGCTTCTTCTACGCGAATACACGGGAGTTGTAAACAATCCATCGAGCACAAAACTCTTGCTACAGTAAATTGAAAAACGCCGTATTGAATCCTTCCAAGTCTTTTCTTGCCTTAAAAAAAGTCAGCCCTAGGATTTTGTCGACTTTTAAAAGATCGTTCTCTAAAAAAAACGGGAAAAACACCGAGCTCACACATTATCCACTCGCTAGGAGGTGAATATTGTTGAATAGTCCGAGATAGTAAACCAATCAGATTGCTTAAATCACCAAGATCACTGAGTGTGTATATACTAACATGAATTGTACGTGATATTTGGCATAACTACCTCTCGTGATATTTCAAAATTGTCTCAAATTTCACTCGCCTAACGGCTCGTGGAATTATGTATAACAATTTTTGAAATATCACTCGTGGTATTTATGCCAAATATCACTACAAATCGTGCTATTACCTTTACAAATTTATACCAAAAGGTGAAAAATAAAGAAATCATTATATACTAAATATACAAAGTTCAGTATGGAATAGTTAAAAGAAAGGAACACATGCGCTACACGATGAAACCAAATTAATTTAAAAGCAAACATGGTTACCTTCAACAATCAGATGTACCCCATCATACTGATCAGCATCCCGGACGCTATGAGCTCTTAAAATGCAGAGATAGGATTTCATATCATTTCTGTTGACAGCATTAAATGCAAAGACCACTTGCCCAGAAATCCAAGTTCCAGTAAAATGTCCAGAATATCCTGACTTATGAAAGGTTTTTTCACCAGTATTCTTTAAAGACAAGATTTTTCCATTTGATGTGAAGTCATTTACACCAGTTTCCTTTATCCCCCACTCAATTACACTCGCACTACCTGAAAATGTCCATGTAAAGTTGAAGGGCAAACCATCTCTGCCCTTTAACGTTTGTCCTAAATATGGTCTTGTGAATTTCAAAACAGCTAAAACAGAAATAAGAGAATAACAGCAACAGTTTTAATGAAAACAAACAAACACGCAGAAAATAATAATAATAATAAAAAAACAACTAGTGCTAGAAGAGCCTAAAGTGATAATTATATGCTAAATATATATAAATAATCCACCGGCCTAATACCTGAAGGATGGAAACGCGCAGCCACCACTACCGTTAGAATCATAAATTCATAAATTTATCCAAGTCTATATCTCAGAAAGATTTTCTTTGCTAGTTTCCTTGAAAGCAGTATCAAGGTGACCAGATTTGGAAAGGTATGTTGACACCGAGAAACGCTGTGCTTTGTTTATGCCATCCATCTTGAACTTGACCCATGTAAGAGAATCCAAGACAGTCTTGAATTATGGATTCCATGCCATTGATTCCGGATATTTCCAGGGACTGGATTCCAGTGTTTTTCAGGGGAACTTGGATTTTAGAGGCCAATCTTTAGTGGGATTGGGGATTCCTTGAGCTCTATTCCAGATTCCACAGCCTAGGATTCCGGGTTCCATCAGCAAAATTTTCCCACGTCCGGAATCCACAAGCAAACATTTCCCGGATTATGGAATACGGATTCCCTTACATGGGACGATTAAACACATGATGATGCCCTATAAACGTCTCCCTGGGGGGCTAACAACTTACCATTGAGCTGAATTACATATTCATGTTCAGTATGTAGGCAGGTGCACTCGATTCGCTTATTTTTTTAATCTAAATAATACTACTCTATAAACGAGGTAAAAAATAATAATAATGATAATACAAAACGCACTGCACCCTGATCTTGCATGAATTCATGAGTGAGAAATCTAAACCATAAACTATTTTCGTTTTCATTCCATCGGCTTTGTTGGGTTCCGCAGTTGCTTAGCAACAAAACTAGGACAAAACAAACTTCGCCTGGTTGTTTTTGCGGCCGTTTTAGCGGTGAAAAAATGAATTCTGATGGCAGAAGTACTTAAAAGAGAGAATGGAAGTGATATGGATGACTAGCCTATTAGCTCGTAGTCTGTCTTACTTAGCAGAAACGTTTTATCGGGAGCTCTGTTGGGCATAATTTTTGTTCCTCAAGTATTTTGAGATGCATTTAGTCAGCTGATTTAGTTCAGCTATAAACCTGCAGCTTTTCTAATGTAGCTGATGATAAAGCTAAATTTTACCCCTTAATTAAATGTTTACAACTAAACGAATTTTGCCTAGAAATCGAAGTTAATTTTATTGTAGAGAAAAAAAATGAATTAAGACGTTTCAGAAAATTGTATGTGCCAGCAAGTACAGTACAGGCCACTGGAATTACAGCATCTACACGCGTGTAAATTGCGTGGCGTTAGGGAATAAATTTGGAAGAAGATAGTTGACAAAATAATATTGTTTTATTGAGTGGAATAACATGATATGAGTAGAAATATATTTCGGCAGTTTGATATGTTCTTGGAACTAAATAATTGTTTGGCCATCAACCTTAACGTTTCATGAAACATAATTTAATTGCAGATGTTGTAAAGCCGCGGTTATTTCTTAAAAGCGTTTGAGCAAATTTTCTAGGTTTGGGTGTTTTAAAATGGCGGGACAAAAACGGGAAGTTTTTGCCACTTTTGTTTATGTCGTAATTTGCAAGAAATTGAGTTTTTAAGGAAGCGCGTGGCAAAAGTAAGCTGCAACGAAAGAGTTTTTTGGCCTAAAACGTTACCAAGATGTGAAAAATAATATATTTTCTTCGAAGTTGAGTAAAAGACGTTTATTTATGAAAAGAGAGTGACCTAAGATGCCCCCTTAAATCAAGGAGATAGCTTTTTCTCGTTGTTCCTGGTAAGTACGTGGACATGGTTCCTCTTTAATCGTCTGCCATGAATTTACAGGAACGAAAAGTTACGTCAACTAGAAGTTCTCATTGACAAGGGAAGTGCTGTCGTTAGTTGCGATTCGAATAGGACAAAGACAGTTTGTAGAACAGTTGAACATATGAATTCTTTTTTGTTAAAGTCAATAACTTAGACTTGCTGGCATTATGAAACACTCAGAGCGTAACATAAAAAACAACCAATCACGATAACAAATATGCTTACATTCATATAACTCGCTAAGGTTTCAATACCATTTTGCAATTGATTTTAATAATTCACGAAATTCTAAACCAACAGCAGTGCTGATAGGCTGTTTCTTCATGGAACAATCATCGTACACTGGATCGATGAGATGAGTTGCGAACAAATAACGTTAAGGCCAAAACTTGTTTATTCACAGGTCAGGTAGAAGTACAGCACATGCCGTTCACTTATGTAACTTACAATCCTGATTACCGAGATAACAATCTGTGTAACAAAAAATACTCGCTATGACTAATCTTGAAACCTGAATAAAAAAAATAAACCGAAAAAATGTTCCGTACAATACTTCTTGAACTGTTCTTACCGTTTAGGCCGTTTAAAAAGACAGCAAGCATCCGATAAACTACGATTTCTGCACAGATCTTACATGAGAGCAAAACAAAATGGCGGGTTGCTCCTAAGAGAAAAACAGGCGCGGTAACTAAGCACTTGCTTAAGCAAACCGCTTACTGCACAGCGCTGCAGTCACAGATGACCATCGAACCATAGAACCATGGAACCATGGAACCATTGAACGAAAAATCTCAAATCGCTCAAGAATATGGTCTGCTGCCGGCTGATGCCCGGTAGCAAAAAGCAGATGTTGTCCACTCTACTTTGCTTAACAGAAGTTTGGATTTATGTTTACTTTTTGGTCGTCTTACAACTTTGTTTCGATTTTAAAGCCCGAGTGTGGCTAGTCATCAGATAACGTGAAAATTTACGCGCATATTTCAGTAACATAGTCGCGAGAGCTCGCATTTAACGCGGCTTTGTATTCTGTACTTGGTGACGAAACTTATTTCTTTCCAAAAAAGAAGTCACTGTTCCCAAGAATAGTAATTTTCAAGCATGGTAATGTCAGGAATTTACGTGCGTCAACCTTTTACCATCATATGAGATAAATAAAATGATATATCATATTTCTTAACAGCCAATGTGTCGCAAAATATCGAGAATTTCAAATCAGTTCCAAAAATTCGTATTTTGGCCGATACCTCCCAAACATCCCTTTAGGTCAACTATTTCAAGAAAAAAATGCCAAAAGGCATCAAGATGCAAGTATTTCAAAGCAAGCATTTACAATAGTGACGAACACACTTCCAGGGTCTTCAACAGACGTCCACCTCTCAGCTTTGAGATTACGAAACACGAATTGGTTTTTGACGTTCGTCCAGGATTTGTAGAAATTACTGTAATACCCTCCACCCAGTGACAGTGTTAGTGAATGTTCATCATCTTTCTTGTGATGTAAGGCTCTGTAGGTTACTTGAATAAAATGACTTAAAAACTAGCGAGTAACTGAAATTGTAATCTGTAGTATATGTCAGTAAAAAGATTTCGGTGCCAAATGTTGGTTCTCCTAACTGGGTGTCAAGTTACGTGTATGGTGATTTGAATAAATTACCCTGCAGCCCCTCACGCAATCTTTCCCGTGTACAGGTAAACACCTAATTCTGTACAGTATTTCGAAATCGAAAAAAAAAAAAAACAACAACAACAACAACTACATTGCATAGGCGACACACATGGTAATATATAGATTTAATACATACTAAAACAGTGGATAGTGTTTTTCACGCGCTCTGATTGGCTACCCAATCAGTGATTATCCTGCACTATTCACTGATTCATCTCCGGTTCCTCCGAGCGAGCGACGCCAAACTCGCGTAAGTTTCGAGCAAAATGCCTTCCCGATTTGCTGCCGTAAACAAACAAAGAAATTTCACAACTAATCACGCAAGCTGTTCCCGAAATACACGAAGAAGGTGACAAAGTTCGGGGTGGAAGTTTTAGCAGGTAAAGCCTTGTCTTTTTGACTTGAATTTGTCGATAAAACCGGCGAAAAAGATTTTTCTTTACAAATGCAAATTAAGCTGAAGTTTTGCGTTACTTTATTTAGTTGACTTGTTCATAAATAAGCTTAAAACTAAATTTAATAATCTTTTTTACAGAATTATGTTAAAGACAAAAAGAATTCACAACTCGTTTTGAGGAAATTTCCACGCAAAAGCTAAACAAATGCCTTCAAAAGTTTTATTTGTCGGCAAGAAAAAGAGACGGTCGCGGCCGTTCGGTCATTGCGCGCCAAAATTGTAATCGTTGCAGGCAACAGTATATGAGTTAAAAATCATCATTTTTGTGCTCAATTATCTCACTGTTTTAGTATATACTAAAATAATTATTCATCTCAGTGTCGGTGGCTAGTGGTGAGTATTTACCTCGCCGCTAATGTGTGGCCTCGGTGAATACCACCACTATAGCCACCTCCACTTCGGTGAATAATTGTTATTTAGCCATGGCTAAAAGCGAAGCTCTCGATAAGCGACGAAGGCAACGCCGGAGAATGGTGAAAAACAACATTAGATCTAATTAGCAAAAAAAAGCAACTATGCACGTGCAGCACACTAATTTTGTACATTTCTTTGCCATTGTTTTGCTTCCAGAAACTTCTTAGGCCCAGTTCAGACGTCGTGCTTCTGCCGTGCCAAACTAAATTCAGGAATTAAGTTCGACAAAAGCACGGCGTCTGAATCAAACTTTTGAATTAAGTTCGGCAAGCAATTAAGTTGGACAGGCGCTGTCGTGCTACACGGCTCTGGCAGGGCAGAGATTCAAACGTTGTGCTTCTGCCGCGCTAAACAAAATCAAGAGAGGATAAAGTGGACAGAGAAGGCATCCTCCATACACATCCTATTCCATAGGTAATTCGTCTCGAGTTATTTTTAGAATTGGGATAAGGTTACCTCGCGCGCTGCGTGGATGTTTCGTGGAGGTTTCGCATGACTAAGCGCCGTGCAAAACATGTCAAGCGAAAGCCAATGAAAGCGTTAAGACATCGAGAGAATTTCTTAATATTGAAGCGAAATGAGTAGGCGCTCACCTGGGAAAAGGGAATCGCTTGACTCTTTGACTACCCGTGAAGTTGTCGTAACCTCAGTGCTTTAATAAATGAGAAATTTCGCCGGTCTATTGAAACCGGTCGTTTGTATTATAAAGCAAGTAGGACGCCAAGTGTTATTTTTGTTGAATATTACAAAGACTAATAAAAGAATAAATATCAAACCAGGAATTGCTCTCTTCAAACTGTAAATTATAAATGATCCTGGGAGAATATTCAGTATGTTAAGGGTTTTCCTGCTGTTCTGTTAGCTCTATACTAGAGAGGAAGGGCGATTCTTTTTTATTTCTGTTTCGCTGACACAGCTTTAGCAGAAATCTCTCTTTAGTCGTTTTCGTCGACAAAACAAATGGCAATATCGTTCTCCGCGTCTTCTGCCATTTTTTTCTGCGTCAATTCGTGAAGGACGCGTGGCTCTGAGGGTGAGTCATCCACGCGGAACACATTCGCGCTATGTGATTGGCTGTTGTCTAATCTCCCTTGGGATCTATGGTCTTAAAAATAACTCGAGACGAATTACCTATGGAATACGGTGTGTATGGGGGATGCCTTCTCTGTCCCCTTTATATTCTCCTGACGAAATTCATAAATTATATTAATGTATTTTGGCGAGATTGCGTTCCCACGGGGAGTTGGGAGAAGAATTGTTACGAGGCATCAGTAAATCCTGAATTTGGTTCGACTCCGGCACGACGTCTGAATCAAAGTTTTTTTCCTGCCTTGCTACAGTAGAACCAGATTACAATTAAGTTTGGCACGGCAGAAGCACGATGTCTGAAATGGGCCTTAGTTACACGCTTTATGGAGGAAACGTTGTACGTGTTCTCGTTCACTTTTTTTTCACTGCCGCTTATTTTCACCTTGCAGGGTGGCCGCTAGAATTTACCTTTTTGTCACCGCCGCTACAAAATTTTCCTGTTGTTCTTCAAACAAAAAAAAATGTCTCCTTTGTTGTTTATCTCTCGCTCTAGACCTCTGTCGCCCTTTTTCTCGTTGAGCTTCGCTGGACTCCCTCCTAATTTCTCTTTTTCTCTGCCTTTCTCCTGCTCTATATTCCAAATTTGTATACATAACAATTAGTCTAAACTAAATACTTTAGACAACACGGAAACAATTTCCGCTTTCCGTTTTCGTCTTTATTGACTCTTAATAAGTTGTCTCTGCTTTACAAGACGCCGGTGGCTATGCGATTTCCCGCCAAAATAACCTCGAGTTGCATTTGGGTTGCCATACCTGTTGATTGAGTTATTTTACATTGGTATGCCTGTGGTGCGGACAGACGGTCTCTAGGCAGGCAGTCGGTCGGTCGGTCGATGTACGGTCACGTGATTACCAAATTACCTTGGATGGGTAGATTAGTTCATTTTCTTACCCATGGTGCTCTGCTATAACCTACAGCGTTTACAACGCCTTGCGTGGAAAGAAAAAATGTTGTGTACTTTTTCTACTCTTGTTGATGGAAGATTTAAATGTGGTGTTAGCCAGGAATATCCTACCCTGGGTACCAGAGGTTCTCGCGTTCAACGAGGAGCTTTCGCCGGGTGTCGGCAGTAGGCTAAAACGTCTTCGGCCGAAGGCCGAAGACACGAGCGGCGAAGCCGCGAGAAAAAATCTCTGGCGCAGAGCGCCTTGATTTACCGTGCTAGATGGACCTTGACCTTGTCTCTAATCCGTCAATCAAACCGGCGGTTTCCTACGGTGATCACATATACAAGCACGCGGATGAAATGGCAGATCTGGAGTTTGTTACAGTATCTGTCACAGCTGTCAGTTCAGATCGTCCGAAATGGCTTTCACGGGAGTCAAAACAACTTCCGTGAAAAAGTTTCCCTCTTCGAATTCGTCTTAATGTAGAGTTTGTGGATCGCAAGTTTACGTAAATGGAGGTTTTTACAGTGTAGTGGCTGGAAAGTTGGAAATAGAAAATATATTACAGAGAATTGCACAGCTTTTCGGGGTGGAAGACGATAATGTGTCTGTCGAACCACATATTTTGTGCAAGAAATTGAGCGATATGAAGCTACAATCAGAGAGTTAAGTTCTTTCAGAGAAACATATAAAAGCAACTTGGTTCGCTGGAAGAACGAAGCCCAAAGCCAGAGAATAAAGCGTTGCAGCAGTTCTCCCGGACACGGAGTAAAAAAGTCACTTCCTTTGCCGTGTACCGGACGAAATGTGCGCAGATCACTCAATGTGGCTCCAGAAATGACTGCAACTACACCAAATGTACCGGCAGTCGATGAGGATGCGAAAGAGAATATGGAGCTTGCATTTACACGGGGAGGCGTAGAGGTAAAATAATTTATATATCTTTGTTTTTTACCAGTGCTGCGGCAAAAACATTTTTTGGAGACTAGAAAAATTAAGCAGAATTACATGCAATTGCAGGTGGAATTTTTCCCTCAAAATTAAAACGAGTATACAAAAGTATAAAGGATAATTGATACCAAACAATTAATACGATCACTATCGTTAGGAAATCATATCTGTTATCATCATTGCGCGTATTTTCAAGAGACTGGCGAGGTCAAATTAAAGTTTTTTTTCTTAGAGCATGCATGCCAAACAATTCTGGTTTTGGTCAAGGCTTTAGAGGTCTTTCCTTAAAAAGAAATTTTAAACCTTTTTATAATTTAATTTTGCAGTTGTATCTGGACGAGGAAGTGATGTGAAATTTTACAGTTTTTCAACAACAATTCTTCCAATCTATTTTAAAAAACACATATTTACGTGGATAATATTTCAGATTATTAGGTGATACTTAATTATGAGTGGCAAAAGGATTCGTATTCCCAGAGACGACATAGATCGTAAGGCTATTAAACAGCTTGCTTCGGGGCAGTATGGTTATGCTGTAAATGCCCTATACTCAAAGCAGAGCTGTAAGAGATGAATTGCTCCAGAAAGTCTGTAGCAGCATCAACGATGAATGTAAGGAGTTGTGTTCCACCAAGAGTCCATCTGTTTTGCGGGATGTGTCTCCACTGGGACTGAGGGAGTTCACAGAAACTACCCATGGGGCTGAACTTGCCAACCGAGCTCCTGTGTTGCATGCTGTATTGTCCTCTGCGGTTGGAAGAAACCCTACAGTCAAAGAAAACCTTGCTAATGTACAAAAGGACAATACAGCAAGCAAACAACCTGACAAAATTGTGCCACCAATTAGCATGGCCACGTCACCTCCATTCCCCAAGCGTACAGACTTTGAACAGTTTTATGGCATAGTGGAGCCAAGAAACAGGTTAGTTAACTAACATTGACTGATTGAGTTCACAGGAAACCAAAAGGGAGATCTGTCATCTTACATCGTCATGTATTGGAATATCTTATTTTGTTCTTCATATGATTTTTCTTTGACCAAATAATATCCGTACTTTGCCTACCCGCTTGCAGAGGCTACATTTTCACTGTTAGCTGGCGTGCGAAAAGTAGCCTCTGCTAACAACCGTTCAATCCGTCCAGAAATCTAGACGGATAAATTTTAAAAAAGGAGTTTGTTCCTGTTCTTAACCGGTTTAGAGCATTGCGTCATTTTTGCGTGGCAGATCAAAGTTGCTGCAATTTTTTTATTCCAGGGAAACTCACTCCATTTGATGACAGACCTGACGATTAATTTTGCTTGCGAATCACATGATGAATTTCGCGCATTCATGACAGAAAATTGAACGGTTGTCAGCAGAGGCTACTTTTTGCACGACAGCTCACACAGCGAAAATGTAGCCTCTGCTCGCAGGATATACCACAGGGAACCCACACAATCTGTTTGTGTAGCCGATTGTTATTTCATAGTAAATGTACTGGATTTACCGCTTGCTTCACCTATAGCGATATATCGCTAACTATGTATATAAATCAATGATAAATAAACGTTGAATTACCTTACCTGTGGTATATAGTCGTCCTTTTACCTCAAAAGCGGTTTGAGATGAATTGATGAATTTGAGTTCGCCGTTGACTGTTCATATATGGAACAGATGACCCTGGAAACAATATCAGAATGCATAGAGGAATGCGAGGCTCCCCTCGGTGGTGGTCATCTGAAGCAGAAGGTTAAAGGTCACCTACACACTCACTTAAATGAAACTGTGTATAACGATTTGTCTAAACAGTTGGCAAACATTGCCACTGTTGATTCCACTAAGTTAGACGAAGTAAGGCTGCTTCAGGAGGAAATTAACTCTAACGGGCCCAGTGGTTATCAGATCATTGGAGACAACGTAGATTTAATGATCACAGTCCGTCATAAGGCCAGCGACAAGCCAAACAAGAGCATCCACTGGTTCCACTTAAATACGGTGAAGGACCGAGTCAATGCGAGTGGGTACTCTGTTCTTTCATTCCTACTCTGTCTGTGATGTAGGAACCATGTGCAGCAACATGAATGTTACTAATCAAGTCAATGCCAAAACATCCAATGTACTTGATAGTTTTAATTACTGCAAAAACTACGTTAAGCTTGAGACGGATGCCTTCATTGTAGCCGCAACAATGAAACATTTTGAAATCACGAGTTTAGAGGATCCTGTTGATCAGTTCATTCCTGCGTCCATCCTGCAAGGAACACGAAGTACCAGACGACTTTGGCTTCATGAGCAAGTAAAGGCAATCTTGAAAAAATATGTCATGGATGGTCAAGAGCAATTCCACCAGTCAATGAAGTGATAGAAATGAATAGGCCAAAAGTGTACCACTGTAGTGTTTGTGGCAAGGAGTACAGATATGAGAAGGCGCGAGATAACCACGAAGCCAGAGTGCATTCTGTTAACACCTATCCTGTGGAAGAGGCCAGCAACTCCTCCAACACAGCAGAATCCCCATCAGAAGAACAAACCCCACCAGCAGAACAAACAACAGATGACAGGTACAATTATGCCACTGCACTCTTGAATTTTGGCATGATTGTGTTTAATTTTGATGATGCAGTTAAAGAGGGGGATGTGGAACGGATTTTAAGGTGCTGGCAATTTATGATGCAAATTTTCCGCGCTTACAAGCACACTAAATGTGCATTCGCTGCATTGCAGCTATTCTTTTTTTCTTTTTCTTAAATGGAATAGAACAGTTAATAATAATAAAGGAGGAAAGGGGCAGAATATCTCCTTGGATCTAAGACTGGAACATTTGAACAATCTTTTGAAAGAGATGTTAAAATACCTTGGAGTCAATGTCACACAGAAATCAGCTCAGCGATGCAGTGAGGCAATATCAGCACCAGAAGAAATTTTTAAGAAATATGGATACTGAGCTGGGAATTGATCAACCCAGTGGACATCATACTAGTGCTAACGATGACAAAGATTTCTTGCTCCTTGTCAAAGAAATACAAGAAAGAGGTGATATGTTCACCTTCACACAAGAACGAAAGTACCAGAAAATATCAAATTTCAACAGAAACATTTTGGGTGAACTTGACTTTGGCCAAATTAATAAATGGATCAACACCCACAAAAAAGAATTTTCTCGTCTGCAGCAGTAAATTGTGATATCAGGTTATTTCTTTAACTTATCTACCCAACCCATTAATGATTATTATTCTAAGCTTAGAGTTGCAATGCTAATTTTGTACTTTCATGCACCTTAAGTCAAGATTTCTGTTAAATGATTGGCCCGTGGTTCAGAGAACTTGTAGCATACTATGAACTTTGCATTGTACCTTAACAGTTTATATCAGAGTAGAGTATAAGACACGGTACCCCGTAAAAATTGGCCAGAACACAACAAATGGAAGAAATATTGAACTTTGATGTAACTAAAATCTAAATTTGTTTAATGATTGGCCCATGGTGTCACGGAACTTGTTGTGATATACCCCATCCGTTAAGGTTTTATCTTTTTTAAAAAGTTTACATTGAACATGGGTATAGACACGGTCCACCACTCTGTAAGACTGGTAAAACAATTCAACAACAAAAAATAGAAAGATGGGAGACCTGGTGTCGAAGCCGACCATGGCGGACGTGTTTCAATCGCGCCGTTAAAATTACTCCGCCTTGGTCCCGAATATGGCCAAAATATGGCCAAAATTTAAATTAAAGCCGAACTTGAGCGAATCAAAATCAAACTTTCTGATTTTCAAACTAAAAAAAAAACACCTGGTGCTATTATAAGAAGCAGAGCCCGCTGGTATCAGCATGGAGAAAAAAACAGCAAATATTTTCTTAATTTAGAAAAATTAAACTACCGGCGAAAACATACCGTAAAATTCCGAAAATAAGCCCCTCCAAATATAAGCCCCCCAAACCGGTAACGCAACAAACCCTCCGTTAAATCGCCCTCCAAATATAAGCCCCCGGGGGCTTGTACTTGGAAAATTACCCTCAAATACAAAGTAAAACAAAGCAATTACGGTAACGTTATATCCAACTATAAGGCTAGCCCAATCGATTTTGAAACGCAAATTTCCCTCCGTAGATAAGCCCCTCCGAATATAAGCCCCTCCAAAAATAAGCCCCTCAACAAGGGCATTTGAAAAATATAAGCCCCGGGGCTTATTTTCGGAATTTTACGGTATATCATTTTTGATTAACCACAACGGAACTAGGATTAATGATCCAAAAGAAATTGTTAATGAAGAGCGGAACCTCTTTAAAGAATTGTACTCCTCTAGGAATGTAGACCCTAATAGTGAGGAGTTCAGTGATTTTCTTTAATGCAGATTTGAAACTACCTGAAGAGATGGCCAGCACTTGTGAAGGAAAGATAACTTTAGCTGAATGTACAAAAGCATTATCAATGATGCAAAATAACAAATCTCCTGGCTCTGACGGGCTAACAACAACAATAATAATAAAATATTTATATAGCGCTTATACTTTTCAGTGCTAAGCGCTTTACAATGCTTCAAATATATATATATATATATATATATATATATATATATATATATAATTTGCACGGGCTCTCTTGCCAAGAGAAGGTGTCTAGGTTCAGCATGCTTCTCATTCCCCGTAACCAAACCTCCCTTGCGGTTTCGCACTGGAAATTAAGGATGGTACTTATGGTTGAGTACCGATCCAGCCGTCTCGA
>CALNXK010000089.1:1335000-1380000 GCA_942486035.1 Porites lobata | reverse complement strand
TTTTGTGAATGTTAACTGTACGTGTGTATGTTCAATAAAGTTGTATTAGAAAAAATAATAATAAAAAAAATAGACAGATGGTTACAATCATTTTCATTTTGATCTGAATTTTTGAACAAAGTAGAATAAAACATTAATTTGTTATGAACAAGTTGCTTGTGTTTTTTTGATATTTAAGAACAAAGTAATAAAATCCCTGTAAACCTGCTTCTTTAATATTAGTACTTTTGACAAAAACTACAGGAAAAATTATATAAAAGAAAAATATGCAGACAATTGCTAAAACATCATCTAAAGGAGAAAAAAATCAAAGCTAAATTTGTTAGCCCTGGGGATTTAATTCATGGTTAGTAGTGGGTTCAGATTATGGGTCGAGGCCCATTCAGGACCTTAGATTGGAGGAGGCTGCCCTTGAAAACAAGACTTTGGGTGGGCCCGGATTCCTACCTATATCCAACGATACTGCATTTAGTAGACTTTTTCTTTTAATTGAGTGTTGCAAAGTAGAATGCCACTGTGCTTCATGCATTTGTTTTGGCCTTTGGTTGAGAGAAAGTGCTCTTCTTTGCATCAAATGGATAATTCAAACTTTGGAACACTTATGGGTGTTTTTTGGGCATTTGGTTGAGGTTCTTATGATAGGGAGCTCATGCAGCAACTGATCTTTCTTCTGTTTTAATGTGCCTTAACGCCACCAAATTTGTATGGCTAAGAGACGTGTCTTTAGTATTAAAGAGACTATTTGCCCATATGTTTTTTGAAAATTGAAGCTCAAGTGTGCAAAAATTCCAATTCCGGTTGACGTAGGTTACTCAAACAATTTTTGGTACACTTTTGTATATTAATTTCCTTGCATTTGATTCAAGTTCTAATATTGGTTCCGTTTACCCTTTGCACCCTTCATGAAAAGTCAAAAAAATTTATCTCGGTTTTTTAGTTCCAAAATAGTCATCTGAAAACCTACTATTGATGAGAATTAAGTTTTAGCAGGTGGTAAATCAGTACACTATAAGCTGGTGTCCACAAGTGAGTCATCATCACTCTCGTCGTCGGTTTAGTCACCCCCAAATTCGAGGTCATATGCACAGGAGTCTTCGGAAATTTTCTAAGCTTTCATCAAAGTGTCTTTGACCATGTGCAAAATGTCATAAAATGTCATAAGCATGTTCTTACTTAAAAACAGGCAAGTTGTCCATAATATACTCTACATTAAAAATGTATTTACAGTGTTTCAAAACTGACTTTATCAAGTTGGTACTGAACCCAGTGGTACATTCACTTGACATATAATAAAAAGAACAT
Source organism: Porites lobata (assembly GCA_942486035.1). Classification (NCBI taxonomy): domain Eukaryota; kingdom Metazoa; phylum Cnidaria; class Anthozoa; order Scleractinia; family Poritidae; genus Porites; species Porites lobata. The sequence continues at coordinate 1,378,698 of CALNXK010000089.1, read as the reverse complement.
TTTGCTGCCAGTTTCCTCTGTTTATCCAGTAGAAGTTGTTCAAGCAGTTTGCGTTGTTCTAAGGTTGTCTTCCTTTTTGGCACACCTGTTGATTTCTTTGCAGAGAAACGATTGTATGATGTTGAAAAGGAACAGCAACTTCACACTTCTCCTCGCTACTACAATGACAGTTAAGATGGCATGACAGACAGCATGTATGATTTCCACTAGTTACTTTCTCTTCAAAGTCTTCCAACACAATGTTTCTTAGACATGTGTTAACTTTCACATATGCTTTGACTGCTTTGTCGCACTTCTTGAGGTGTTTCCCTTGGAAAAAGAGGGCTGAAACAGCCTTTTCTCCATCACGACCAGCACGACCAATCTCCTGAACGAAATCTTCTATACAGCGAGGAGGGCCATAATGAACAACATACCGAATGTCCTTGAAATTTACTCCCATACCAAGTGCATTGGTGGCAAAAACAACTCTTCATATCCCACTTGGCTCATACAGAGGACTTGTTACACGGTGTTTATGTTTTGTTAATGTGTTGTGGTGGAACATTCCAATCACCATGTTTCTAGAGTCTTGCTCACTGTTTATATAAACATCTTCTTTTAAGTTGTTTTTGAAGAAAGAAAACGACTGCCCGCACTCTTGTAGTTTTGCAATAAATTAGAGTTCTGGGGCATGACTGCTTTTCGTCTTTTAATTTTTCAATAAGCCATCCAAATGTTTCAAACAGCTCCTTGTTTACTTTAGCAGCATACATTATAAGTAAATGTTCGGCCTGTTTGGACTGGCTATAATGCACTTAAGGTTATCTTTCAAACTGAGACCTTCCAGGATCTTCTGTCTAGTTTGACTTGTTGCTGTGAGTGCCGTAAAAGGTGTCTCAGATGGAGCAAGGGGTACGCAGATCACCCTATCGACTGGAGCAAGCACGAAAAGCTTGTTACTTTTCTTTGTTCTCATAGCCCCTACGAGTTGAACAATTATTATTATTCTTATTATTATCATTATTATTAATATATAGATTTAGCCAGGGCTTAAAGCGAAGCTCCCATTAATAAATTTATAATTTAAATCAAACAATAAACTTGTAATCCACAAATCAGTTAACTTTAAGGGAAAGCTAAGGCTAAGTGATTTTAGAGTGAAAAAAAATCTTACATCGAATTGATAGCCGTATATATACACCCAAAAAATAGCAATTATCTTCGATCACATTTTAAAGCCATAATGGCTCTTGATCACAGTAGATTAGGCCTGGAAAACGAATTTTTGGAAAACAAATCAGGCCGAATTTTTTGCGTTCGACAAGTTTACTTAACAAAATCTTGCCAACAACTCTGGGAGCGTGTAAACCAACATTTCATACTTTTTATACATCACATCTGAAACAGTAATATGAGGCGTTGTTTTTATCATATAGACCTCAGACAAAATGCAGTATTTCACAATTTTTCAAGACAAATTGCACTCATTCAATATTCAGAACCGTACGAAGCACGCGTGGGCTTTTAGCAAAACCGTTCCAAAAATTTCCAAAATCACCTATACGGCCAGCCGGTTCTCACTTTTGACAAGCGCCAAATTTTCAGTGAACATTAAAAGAGTTACGCGCTTCAACATAATAAAGAATTTATTGTGTTTATTTTTTTTATTAAATGGTTTTATAACGATGTGTAATCTTAAAAAGCGTTTGATACGAGCAGCATTTTGAGTACTCCTGCAAGCGTTGTTTATGAACGACTGAAAACAAACGGCAAAGCGATTAAAATTATAAGAGACTACTAACAATTAATAAAAGAAATGTAATTCGGTGAAACATTTACAGAGACAACAATTTTCATTCACGAAGACAAGTATTAAAGCGTCTCTAAAAATCCTTAGTCTTTAAGCTTAAGCTTAAAGCTTTTAGCCGGCTTCCTGGTGTTTACTGTTTTCAAAGATGAACTCGAGGCAAGAAAATCGCTCAAAGCTTTCTTTCTACAGCCAAAATTATAACTAAATACTCTTCGGAACGTTTTTTCGTTCTATATGCGGAGAGAAAATATCGACTAAAGGCTTTTTAAAGTTCTGTAAGCTTATATATACTAGATCAGATCATTGCCTCAGACGTGCATAAATTAGCCTCAGACATAAATTAGCCTCATAAACTGCGCTCGACTTCATGAAATTAGAGATAAAAAAACAAACATACACTGTATACAATAATTACTTAGGCTTACCATTCGAGATGCAGCACTTGAAAGCTATAAAGTAAGGCCAGAATCGCTTGAGGGACTTTTCAACCCGCATCCAGCAAGGTAAAAACGAAAGCGATGCATCCAAAGAAGACTGTTGATAGCAGCTGTATTTCATTTTAAGCATCCAGTGGAAAAATACAGTAAAAAACATTACAAGTTGACAAAATACTCTGTCAGCTTCAGCTGTCAAACTGAAAGTAAACAAGGTTCAAGATGCTGTATAAATCAGTTTCTGCATGAACTCACCTGTCAAATTTTGACCAATCAGAGCATAAAAATTGGACGGTCGTAGAGTGTGACTATGGTGAGAAAAGTGAAAAGCCTCTGTCTTCCCCGCTTGTATTTTTAAATTACTGGCTGAATTTTCGAGTCCGAGATCAGTTTGAAATCAAAATGTTAATAGCGCGGGGCCATAGTGACATTAACACAACACTTTCTGTCATCATGTCATTATTTTGCTGCCGTTCTCTTTGCCTTTGTATTTCTCTTTCGCGTTGCCTTTGTCTGTTCATTCTAGCTCCGTCTCGTTCTGCTTGCCGGCGTTTTTCACTATAATTTTCTCTCCTTCTTCTCGCTCTGACTCTTTCTACTTGCTTTCTTTTTTTCAAAACCAGTTGCGCGATATAATTGCGCGACGTTAACGCGTTGCGCCATGCGATTTCCCGCCAAAAAATCTCTACTTTCCCCTACCCCAACAGTCCATGCGGACTACTTTCCACTACCCGGAAAGTCCGTACGGACGGACGTACGCTACGTCATAACCAAATTTTCTGGGATGGATAGTTTACCAAATGTTCTTACCCATGGTGCTCCGCTACGCGCGCACAAAGCGCGCGCGGGAGCTCCGCTATTATACACACAAATTTAGGCACTGATGAGCAAAGTTAAGACTCAATGAACCGCCCAAACAAAATTTAAAATAAAAAATAAAAAATTACATGCAGACAAAATAATGCAACAGTTATTATAATCAAAACACTTTCAGTAAAAATATTTCAATCAAGATATTTAGAATTTTTAAACATAAAAAATGTTATGAATTCAGTACAATTTACATTATGGATACAGAAATTTCATGCTTTTTTTACAAAAAAGATTATTAATTATGACCAGACTCAAAACATGTATGCATTATAACTGCATGGAGTTGTACGAAAATCATACCATTACTAATAAGTTTATTATTCAGAAGTAACCATTTTCCTCAGACAAAACAAAGAATAAATAGACATATAAATTGGTTCGGGCTTTTTAGATCAAGAGAGAGCTCGAGCGAACGGTGACGAGCGAACAAACAGGTCCGATACCGTCGCACAGAACTTAAGTAAACAAGTAACGATAAACATAAAACTCACCATTTTGGAATAACATAAGCCTCATCTGCGACAATTCCAAACAGGTTGGTCTGATAAACAGGCGTCTGAATCATTTTCCTCCACTTCTCGTTAAGAATAAGGACCTTGGGGTTGGCAAAAACGACGGAGTAATCACGATTGTAAGCGCCATCTTGGTCGGCATCGTTTCCAGAAAGACATGCACACGAAATGCTTCTCTATCGCAACTCCTTCATGTGCGACTCAATAAGCGCGTTCAACGGACAAATAACTAACACAATAGCTTTCTTAGGGTAAGACGTATATCCCATCGTATTAAGCGCCCGCCATATGCCAGGTGGTAACTGGAAAAGCAGCGATTTTCCATGGCCGGTCGGCAAGACCACCAATATGTCTTTCCTTTGAACATAATTTGCAATGCGGCCTCTCTTTGTTCCGCACTTATTTCCGACACACCATCGAATGGTCCGATGACTTCGGCTATTGCCTTATCTAAATCTTCCGTTCGTACAGCCATTTCATTTATAAATAGGCATTACCCATTCTTAAATTTTCCCAAAGTAAAAGGGGAAACGTGCGTGTTGTTTGTTTGTTACGTTCAAATCACCCGCATCGCGATCACGCGCCTATCGTGAATATCATTCAATCAGAGCGTTTAAAACATTCGACATCTCCAAGGAACCAATCAGCAAAACATCCACATTCTGGATGTTTTGGTATAAGCGGGAAGGTAATTGGCTCGGTGCTATCAAAGGGATGGCGCTCTGGTCCGGTGGCTTTTCGCGCGGGTCACTTGTAAGACTTGACCGAAACCGGAAACCGCGCATGAAAAGTCTCTGGCACCCAGGGTAGGAATCTCCTGGTCAACACTAATGTATACCTCTTTCTAAAACCGAACGAGACATCACGAGACACCTGGAAATGTATGGCCTCAGTGACGATCCATCGTTGGGAAAGTGAAATGAAACGTTACTTGCTCGTGCAGGTCAGTAAATGACACTTGGTTGAATGTTTACTTTGTTTTTAATCTTGTTCTGTGAGAGTACCTAACTGACAACTCTAATACCGAAGGTAAAGGGGGGAATTTCATATATCCCATGATGCTTCGCGGCTAATTTCTGTCTTCTCTCCGCCTTGGAAAGAGCGTTCGAAGGTTTCGAGGGAGATTTTCAACGACCTGAATTTCAAGATACAGCTCATCCAAGATAAGTTTCAATGAGCCCTGTTAATCTTTGGTATCTGATTGATGATGTAAAATGTTTCCATAGTCATTTCACGCATTATTGCTCTCGTTTAAGACCCTGTTAAGCCATGCTGTTTTGACTCGCAAAAGAATAGTTATTTAGATGACTTTCAATTATCGAAAACTGTCTTTATTCTAGAAAGGTTTTACCCTAATAAATTATTTAAATCGGCGGACAAGGGGTGCTTGATACTAGTTCCACGCTCCGACCTCTTTCGACCTCGCGATTTTTATGGGTTTGATCGTTTCGAAATATCGCATTTTCTGCCCTTTCTCCCCTAAGATGCCAGGCGAAGGTTTCAATTTCTTTATGCCAAGTCCTGCGAATTGAATTGAATTCGCTTTTTCTCTGATCAAAACACAAATATTATCTCTTGAGGGTATGATGAGTGTTTAAATTCAATGGTTTATAGTATTAAAGCTTTTTTGTCTCATTATTTTAGGTAAAATTGGTTTCTCATGTGGGCTTCCGATCACAACCGCGCGAGGCGAACTTGAAATATACAGGCCAGCAAAGACATTTATATAATTCTTTTAGGGTCCATTGTAAAGAAGAAGTGGCTGTTTTTGTGTATATATCTCGCCATTTCTTAATAAAGCTTTTTTCTGTTTATGTTTGACAAGTAAGGGTTATCGGCCTGAATCGAGGGGTTATGTGATTCATGATTCCCCTCCTGCGTTGCCCGAGGGCGCAGCCCGAGGGCAACGCACGAGGGGAATAAATCACATAACCACGAGCTGAAGGCCGATAAACGGCTTATTTTTACATTGGCGAGGATTCCTCCAGGGATGCAAAAATACATTGACAAAAAATGCCTCTATTGTTCATCTTTCTTTTGTTTTTTAACACTCCATGCTGGCACTGATGGCATTCACAGGTTTCTCGGCCGTTTAATTATGTTAGTTTTTCAAAGTCGCATTTCAAATTAGTTGTTCGCAGTGAACACTAGAAACAACCTAATGAGCGTAACAGTGTCAAGCGATTCAGAGCCAGAAGTAGAGCCGTTTATTACTCAAACTAAAGCAGCTATAGCAGCTTTAGTGGCGGTACAGCAATAGCTTTCGGAAAAGAATTTGAATCTTCAATAATTGCGGGTGCAGAAAACGAGCAAGCAGTTGACAATTTCAATTTTCGCACCGAGGATCTTTCGACCGACCTGAATGTTTATAGACAAAGAAGATTCCGGGCGAGGGATCACTACTGTAACTGACAAGGAAATTCAGTTGAGGAGTGAAGCAAGAATACCACAAAACACAAACAGGTCAACTACATGTCTTAATGGAGTAAACGAGTTTGGGATGACTGTTAAAGAACGGAACACCTTACCACGACAGCGACACTTCCGTGGAACCGTAGAATTTTAAAGACGCTGTTCAACTTCGAATTCTCGCTCTGGCTGTGGAAATATCGATGAACCAACAACTAAGAAAATCCGTGAATTTAGCGCAAAAGAAACGAAGCTCAGTTTAATTTTAGTAATTATAGCGTCGTGTTTGATATTTCCAATAAACATTTGTAAATTTTTTCTTTATGAAAAGCTAATTGAAATATGCTAGGGGATTATGTATTAATAATCAAGGGGAATAAGTCACTTATCCCCCTTGCATATTAATACATAATCCCCTCGAATTTTAATTAGCTGTTCATTAGCCCCGCTCTTCCCTTCAAACAATCAAAGCTGCACCCAGCTTGTCAGACAGTTGATTCGGGTGTTATGTAATATATTCCCCCCGAAAAGAACAAAGTAATCCGAGCTTAAAGATGGAAAAATATGTCAATGTTAAAGGAAAGACGCCGAAAAAAGAAGGAGCAATCGAAAATTGCAGGGGTCGAGGTTGCCACTAAGCTCAGCCCAGTTTCTGTAACCCATGAAGCTCCCAAAGTCTTTGGTTTTATGCTGAATGTGACTGATCATTATTGTATTTCTCCAGCTACCAGCAAAGGAGGGTTTCCTGTCACCCGGGTGATTTGTCACGAAAGTGTCATTTATGTCACGGGTCATGTAAGTCACAGAAGTGAGGCACAAGGCCTCCTTCCTCGCATTACAAGACAGTGCAGAAACATTAATTTATTAATTGGTTTCACAATTGTTCTTTAATGGTAGCACATTCTGGCTTTTTTAAAGAAGTTGTTTTTATAGTTTTTTCATGTTATTGTAGGTGCTAAGGTATACACATGCAGCTCCCTTTCGTCACCTTTTCAATGAAGTCTTGGGTAGAGTACCAACCGGCTTTAACCAACCATCTTCAGCTTTCCCTTGGCATCTCTCTTAAGAAAGTCAATAGCTCTGCATTCTCTTTGGTTCCTCAATTCAGTTCAACATAGTATGCCAGAAATGTTCCAAAGAGTTGTACACGTTCTGCTGATCAGTTTTCCAGGAGTTGCATCTCGAGTGCCGGGCTACTCAAGAGCAGCTGCTGCGTCCCTTGGCATGTGGCATCTACATGTACATCTACTTGGGCAGAACTTTCCTCAGGCAACTTTGGCTTGCTGGGCATTGTGATTAGGTATATATGTAGCTCACGTGTATAGGACATGTATGTCATTTGATACTTATGTGCAGGACATATGGGCAGTGACATTGTAATATGTAGAATTCTCACCACATGAGTCAGGCTCATTCGGCCATCTTACAGTATATTAATTTTTTTTTTTCACTTTATTCACCTGTTAGTTTCCTAGGTGATTTCTGCGTATAGTATAGTTTCAAGGTGACTGTGTGAGCAGGGGCCATACAGCCATCTCACAGATTTTCATTTGAATCAGTTACATCAATGAGTTACCTCAGACTTTTTACTAGTATCATTCAAGGTGACTGTGTGAGCAGGGGCCATACAGCCATCTCACAGATTTATTTTAATCAGCTACATCAGTGAACTATTTCAGACTTTTGATAAGTATAATTCTGCATGACTGTGTGAGCAGGGGCCATACAGCCATATCACAGGTTTCCAAATTTAATCTGTCCATTATGCCACTGATCATGAGCTATGATAATTTAGAGTAAATTGTTATTATTTAAATTCATGTTTACTGTGTGAGCAGGGGCCATACAGCCATCTTACCGGTTTCATTTTAATCAGTTACATTAACGAGCTATTTTAGCTTTTTGATGAGTATAATTCAGTGTGACCGTGGGAGCAGGGGCTATACAGCCAGATCGCAGTTTTTCAAATTAAATCATTTCATTATGTCACTGAGCTATGACCATTCAGCCTACATTGTTATCATTTATATTCATGGTGACTGTGTGAGCAGGGGCCATACAGCCATCTTACCAATTAATTTTCACTTCTAATCATTTCAACCTGGTTTAACTTTACAGCTTTTAAACAGCTTAGTCTCGATGTGGCATTCGTGAGGCCGATATTATAAGTTGACTGTGTGAGCTGACAGGCTATGCAGCCATTTCCTATATTCTAGCTACAGTAGCCCGTTTTTGTTGGTTACATCAATCCACTTCTGTATCCAAGACTTATGTAGGCCATTTCATTCCCATCCAGTGTCCAGTGCTTAGTGAATAAAAATAAGTGCAATTTATGATGGCTGTGTGAACAAAGGCCATACAGTCATCTCATTCATTCTCACTTTTAAACTGTTAGTTAACTTAAGTGATTCACACTTTTTGATCTGTGTCAGATACAATGACAGTGTGAGCAAGGGCCATACACCCCTCACATTCATTCAAACTTGTACATTTCTGTTGGTTACACTTATCCATTTCAGTAAGCAGGGCTTGGTAAACAGCCTTACCATTCTATTTCTATATGTTTACGTGCATAACCTCCACTGAACTAAACTGGTGGAACTAAGCTGTAAGTGACAGTGACAAAGACTGTATACAATGTCCTATTGCTATGAATACACATGAGCCGTTATGGCGCTAGTTGACTCTATTGTTGTAAGGTGTACACGGCTGGATGATTATAATACATGTATATTCATCTCAGCTCTTTTTTATTTTTAATGTGGTATCTTTCTTACCTTTAACCCCCAGAGGTTTTGCGTGACTGCATTGGTTGGGGGATACGTTCCCAATTTTTCACATGTGGTTTTTCGGGTTTTCGTATCAGGCGGCGCACACGTTTTTCCATTGTACATTTTGATTTGTAGGTACCAGTAGTTTCTGTTGGCGGTCGTCTTGCTTTGGCCTCGGGTGGGCGGCCCTTTCACTCGTTCCTTGCTCTGGGCTGTGGCGGGTGTGCCCTCACCTTTGCTGGGATAATGTTCTTGTGTATCGGGTTTTCCCAGCGTTATATGCTTTAATTTAATAAACGGCCATTCCCGTGGCCAAAATATCCCATAATGGGTTTGTGATTATTTTGTGTCCCAGCAAACAGAGCTCACCCAAAGCAAGACTCTGCAAACATCAATAACTTTCGTAATATGTAAAGGAACATGAAGCATAAATGAGATTTATTTCTGAAAGAAATAAATGGTTTTATGCTGAATGTGACTGATCATTATTGTATTTCTCCAGCTACCAGCAAAGGAGGGTTTCCTGTCACCCGGGTGATTTGTCACGAAAGTGTCATTTATGTCACGGGTCATGTAAGTCACAGAAGTGAGGCACAAGGCCTCCTTCCTCGCATTACAAGACAGTGAGAAACATTTTTCCCTCCCTTCCCTCCCGTGAGCCTTATTTTACCCTAGGGAGTGGGGGGTGTGCCCTCACTTTTGCTGGGATAATGGTCTTGTGTATCGGGTTTTCCCAGCGTTATATGCTTTAATTTAATAAACGGCCATTCCCGTGGCCAAAATATCCCATAATGGGTTTGTGATTATTTTGTGTCCCAGCAAACAGAGCTCACCCAAAGCAAGACTCTGCCAACATCAATAACTTTAGTAATATGTAAAGGAACATGAAGCATAAATTATCTTAGGCACACCGAGAAGGGTGAATTCTGTGGAGGCTGAAAGGCTGAACGTCAACCCAATCAAACTTAAAGAGGCAAAAAGCTGCGAATAAACTGCCATCAGAGGAGCAAACTGCATTATCCTCTTATCTTTACATAAACGGCTGACACAGGGCGCTTTTGCGAAAATGGGGCAACCCAGTTTAAACTGTAATGGGAATAAAAAGGATTCTCTAATTATTTATTTATTTCAAATGTGTAGGAAACTGAAGAATCGACATCTGCAGACAGTGATGTATCTAGTGCTATCCTTGGTGAATTAAGAAAGTCAGAAGTTGCCGATGAGACCTTTTTAAGCCCTGAAACCAGGAGCACAACGTCTACTCAAAGCGATGAAATTGTTCCCTCTCAAGCAACAGCCGCAGAAATGCACCTTAGCCTTCTGAGTGAGTTCTTGGTGGCTTGGAATATACCGCCGCTCCAAAGAAAATGGTTGGACTTTAGCACTTGCAGTGAATCCACTAAACAAAGGTATACAAGAAGATCAAGCGACATCGTAGCTGCAGTGTTAATTAATTTAATTATTAGTTAATGCTGTTCTTATTTGCAGAGTCATGACGTCAACAGCTTCCATGAACAAGTTGCTTGGCACTGAAGACATCTCACAAGCAGATCAGCGTTACCTAGAAGCCCTGACAGAAGCGTATAATAACGCCGATAGCTGGGATACCCGCCGACAAATCCTTTCAGTAATGACTGGTGTTGCTGGTTATAAAATTTTAGCCATCTTCATTCCAAGTTACCGGTACGCTATGGCAAATCTGCACCGCCTTCAGTTTGGTCCGGAGGAACACCTGTACCTCCTCAGGTGTCAACAAGAATAAAAGTACATCTAAAACAGTTAGATCATTTTCTGTGCTTTATCACAAGCCCACACCTAGTACAAGATCTTCCGTTAGGACAGAAACAGTCCACTCTTTCGACGAGTGAAGTCATTAAAGTCCCCATCGTGATAAGAACCTTGATACCTCAACGAATCGTGTGTCAATATACTCTGTACTGTGAAGAGACTGGCTTTAAGCCTTTTAGTAAAAGCACGATGTTGCGCATTTTGTCTCGATGCAGTGCGGCAGTACGAAAGTCTCTACAGGGACTCGATTACTATGCCGCGGAGGGTACACGAGCGTTTGATGACCTGATATCACTGGTGCGTAAAATAAATAAAGTGGAAAGTGACATGGATTAATAAGGACGAATGATCGAGTCGCTCAAAGCTGCTAAGCCTTATCTAAAAGGAGACTACAAGTTATGTTTTAAGCACACAGAAAAAAATTGATGGTTAATGCATTAATAAACTTGGAGTATTAATAGTATACTGGTACATTTCACCTCAGTTCCCACCTAATCGTTAGTTACCTATAGGATACTGGGCGATATCACTGTTTACAAACATTGTAATTTGTAACGAGTGAAACAAAATAGTCTTTTGTCTGCCTCCTCCCCAGGCTTTCGTAAGGCTAAGTGGGGATTGGGAAACTCGCGAGCACGCGACACAAGCGAGAAGCGCGAGAGAGGGGTGATGGGAACAAGCGTAGAGCGCGAGCGGGGAGTGATGGGAAGGAAAAGGAGATTAACTCAAATGTCCCTCAGTGATCGCGAGCGACTGGGGACGAGGCAAGTCCTTTGTTACAAGAACCTAGGCGCTTCTACCCTGGGCGAGACTTCGCTCGCCTGGTTTCCAGTTTCTGTCAAGTCTTAGTAAGCCGCGTTTTTCTCGAGGCTTCGGCCGTCTGTCAACGAAGAAGATTCCCGCGGGCCGCTGCGCGCGGAAAACATTTGCGTGAAAAACGTATAACTTGGGTAGCAAGCACATACAGGCGCAAACAATATGAACCGCGATGAAAAATTTTACTTAAAAGTGCCTTTCACTGTTGTGGTGCTGTGTGTAGCTGGTCCCTGAAATAAGTTGATTAAATAAGGCTTGTTGCTTATGAAATGAATTGATTTCTTTGCAGGTGCATTTAGAGAAGGAAGCTAGCATACCAGATCAATGTGAAGCGTTTTCATTGAGCGGTGCTAGCAATCCAGACTACGAGGAGAAGTGCCAACACAATTAGGAAGATACCTGTGAGCAGTGTGAAGCGCTTAACTATACTTTAAGGGAAAAAACTGTTGCCATTTTTCGTTTGATGACGAGCGTGGTGAAGCGATTTACTTTATGCAGTCATCGAAGCTTGTCATCCGTTCATGGCAGTGCCACATATTATGATTATTTAACCAAGACCTACCATGGAGGACAAAATTCTTAGGACAATTAACACGATCTGCCTTAATTTTTCCCACTGTTCCCCTCTCCTCCAAGCAATGTTGTTGTTCGCTAACACTGTGACTGGGTGGAGGGTATTACAGTAGTTTCTACAAATCCTGGACGAACGTCGAAAATCAATTCGTGTTTCGTAATCTCAAAGCTCAGAGGTGGACTTCTGTTGAAAACCCTGGAAGGTGTGTTCATCACTATTGTAAATGTTTGCTTTGAAATACTTGCATCTTGATGCCTTTTGGCTTTGGGCACAAACATTTTTTTTTTATTTGGGAAACAATTATTGCGGTCCGCTATGTTTGTGGTCTTGATAGCAGTAGCCGCTGTAATTCCATTTTGTTGAGAGGTCCGGATTTACAATAGTTTTGACTTGCGTTTCATAGGTCTTTGCATTTTGGGTGGTCGCTTACGGGAGGTTCGACTGTATAACGTAAAGGGTTTCAGGAGGGCTTATTAACGGAGGGGCTTATATCCGAGGGGGCTGATAATCGGGTTAAGAAAAAGCTAAACAAACTAAAGCAGTGCTGATCAAGCTACGTTTTGCGTTTACTGGTTTCTTGTTAAGCTTTGAATCGAATTCATTTCAATACATCTCTGAGGGAGGCTTATCTTTTAGATATTTCGAGCAACAACAATTTGCCGTCTGTCCTCTTTCAATTTATATCCGAGGGGAGGCTTATAAAAGAAATATTTTTTTTGTTTACAGGTAGAAATTGGGCCGGCTTATAAGTGGGGGCTTATAAACTCTGTTCCCTCCAAGTAACGAAGTTCGAAATCGAGAAAGTGTGACGTGCTGTAGCATTATTTGAACGCTGCAATATGCGACTTATTCATGCAATTTGACATTGTTTACAGTAGGACTCAGCACTTGTCAATTCAGGCTCCCTGGGTCTCATTTTATGTGTGTCAATATTGTAGTGCGTACGCATTTATTTTTAGCCTACCAGCTCAGCAAGTATATCTTCCTTGTTGAGTGTTTCCATATTTAATATACCGAGGAACACTGATAGAATTGAGCCAGATTGTGGTTTATTGGCAAGCGGTATTTTATCTGAAAATATCACAATCTTTAACCTCCATAATATTATCTATCGTCCCTTATATCCTGAAACCGTACGGTGATACATGCAAATGTTTGAGGAAAGGCTACGCGGAGGTAAGGTTCTGGACAACTTACAAATTAAAGATTTTGAATGAATAATAAAACATTCGACCTTGAATCAGTGACTACTCGTCAACTTAAGCGACAACCTCTGGGCGTCTCCTTTAGTTACAGTAGGAAAATTAATTTTCGTGTTTTTAGCCTTCTTTGTGTGTTTTTAATTGTTATTGTAACATTGACACTGAATAAAATATGTATGTATGTATACAAAAACATCCTTCTCGATCTGAAGGCTCCAGGCATCATTCAATAAAATGTTAAAAATGATACTAATTATAGTACGGAATTGTTTAAAGATATTTGCTAATACAATAAACATCCCATTCTGTCGAAGTAAATTACTGTGATTACCAGACTACTGATTACCAGAATGATCATCATTCAATTAGTAGCTGTATAGTGCAGACTGTCACGCAACAGTCGCTTCAATTGATCGTGAATTTCTAGTCAGAGATTCACTAACCTCTTGCTTTCGCAAAATATAAGAGACTTTTCACTAACCTCATAACTGTTACTCACTTTAAAATAATGGCAAATCCGACCTTTACGGTTCACGCAGCCGTTAGAAACGAAATAAAATATGCTTAAATGCGGGGTTTACGGTAGTACCAGCCGATTACAGTCATTTGTTATAACAAGTTTCATTCGAATATTGCTGAGCCTTGCTTACCTTCTGTGTTAAATCCATGTGCTATTATAAGAAGCAAGCAATAAACTCCCATTCTCTGCGAGAGTGAAAAAGCCACCTCCATAAGACAAAATGAAAAATAGCTGAAAATGTTTCAGTCGAGATCCATAATTCTATAAGGAAGTGATCTAAGCAAGTTTCACTGGCGAAAAATGTCTGATTGGTCGATACCACACCACGTGACAAAGAGAAAATTCAACATGAAGACAAAGTCGTCCCTCGTGTGTTTATTCCAGGAGAAAGAAGAAAAACAGGAGCCTTCCTATGTGGCATTTGTTTGAATGGCCTGAACTTTTTAGTATTCTCCTTTTCCTCCTGTTCCTGTGAGATTCGTTTAATGCAATGTTTGCGTTTTGATTTACCGGATGCAACTTTGAACTCACTTACGGGCTACGTTTTTGAAAAAACTGGCCGTTTTTTATCGGCTTAATTCTGTAGAAAAACACTAGATGACATGCGGTCATTCTCTTCGTATAGGCAGTTTTATTACCGAAAAAGGAGGAAAATGCTATCCTAGCACAACAGATCGGCAAGACTCGAACGTTCCCAAAGAGGCGCACTTGATCATGAATCCATAACACTATTGAACGATTGATGTGTTGTATTAGCTTACTTGAGTGGTCAGCGGTCAGGCATGATGGCGGCCGTGTCCAGCGATGTCTTCAAATTTTGTTAAAATTTTCCTGATTTTTTGTCGAATTTTGTGTGTCTTTTTGTTTGTTATGGTTTTTTTTTTTTCACTGGAAAAAATAACGGATTCCCACTTTTAGTATTTAATGAATACCCCCAAGAATCCCAAATTTGGAAGAGTGAGACAAGTCCCAATCAGGGAACTTGGTTGGGAATTCCCTGGTTGGGACTTGTCTCACTTTGCCAAATCTGGGATTTTTATGGGTATTCTTTAAATACTCTAAAATATCCAAAAATAGGAATCCGTTATTTTTTCCTGTGTTTTTGTTTGCTGTCTGAATTTTTTCTTTTATTTGCGAGTTTTTTTTCTGTGTAGCTGTGTGTCGTGGTTATCATGGAGACCCTGTACTCTCTCTATTTTTAATAGTATTTTGTGACTGTGACTTTGTTTTGGGTGCCCAAGTAATTAGTGTACATGCTGAACCGCTACAAAGGATCCGAGTAAAAAGCCAAGATTTTTCCATGAATACGATTTTTTTAATCCATTTGACTCCGACACTGGCACTTGAAATTCATACTATCTTATTTAAGTACCCTAGTAGACATGTATCATCAAAAAACTTTGCTAAGTTAGCTGCATTTTGTTTGGTTCAGGATCAAGTTCATTTTCCCTGAAAAAAAAAAAAAGAAGAAGAAAAGAAATGAATAAGTATATGTCAATATTTTATTGCCTTTTTAATTAATTCAAAAGTAAAAAGAAACTATGCTTCCTATACATTGTATAAACTTCTTCACTCAGCAACAATCTCTTCAAATATCTACCTAGAGTTATGAAAACCGGGTTAGCAAACATTTTGTAGTTTTTCCCAACTTCCCCTGTCTAATAGCTTGTTTACTCTGTTGTTTTCTTATGTCGTTTGTTGTGTAGAAGTAGATGTGGACAGAATTACTATCTAACCCCCCTCCTTCCCTCCCTCCCTATTTTTTTTATCCCTATCCACAATTCTCTCTTTAATACAAGTGACAGTTATTTGAAATGAGTGCGCACCTAAAGCTCGTTTCGGTGCCGTTTAGCAGTTCACTTTTCGGATATTGGTCACCTTGAGAAACGTTTCCCGGAGAGCATTATGTAACGTTCTGAGATGGGACAAAGTTATTATGATTACGCATCGTCCGATATCGTGTTTTAGTAAAATCCAACTGGTGGTCTATTATCAATGTTGCGATCTGATTGGTTGAACTACTACTAGGCTATATGTTATAGCCTAATAGTGACGGCAAAAAAGGATTAAAGTATAGCTTTAAGTAGCTATTTTTTTTTTATTATTTTCGATATTTTTGACCAACTAGTTGGATTTTATCAAAACAATTATTCCTCTCACCCTCAGGGCCTCTGCGTCAATAGCCCATTCTGCCTTCGGGTTCATGGCCCTACATAGCTATACACAACCCTACATAGCCCTACATAGCCCTACATAGCCATACATAGCCATACACAGCCCTACATAGTCGTAAATAGTCCTACATAGCCATACATAGCCCCGCACATAGCCATACATAGCGCTACATAGCCATACATAGCCCTACATAGCCATACACAACCCTACATAGCCATACATAACCATACATAGCCCTACATAGCACTACATAACCATACACAGCCCTACATAGCCCTACATAGCCCTACATAGCCCTACATAGCCATACATAGCCCTACATAGCCATACACAGCCCTACATAGCCCTACCTAGCCCTAAGTAGCGATACATAGCCCTACATAGCCATATATAGACAGACATAGCCATACACAGCCCTACATAGTCATAAATAGCCCTACATAGCCATACATAGCCATACATAGACAGACATAGCCATACATAGTCATAAATAGCCATACATAGCCCCACATAGGCATACATAGCGCTACATAGCCATACATAGAGATACATAGCCATACATGGCCAGGGTTCTATCCAGGATTTATCATTTAGGGGAGAAGTCCTGAGTGGCCGAAGGCGACAAGCCTCCTAGAGGGCACCTCTTTTCTTGGAAATTTCACCACCCTGTACTTAAAAATCTTGCCTGTCTCTGGGATACATACGAGATAAGCTGGACTCCCCTTATTATACCCCATAAAAATCCCCTTTGTGCACCTGGGATCCCATTTCTCCTTATTCTGCTTATATGCATAGCTTCAGATCCAAACACTCTCATGTTCGACAAATTGGGCTTCTTACCAGTAATAGCGAAGTACGCTGTTTCCTTCAAGCGGTTTTCAAAGCATCGAATGCGCATGTACGCGGCCGCCATTACCGAGTAAGGCCAAACCTCCTTACTTCAATTAGCCTGGAGGAGTAAACAACGTCCCATTTCAAATAACGTTCTCAATGTCGCTCTGCCGTTCCATTTTTGTCAGGTGAATGGGGTGCAGACATTTCATGTTTTATCTTATTTTTCTCTAGCAGGGACTTAGAAATTAATTCGCCACCATTACCTGATATAATACATTTGACCTCATCATATGGTGCTGTGCCTACCTAGAATTTTTCTGTTGCAGCTACGGTGTCACTCTTATTCTTCAGAAAATAGACAAAAATTGCTCCTGAATAATCACCTGTAAAAGCTATGGAATATCTGAAACCCTCTCTGGAAGACAGATCGATAGGTTCAGCGAGGTCAGTGTGAACCAATTCTAACGGTTTTGCTGCGCGCGCATCGGGATTCCTATTCCTACTTTCAATCATCTTCCCTTCGATACAAACATCACAATCCTGGGGTTTACTACAACTACTATCGCTTCCTTTCATACCTTCTACTACATCTTTTAGTTTCAAGATATCCTCATACAACAGTGTCCTAGTATTTCACACCAACCCTGAAAATCACAGGTATGGTTAACAGAGTCAGAGTCATTTTTGTCCTAGGGAATTAGATAGTACAGTCTACAATGCTTCTCGCTGTTGAACTTGGTACCATCCGTGTAAAATAATTCAGGAGAATCTGGTTTGAAAGTCACTCTGGCACCTCTTTCAGTCGCAACCTACACTGAGAATATGTTATAAGGGATGTGGGAATGTATAATGCATCCTTCAGTGACCTATTGACAAGCTTTCCAGTGGTGTCCATGATGGTTATCTCAACATCTCCCGTCTTGAGTGCCACATTGTTAGATCATGTCCCATCTGCTAGCTCGATGTAATGTTTGTCCGGTGTGAAGTTGTCATCGAATTTCTTGAATTTGGATTCGTCATTGATGATGTGAGTAGTCGCCCCACAATCCACCAGTAGAGCTTTTGGCTTCCCAGTAGCCCTTTACTTGCAAGAGCGTTGGTCTGAAATACGAATGGAAGCTCTACCTTCTCATCAGGATATCCCGAAGTCCCAGAAGCTTTCTTTACTTTGTCAGTCTTATTTTTCCCTTTGCGTCGACATGTTTTGTTACTGTATGAGGAGTTATGACACGTGTTGCACCAGTGTCTCCGTCCGTTCTTTCCCTTGGCTTTATTATTACAGAAACGAGCGATATGCCCTAGTTGGCCGCATTGAAAACAGGTGACATGCGGCTGGGATTCTTGCTTTTGTTCCGTGGTCATGACTGACTGATTTCCGGTCGCTATGTTGGCTAGCTTAGTGTCTTCGAAGCTTCGCAAGGCGACGTTGAATTCTCTGAATGACTGTTGTTTCTCGCTCTGAGTAGTGACGACGACAACAAACAATTTATATTCGATCTTCTAGTACGCCTTTCAGTACCATCGCTATTAGGAGGCTACCCGTCAAAGTTTCGTCGGCATTTTTAAGAGCTGTGGTCGTAGTTTTAGCTCGTGTAACATAGTCAGTCACTGTCTCGTGCGCCAACTTCACAAGCGACGTCAGTTCCGTGTACAACGAAATCACTCTCGGTCTCGGCTTGCCTGTACCAGCGTTGTGTGCTCTCAAGATCTTTAATGCTTTCCTCCCGTCGTCCTATGCATCTCTTATTACGAGGGCAAGGCTTTTATCGTCTAAAAATTGTATCAACTCCGCGAAATTTTCTTCACTCTTGGCTGCAGCAATGTCTACATCTTCAGCCGCAGTGATCCTATCCTTCACTTTTGTAATCGCATGTATCCAAGAAATTGAATTTCCCATTGTTCATATTTTTGCTCATCTCCGTCGAAAAGAAGTCTCCCGTACCTTATCCTGGGCCCATAACCTGTTTCGTTCATGACGGAGGGAAGAGTGCTCGGATTTTCAGATGGAAGTGACATAGATCGAACAGGCCACTTTTTCACTTCAACGAAGAAGGCAACATCCGGGAACTTTTATTTTACATCATAATCATTACACAGGCATCCCATACATGTTAATGAGATCATCCTAACCAGAAGAAGAACAGTGCTGCTAAGTAAAAGGGAACTGAATTTCCCACTGCCAGAGATTGATTTGTTGTAATAATGTTAAACAATATGCTGTAATACAGTAAAATTCATGCAACCATAACAGTGGAAAGAAAAACCTTCGATGCTACAATCAGGGACAAAAGTAGTTGACACACTTGTTTAAAACGGGTGCTTTTAACAAACATTTCATTCATTTATCATTTCATTCCTTTAAAAACGCCGTAAATCCCCCGACCCCCCGAATCAATGTTGTCTGAAGTAAAAAAAAGACTTGAGGGTCCAAAATTCAACACTGATTTTGGGGGGAAGGGGTTGGGGTAGACAGGGGAAGGGGATAAGTATATCCACTATGCAAAAAGGGGCCATTTTACGGAAGTGTGTCAACACTTTTGTCCCTCATTGTCTGAATGCAAAATTGTGCTACTGCACACAAGTTGAGCCGTGTATAACACTGATTTTAACTGAAATTAAAGGAATCAATGACATAATTATGTTATTGGTGGTGGGGGTGACATAGACTTATTCACGACCGAATTATAGGGCCAATTCGAATTACGCGATGACGTAATAAAAGGGCTGCGATATCCAGAATTAACGTCCATATGGTTTACAAGCTAAAAACTGACGCTGAAAATCGCGCCTATGTACAACTTTTGATGAATTTCAAGGGGGTGCGTACTGAAAATATTTTTAATAAAGTGAATATTTCTCGTTCTTCACTTTATCCGATTGTTAAGGCCCAAACAATCACGGATAGGGTAAGGATTGACACGTAGTGGGGATAGTCACTGGCCGGCCACGGAAATATGGAGCGTTAGTGAGGAGCGGTCGTCACTGCGTTCAATATCGAAACTACGGAAAAGTGAAGGTAAATTCATGGCCAATTCAATAAAAAGCTAAGGACAGCGTAGCACACACTGCAAGTGTACACCAAAACAATTACTTTCAATCCCACCTCGTGACACCCTGTGTGACATGATAACGCAACGCAAATAGCGTGACATAAGCGCATATGTCTGTGTATTTCGACTGCATTTCTCCCGGCGGGGGGGACTCCCATACATTACCTATCCGGGTATGTGCCGCCCAACGGGGTCGTGATTTTGAAGCTCCTGGTTTAAAAAGGGGTATCCATTTCAGAGGTGTTTTCTAGAACGGGGTGTAAAAAATTGGGGATCACGGCTTTATCTTCTGCTCAAAATTGTTGCTGATTATGAAGAAGCATTTATTTGATGTATGAGACGAACAAATAAAGAAATATCTTTTTAAAAAACAGGGCTATTTCAATTTAAAAACTTTCTAGAACGGAGTATAAAAAATAGCCCATTTCTAGAACGGGGTATCAGTTTTCGGGCGAATTCTAGAACGGGGTATAAAAAATTGGCCCATTTCTAGAACGGGGTATAAATTTTAGGGGAAATTTTTTTTAAAACGGGGTGCCAATTTGAAGTCCCGGGCGGCACATACCCACCCAAAAAAAACCCAAGTGCCCCCCCCTCCCCGGGGCATTTCTCAAGCGAAACCCTGTGTTTTTGTCTATTGTCGGCAGAGGAAATGAAAAGAGAGCTTTGAAACGTGAACTGGTATTTGACTCTCAAAGAAAACGACAGCTCAAACTGAGGAAAACACTGGTCCCTTCCTGTTACAACGGTTAACCACGTTTCGGCAAACGGAAAGTAACATTAGTCTGTTATGACCTCTGAATGGCGATATGTATTCTCGTGGTTAACCGTTGAAACTCCTTATTTGCGCCTCATCGCTGGAATTTTTCTCGCCAAGAATACGTATTGCGAAGCACTTTCTACATAGCGGAACCTTCTTTTGCCTTTTGTGAGGAATTAGCACATAAAAAACGAAAATATTCCAGCGCACGGTCGTCATCGATCACGTGTTATCCCGCTTTGTTTGTCATCAAAGTAATTGCTGTTTTGGCGATGATGCAAACTGGTGTGTCTATCTTGAAAACAATTTCTTTGGCATTCTGTGATTTACGAGCTGGGAAATGAAATAGTTGTCCGTCCAACATCAATAAACAATCATGCCACTGAATAAATGGCAGGCGGTCATGTAAAATCATTACAAAAGTACATTCCTAACCTGCTCTAACCTGTTCGACGCTTGCCTGCGTGCAGACGTCTCCTATTTCCTTTGTTGCACAAGGGGTTGAAACATGTAACTCTCATATGTTTGCTTTGTCCAATGCTCGTGATTATTCATTTTCGAAAGTACCATATTTGGAACGAGAGCGAGAAGAGAAGATATCTGACAAATCAAACTTCGTAAACAACGTGACGTAATTTTACTTCACGTTCTCGCGCCCGCTTAAAAAAATGGCCGACAAACGGGGGAAAAACTCCCGAAAGCCGAGAACGCTTTCAAAGGTTGAAAGCAGGAGTCTTACCGAAATACTGAACAGGATATTATTGGCTTACCACCCGGGCCAAACGTAACATTATGAAACCCACTGACGTCTTCTTGAAGTTGTCACTTCAAAAAGCGATGCCTCGTTGACCCTCTGCACAGTAAACTTATACTACAAATAGGTTTTTAAAATTCTTATCTTAAAAGTCTAGAATAAACAGTAAAAAATATTTTTGAACAAAATTCATTAGCTGCGTATCGAAAAGTGTCCTAAACCTGAACCTGACATCTTCGCAAAAAGTGATGCATCTTATGAATGTGAAAAGAATGAAGTTTAAATTTCAGCTAATTTCAGCTTGGATGTTGTAGTCACGATCGTGTTTTGAGCTAATTTTATGAATCAACAAACTCAAAACAATAGAGAGAGAAGCCGCTTCTTCAAAATCTTTATTCAAAATCCAAAAGTTGATCCTTTAAAGCAGTTCGCAAAACGCTATCTGAATCGTGGATCCGTTCACGCAAGTGAAATCACAGGCAGCCCAAGCTCAGTGTGTGAGTTTAATCATTTTAAAATACATGTAGTTTCATATTGCGTAATTTAAAATGGCCGTGAATATAAAGGATTTGTATGGGAATTCAGGTAAAAGATTCAAGTAGATAAATATTCGCTAAAATGTTCAATAAAATACAGCTTACCTTATTTAGTTTGCTTGTTTTGCTTGCTATGTGGTTATTTTCCCGATCCGATATGAAACTACATATTTTAATGATTAAACTCACACACTAAGCTTGGGTTGCCTGTGCTGAAATCGGCTGAGCACATGGCAAAATTCAACACAAAATCCATCTAAAAAATCGGGGCTCATTTTGTAATTTTTCTTTAGCGCAGAAGAAAACAAATTATAAAACGTCTATGAAACATTTAAAAATACATAAATGTCCTTTCAAAAACGTAATGGTCTTGGCCATAGAGTGCGAAAAATGTACCTGGAAATTCAGCAAAAACTTCGCTGGCTTGTTGCATTTCAAAACAGACCATGCTCTCCGCTGTGAAGAAAACAAGGTTGAATTCCTCGAAGGACGATTTCTTGATGAAATCTTACCTTCCTCCACAAAAAGAAAGCGCAGCATTTTTTTGAATTTCTCTTTCCATTTTTTGTCTTTTTACGGTGTATTTTTAACCTTGAAATCCAGAACTCTTGTCTTAAAACATCTGCATGGTGATCGCGCGGCAGCCATTTTGTTGAAAATGGATATCCGTCATTAAGGTTTCCAAATATGGTAAAAGTGAATATTCACGAGCATTGAACGCGAGTTACACGTTTCAGCCCGGCCCCTTATGAGTTTCTGCTTGAACTGTAAGCAGGTATTGTAAAGAGGTTCAAGCAGATTTAAAAACAATTTTATAATAAAAACAGAAGGAGAGAAAATAATATCCAGCAAATACTGTAATTTAGTGTTCGGCTGTACTTTGCAATTTGCTTTGAACAAGTGTTCCAAATGACTTTCCAGTTCATTAGGACGATAACTGTAACTACAACACAAACCAGAGTTAAAGCTAAATAGAGTAAATTGCTGACATTAGGAAGATGAGATGGAAATGCCTTGTTTTAAGCTGTTGTGAACACAAGCATAATAACAGTAACATTGCCCATTGAAGTACACCCAAATTTGAATCAATTTTAGTGACAAAAACTAGCACCACTACATTAGTATGCCATTCTTTATTAGCGTTTGGCACAAACTTGAAGGGATATAAAGCCTGTAAGGAACTCTTGGAAAGTTTGGCAGTCCGGGAGATATCCATTTCTGGATATAGGTATAGTGCGTTGTGATTGGTTGAGATCAAACCAAAACAAAGTAAAGTTGGCCGAGAGCTACTGGAGATGAGTAGAAGTGAAACGAATTATTGATTGCGGATAATTGTTATGCGGCTATCGGCCGAAACAAAATTAAAAGTAATACTAGGGGTTATCGAAGCTTAGGCTAGTGCGTTCGATGTTTGTAGGGGTACAGGTAGCAGTTGAGGGGGAAGGGTGGATGGTTCGTGCGATAGATAAATATTATTACTGCATGTTTGAACGTACGGGTTGCGTACAGCGAAACCTCTATTTAACCTGTACATCATTATGAAAAGGTTGTGAAGGGTAGTGATATCGTATGCTTCGTTGTAAGTGCTTGTAATTTGAGGAGAAAGTGGCTAGAGTGTGCACGTGTTGGGCATGAAAATAAAACTTTTTGTTTTACTGGATGTTCTACAGAGCTAAGTTGTTGAAGGCTGATTAGCGCTTTAATAATCCGTTTTTTTTGTTGTTGCAGTTGTTCAAAAACATTTCTTCGGATAATTCTCTAGGTTAGTTTTAAGAGCATCCAATCATCAACAAATGAATTAAACTGAATTTACTTTTTAAGCTTTCTAATCTGAACTCAAATTTCGCACTGACCCTGGGCTATCTTAACCCAGCTTTGAAAAACCCGGCCCAGGCATTGTTAAAAAACAAACAGTTGATAACTTGTTAGATGTAATCATTAATTCTATTTATTGTGAATTCCACATGTAAACAATTACTGAAAATTACCATGAAATGAAACTGTTACTTGCAAGTCTTCTCAACTTGTGGTATTAAAGATCCAGGACTACATTTTTTGTGCTGAACGCTGGGACACAATAAACTGTGTTTGAACAGGAACATGTATATTTCTATCGAGAAATAGCGGACAATAAATTTATTTTTTGAATTAACAGGAAATCACGTATAACATTCGACAGAATATGGTGACCATTTTGGAACTAAACTGAAGTGACTTGAGGGGCGCTACCGTGCGCTGGTTTATAAGTTTTTCCGAATACAAAACATAGAGCTAAACTGTTCGTTTGTCCGGTGCCGTAAATATCACAAGTCATGATGAAATGGCGCTGCCGAGCTTCCCATCTTGGTAGATTTACTTTGTGGCACAAAGGCCGCCGAGCTACACAACTCGGTAGATTTAGTTTGTGGCACAACGGCCACAACGGCCGCCGAACTACAGAACTCGGTAGATTTACTTTGTGGTACAGCGGCCGCCGAACTACAGAACTCTGTAGATTTACTTTGTGGCACAACGGTCGCCGAGCTACAGAACTCGGTAAATTTACTTTGTGACTCAACGGCCGCCGAGCTAAACAACCCGGTTTGATGCAGGCGCCAGGAGTCGCACACATTTTCCAAAGACAGTGACGAACCATGCTTAATCCAAAGTAAAATTTTACTGAGCGTGTTTTACTTACCGACTGCAGTAGACCTTCAGCAATCTTTTGAAGGATGAGCGCTTTCGCTTTGGAAGGTAGTAGATCGATGCAATCTTTTGAAGGATGAACGCTTTCGCTTTGGAAGATAGTAGACCTTGCAGATCGATAGAGGACCTTAAGCAAACTCAAGTACGCCTTACGAAGACTCGGCAAACTTTAAAACTTCTAAAGGATGAAAACTTCACGAAGACAGCTAGAATATCAGACCTCAGCAAACGCTAGAATGATGAACGCCGAGGACGCACGAATCACCACGTGAGTTAGTTCGTCAAAGTGAGGCAAAACGTATGGAAGCGCGTCAAAGCGAGGTAAATGAGTGTCGA
This sequence comes from Porites lobata, assembly GCA_942486035.1. NCBI lineage: Eukaryota > Metazoa > Cnidaria > Anthozoa > Scleractinia > Poritidae > Porites > Porites lobata. Next base: position 1,353,877 of record CALNXK010000089.1, on the reverse strand, counting down.
CGACGACGAATTAGACTGCGAGGACTCCCTCATTTTCCCTCAGGGATAGTAGAGCGAGCAAAAGGCGAGAGTGCGTGAAAATCACCCAACGCGAAAAAAGACTCGCAAACGAAGCACCCAAAACTCGAAAACGAAGTACCCTAGATCGAAAACGAAGACCCCTAAATATCGAAAACGAAGCACTCAAATCTCGAAAACGAAGACCCCTACATCTCGAAAACGAAACACCCTAGATCGAAAACGAAGCACCCAAAAACTCGACACCGATCTCTCCTTTACAAACACGAGACCAATGCTAATACAGCAGGGATCAAGCACGATAACGAATCGAATACAGTTCAAATCTACTCAAGTTGTAAATGTATTTCCGCCGCTGCGTTGGAGGCCCGGTGGGAGGCCATGTTTTGGACGTGATCAGAAAACCGAGAACGCCCAAACTATTTGTAGAATGTTACTGTATTGCCAGTAAAAGCCACTTAAAATCGCAGGCTTGAGTCGGTGATAGAGAGCTTTAGATTCTAAGACGAGTACGAGATTTTCTTAGTACTAAGTGGTGCTCGCGCGCGAACCAGCGTCATTTTGGCGGGAAAACGTGGTAGCCGTCGTCATTACGACTCTTAACGATAATATCGAAGCGGCGAAAACAAGAGAAAAAGTGTTAGAAGTTTGATAATTTTGCGATCGGGAGGGGGCGTAGCCTCCTGCACTGGTGCAAAATGGTAAATGAAGCTTTCCGGAGAGTCTATATTTTGACTTCAAGTCAAATCTCGTACTCGTTCGTCCTCGTCCTCGAATCTAAAGGTCTCTAATATTCTGTAGCTAACCAATCACGACAGCAGAATACCATTGTTAGAAAACATGTGCAGATACGATATGGACGACCGAAACCAGATTTAGATCATTGCCACGCGTGTTCGTCGTTACTTTCACAGGAGGAACGCTTTCATTTTGGTGTTTTTAGTGAAAAATTAAAGCTCACCAAAAGTTCTGTTCCATCTTTAATTACCTTTAATTGTGACATTAAATTTCCGAAAGGTTTTCTGTCCCTTTAGTTTACCTTTAATTGACCTTTTGGTTACATTAAAGACTAATAACCTTTAGGTCTCGTTTTAATTGTCTTTAATTTATTCCAAAATTAGCTATTAAAATGTAGCACTTTTAATTTCAAATTAAAGCAAATTTAAATGATCTTAGATCTTTCCTCATCTTTAATTTGAACTTAAACATTCGTAAAAGTAACGCAGAAAGAGCGTTTGTATTTCAGAGTCTTTTCGGATACTTAATTAAAGCTTAACAAACATCTTTGTGATTCTTGAAAATTAATAATTTTAAGTGACGTTACGTTGACCTTTTGGGTCAAGACAAACCACGTGCACTCGCTCGCTCGCATGAGGAATCCTGACTACTCTATATTGCAACCCAATCAGCGTCTAAAAAACAAATTCTATCCATGAGGACCCTCGGCGTTTATGCCAGTCCAAAGGATATTTTCAAGATTCGCATCAGCTGAAGTGGATGTAGAGGGACAAAAACAAGTTGTGATGGCTCCCATCAACAGGAATGTTCAACTGTAATAACAATTGTTGCGAAGCTCATAAGAAAAATCCAGAACACACCCAGGCCTTTCATTTGACGCTTTACAGTATAGCTGGGTACAAAGTGGCAAGATGATTTCTACTTTTACATACATATAATTATTAGCATCGTTTGAAGCTAATGAATAATACTACTAATAAAAAGTTTAACTGGTGTTATCATGAATTGCTTTTTTTATTCTCTTTTTGTCACACAATGTCGCTGAAAGTTCATCTCAGTACCAAGGCAGTAACTGTGAATTCCTGAAAGAAAACTGATATCGGTGGGCACTCCATCGCCTGCTGCATAACCCTGTGTCAACGAAAAAATAAAACCTCACATCATAATTGTCAAAACTCTAGAAAGTTATGGCTACTGTCATTAAAAGCACCATTTGTGTGCAATTAGTCATTCTAGTGATACAAAATTTGCTGCTTAATATGTGTTGACTGGAAAAGGTGCAGAAACTCAAAGATCTGACAAACAGCCGTCACTCGCATTTTGCACCATAAGTAATAAAATCACACGTCATAATTGTTAAATCTCTAGAAAGCTATGGCCACTGTCATTGAAAGCACCATTTTATTCAAGTAACACAAAATCTGCTGCTTAATATGTGTTCACTGGAAAAGGTGCGGAAACTCAAAGATCTGACAAAAAGCCATCACTCGAATTCTGCACCATAAGCAATAAAATCTCACATCAGAATTGTTGAATCTCTAGAAAGCTATGGCCACTGTCATTGAAAGCACCATGTCATTCAAGGAACACAAAATCTGCTGCTTAATATGTGTTCACTGGAAAGGGTGCAGAAACTCAAAGATCTGACTAAAAGCCGTCACTCGCATTCTGCACCATAAGTAATAAAATCACACGTCATAATTGTTAAATTTCTAGAAAGCTATGGCCACTGTCATTGAAAGCACCATGTCATTCAAGGAACACAAAATCTGCTGCTTAATATGTGTTCACTGGAAAGGGTGCAGAAATTCAAAGATCTGACAAAAAGCTGTCACTCGCATTCTGCACCATAAACAATAAAATCTCACATCATAATTGTTAAATTTCTAGAAAGCTATGGCCACTGTCATTGAAAGCACCATGTCATTCAAGGAACACAAAATCTGCTGCTTAATATGCGTTCACTGGAAAGGGTGCAGAAACTCAAAGATCTGACAAAAAGCCGTCACTCGCATTCTGCACCATAAACAATAAAATCTCACATCATAACTGTTAAATTTCTAGAAAGCTATGGCCACTGTCATTGAAAGCACAATGTTAAACATGCATCGCTATTTATACATTAACGATAAATAGAACTACGTAAAAATTACCTTTTGATTCCAAAATTACAAGCCCACACGCTTTCAACGACACTTAACACTGTGATTATCCCGCCGATCTCCCGCCAGTGACGCCAGTTTAAGCCATTGTGTTACTGGTCAGCGAAAAAAGATCAGAGCGAGGCGCTGGCGCAACAGGGGACCAAATATAAAAATATTCGAAAAATAGCGGGCAAATCCTCTAAACTCCTTCGTCTTCAACTGTTGAGAGTTCGTTTGTCGGTTTTAAAAGGCTAGATCTTTAGCGCTTACGGCTTGCATCAATACTTTTTTTTTTCTCGGAATTTATAATTGTTATTGTACAGCTGACTGTACAGCGAGAAAGCTTGTAGTTCTTCGGAATTTTTTATTGTTATTGTGCAGCTAGAAATCGGTTCGCTATGGAAGGTCGATCGGCTGAAGATTGTGTTGTGCTACTAGAGGAACTAATCCAAAGTAACCGAAAACTCGCCGCAGAAAATGAGAAGCTGCGGCGAGAACACGAGGCAGCTAAAAGAAATCAAACACAAGTCCTGCAAAGGATTGAGCAAAGGTTAAATGAGCGAGAAGCTGCTGGCGAAAGACGTCGCTCCAGACGCAGGGCTGCCGCTCATACAATTGCCCTTCCTGTGGCATGCAGGGTATTAAAAGTATCAAAAGAAACGTGCATTCGAATGACGCAAAGACGATTTGCTATAAAAAAAATTACATGAAAATTATACATTACAAAACTGAAATGACTGAAGTAGGTGGACATGCAGAATGAGGCGTAAAATTGGTTTGAATGGTTTTGGCGCGCAAATCTTGCATAAATTACTATCGTTCGGTCAGATACACGTCACTCGTGACACTTTAGGCTGAATAGGTCACTTTTATTTCATTTTACTTATTTCTTTATTTGAGAAAAAAACCTGCACGGTTTTAATAGACAAGGAAGAAATTTGTGTAACAAGATTAAGGAAGATTTCATTTGTATTTTCTACCTCGGCCGCCACAAAAAATGTATGCATGTAATAAATTACTGTACCATTACATGGGCATATGAGGTGGTGACAATAACTGACAATAAGCGTGGAACGTCATTTTTTTTTTTTTTTTTTTTTTTTTTTTTTGCATTGCAGGAGTTAATTTTTTCAAGCCACCTGTTGTTTGAGTGAGACATAAATGACATCAAAACGAAACCAAAGCAGACATCTGAATTTTTAAGGCTAAATTCTGGCTCCTGTCCCCGAGAGTCATAACCTAGGATGTCTTTTGACCAGCATATTATTGTCAAACTGAGAAAGGGATGTGATTTCTTTCATTTATAGAGAACAGTAAGGCAAATATACAAGGTCCTTTCTAAAAAGGAAGACTTTCACGGCTTCTACCTTGATGAAGAGTAAGTATAATAAACATCTATCAAATTTTAATTTAACTACCAAACAGGTCTTAGCTTCACATAAAAAACAATGTAAGTTATAATTTGAAGAGAAAGTAAATTACTGCACATACATCAATGGTAGGCCACACCTGGAGGGAATCTACGCAGATTTGGAACAGGTCAATTACACGTAGTATAAAATAAAAACCAACTGAAATAGTAATGACGGGAGGATTTATTAGTACCTCAGGATGTTTCTTTGGAAGCCACTACAGAACTTGGAAGGGTCAATAGTGAACACCTCCACCTCATGAATGACAATAGTACCCAATGTATTATGCCTTCCAACCCAATTTAGCCCTAGTTTTTCACCTGCCTTTTTTGCAGATTAACCCTTTAACCCCAAAAATCAACTTGCATATTCTTTACACTGTTCTCTGTTCATTGGTGATCATTTTAGTTTATTCTGTTTGATTTGTCTGTGATACTGTAAGGAGAAATTTAATGCTGGTCGCTGCTAGGGGTTAAAGGGTTAAAAAGAATTTCCTTCAGAAGTTCAAAATGCCAGTGTCATTGAACATTGATGCCAATAATATGAACCTGATACCTGCCAAAGAGACAATATGTATCAAAGATCAAGAAAGTGACTTTGCTTTGGTGATATATCTTTTAAGAGTAAGCTCTGCCAACAACGCTACTATCTTCCAAAGAGTAATGGCCCAAGTGTTACACCAACATGGAGGAGAGGAAAGGTGTCCATAGACAAGGGCCGTGATGGAAGGTACACTGTCATTCACATAAAGCAATTCACAGTCCAACCTTTATAATTGCTGTGGTCACCCTTTGGGAAGGGGCAAAATGACGGGTTAGTTTGACCCATTTAATACAGGTTCAAAACGCTTTAAGGAACATTAACAAAAACACTGAAAAGATACAGTAGTGAGTGAGAGTAGCGAGGGATTAATCCTTAACTACCTCAAGGAGTTTTCCATTCCTCCAGATGAAGAGAGAAAAAAAGACAACAACAAAACAGTTCATTACAAGGAATGCACAATTTTATTTAGTGCAGCGGTATGCTAATTGTTTCAAGAAGTGACATTTAAACAGCCTGAAAGTGGGACTGCTTAATGTAAATTCACCTGTATTCATATGTATAATAGTCACACATCATTAAAGTCAGACAATTTTAGGCCATCTCCTGTTTATTTTAATTTTGGAACAGATCACGTGATATAATATAAATATAACATCAATTAAGATTTTAATCATCCAGTGGTAGCTTCATATCATTTGTAAAACATTGACAGGTTGGCTGCAGTGTTTATAAGTGATGAATTACCTTTGTCCTTAAGCAAACAAGAAAATCGTAATTGTTTTATTTGCTGGACACCCTGAATTTTATAAGTTAGAGTAATTGGTTCCCCTACAATACACCATTTCCTAGAATACACTCCCCTGTACTGATGTAAGCCTGTGCTAATGCTAGACACCTTACGTTACCATTACAACAGCTGCTCTACAAAGATATTTGCAGTCATTAAATGAGACTAGAAGACTGAAACATTCTGAAAAATATGAAGATCATAAAAGGAGGACACGCATGTTGCATGATTTCTTAGAGTAACCTGATGTAAACCTTGGATGCTTAGTTGGTTTAAGTGGCTTGTTATCTCTGAAAAGGCAGTAAATAACATATCTACTGACCATATCTTTTCATTCAAAAAACAACAATTTATTATAAGATTTAATTTTTGTGATGTACAGAATAATAAGAGAGATTAGTCTGGATATTGTTTAAGTCTTATCTAATTATACTCTTTTGTTATATATCCAATGGTGTACTCAGTTGGATTGTATTGTAATGAGTTCTGGCCCACCACCTACTCTTATTCTGTTTCTTTCTTTTAGAAGTTAACAAGGAGGACAGCTGCCCTAGAAATGGTGAAATGGGGCGACAACCATGAGAATGGAAGAAGAGGTCCTCCTGATGGAGACAATGAGCAGCGAGGATAGCTGTTATGAAGCTGACGAAGATGGCAAGGAGGCACTAACCAGTTATAAGATCAACAAGCTCCCTTGGGAGAGCGCAGCTCTGCGAAAAATCAAAAAGCGGCTTGATAAAAAGTATAACAAGAGGCTGTCTAAGAGGGCACGTGACAGGATTGTGCCTAGAACTGTAGCAAAGGAGCCGTCAGAACGTGACCCTCCTGAAATTCCTGAATGGGCCCTTAATGCTCAAGCATTAGATCTTGATACTTCAACCACTTCATCTGTGTGATTGCAGGACTATCTTCATAAGTTGACAATGAACAGTGTTGTGAATTTATTTTATAAATTAACGATCATCAAACCTATTTGATAAAGATGTACTTTTAACTTTTTGAATTTGTGGTCCTTGGTCTATTTTTTTTTTCACCACAAAGTGGTTTTCCCATTAAAGTAGGCAGTGAATAATTTCAAAATAAGAATTAGACATTATTGACAATAAACTGATTTTAAAGTAGATTTTGTTTGTTTCACTGTATTTATTTATTTCTTTAAGAGGAACCATGCAGTCATGGATTCCAGTGTTCAACTTATGATATTTTTCTCCGACAAGCTGAGATACCCCAGTTTTAATCCCTTTATCTTATTCTCTTCTTTGGGGCTTTTAATGAACATTAAAATAGATCGAATTGAAGGCACATTAAAGATGACAAACGCGGGGTATTATGAAACATTAAAATGGAATTAAAGGCAAATTAAAGATGACCTGGTGCCTTTATCAAACATTAAAATGGAATTAAAGACAAATTAAAGATGACTTGGGGCTTTTATAAAACATTAAAATAGAGTTAAAGACAAATTAAAGATGACATGAGTCTTTAATACTACATTAAAGTAGAATTAAAGGCAAAGCAAAGATATACCACCAAGCATTTTTTAAAAATTAAAGCTATACTAAAGTTGACACAAAAGATTAATTAAATGTTACTTTAGAACGCTTTTGGAGCAGTTCCTAAAGTTCATGAAATGAACCTTTCAGTTGCCTTTCTTCTTAACTTAAAGCGGTTATGAAATGGTTCATAAGTTAGCCTTTAATTTTCACCTTAAAGTCTATGAAAAGTGTATTTCATGTCTTTAGTAAATAAATTAAAGATAGTTTAAATACTTCTCTTGTGTATCCTTAGGTAAGCTTTAAAACAAATTAATTCTATTATTTCTTCCTGTGTTTAGTAGCGTTTTTCAAAAATTGCACTCATTGTATCACCACCCCACTTAAAGGTGCAAGAACCAGGAAAGCCGAGAGCCAACTGAAGAATGGTTACTTAAAAGTAGTTAAAGCTCGTACAGAATACGTGACTTTTTAGGTCTCAACAATCGGAAAACATTGTCCTTGTTACAGTTACAGTTTTGTTTGTGCGAGGTGCCCGCATTCATTTTTTGTACATTTGAATATGATGATGGCAATCAACTTTCAATAACACATTAACCACCATGTGACTGTGATTTTGTGTGCTGCTACTTGCTGTTACTGTTTTTGTTACTGTTGTTTAAAGGGTCAAATAAGGAAAATTATGCACAGCTTTTGGCGTCTGTTTCTTTTGGCTTCAGAAATAGGGAGCTTCCAGTTCCATTTTGCCAAAAATAAAAATGCAGAATGTCGGTATTATAGTTGTACTGATTTTTGTGTGCATGGGATCGGGAATTACAGCAAGTATCCCCGTACAAAATGATGAACGTTTTCCATTCCATTCCTCGTTAAAGGTCATTTGCAAATTAGTGTAGTTAAGGGTGGATCGGTGGCATAAAAAGCATATCTCCAGGCTTCGCCCCACCGGTCCCCTTCTCAATAGCTTAACTCTCCCTTTTTTTATTCGCTCCTCTCATTTTGAAATTCTCCTGTTCCCCACCATACAGCCTGGTCCCAGGCTATTACCCTAGAACAAATTCTGCCTGGATCTGATCTGATCTGATCACGCAGTGTCGTAGATATCCAATATGTTAGACTACAAAACAATCGGTTTTTTTCTCATGATCAGTAAAGAAGTCGGTAAAGCGTGGCGAAAAGAGCAATACACGCGAGCGTCACACTCCGTTTTCAGCCTCGTTTCAGACCTTTTGTGTTACTGCTCACGCGTACTTGAATACGCCAAAATCTGCTGACGGACAGTTTTGAAGTCTACATAAACATGTATGTGTACCGAAAAAATGCATGTTAAGGTAAAAAGTGTATCAAGTATAGCGAGACCAATAATAAAATTAATACAGTATATCCTATCTAGAAAAGTTCAGTTAAACAGTTGGCAGGCTCTTATAAAACCTTGGGATGGATTTTGTGGACCTTTGGAGGTGCGGACGCATCCGCTGTCTCCACCTGATTCAGGTGCTTCGTTTTCGAGTTTTGGGGTCTTCGTTTTTCGTTTTCGAGTGCTTCGTTTTCGAAACTACCCCCTTTGAGGGGCACAAATTTGGCCACCGGAAACCAACAGAAACATCTGTTTTTGAGTTTTCCTACTAATTCGTAAATTTATCGCTTGAAAAACTCATAAAGGCTTAAAGTGATATTTATTCTGAGACAAGGAATGTTTACATAGCAAAATCTCCCAAAATTGGTAATGTTTTTAACCCACATAATAGCCTTCCCAGCCGCCAGCTAAATGCCGCGTCACCGTAAAAAGCCTAGAAATTCGAACGTCCTCTATCGTAAAGAACCCTTTCGAACCAGAACTTTGTTTAAATGAAGGTGTTTAGGTGCTGTATATACCTCATGAAACTCAGAAATTCAGAAGAATAGATAGTTTCTTAGTTTGAGTTTTGGTGACGTCATGTGAAAACCGAGAATATATGCCTGTGCAGGTCACCTTCACGACCTCACTACGTGAGACCAGCCGCAAAAATAAAATTTGCTCGACAGCATATTCCACCTGCTAGCCGATAGAAAAAAAAAATCGGAACAAGCGACATTTTACATCAAGTGAGGTAAAAGTCGTTTTAGACCTAGAGTAGATCGCTACCCGTGAGGCATTCACCATCCTACAAGAAGGCGTGACAAAGCAGAGCAGAAAATCATTAAATTCACGGATAAAACAATTACAAAGAGCACAGGAAATAAGTTTCGCCTTTCGACTTTATTTAAATGGATACGCCACGCTATCTGCTATCTGTTTAAAAGGCTAAAACGTGTCTTTGTAAAACTGATTGAATTTCAAAAAAAGTGCTTCAGTTTTGTTATTTAAGACTATATTTAGGCATTAAAACAGTTTTCTGTCATTTGTTACTATGAGGATGTCAAGGATGATGGACATGGATTGAAACTTGAAAAAAATTGGGCCAACTTTCTCACCCTCTAAAGCAAGGCCTGCAAATATCACTGAAAAATGTTATGTCTAGCTTTCTCGATGAAATTTGCTTAATATCTTCTTGATAACTCCATAGAGCATCCAGTTGGCGGGTATGGCTTAAGACACTAATATGCTTTAAGCACAGAACTATTGAAAAGATCTGAAGGGAAACAAAAATTACTTTGAGTTAACGGGAGGTTCGACTTAGTGATGGTTTGAGTTATCGTGATTGAAATTAAAGGGTAAGGGGTGAGACCTCCGCTCAGAACTTCCCCGTAACCTTTTTGAGGACCCCCCGGGTCTTTCGATGAACGACTGCTTGTGCATGAGAAGTCTTAGATCCTTTTTATATTATTCCCTCGGCAAGCTTGCAATTTCTAGTTTACGTAAGGTCATAAATTATTCCTATATATAAATTATTGCCACAAGAAAACAAGGTCAATTAGTTTTATTTTTAAAGTGACCACGTATGCAATGCCTGTAATCAGCAAGTAAAGCCGGAACGCACGAATGTTCAATGACGTTTGCATCCTTTTAAAGCAAAACAGGAAGACGACGAATTTAGTTATAGTATTAAAATGCACCAAGTACTTTTGATAGCTCTTTTCATAGTATCTGGCATTCAAAGTTAAGGTGAGGATATCAAACTGCAAAGAACTAGATGTTATTCAGGGAGAATACACTTGTTTTTCACTTCAAAGGTGAGTTGTTTCGTGAAAGCGCAGGCGAACTTGAAACACGACTCAACGTTTGTAGCGAGATTTCTAACTAAGTGCACGGAGACTAGATTCAGCGTTTAACCTAAGCTAATAATGGATCTCTCCTGTATTCTATCGACGAAGGGTTATACCGCTCGAAAAGTTATGTTTTGAGTCTCTACGGGAAGACCGACTCGGTGTAGCTATTTTTCTCTGCAGTGGTTTCTGAGTACGAAGTCTCGCTTACATTTTCGCATTCGCCTGTCTTTGTGCCCGTTTTCTCTTTTGTATCTACGAAATCTCAGCTCTGAAGTGACCATTCAGTAAAACCACATCTGAAAAAGCTATTTCACGGCTCTATATGTTTTTTGCTGTATTTTTCATCATGCGATGTAAATAAATTTCGTAAATTCTAGTGATTACTGCTAGGATCAGTGTAGGTTGTATTCACGTGGCCGGAAACGCTGGTGCAGGGTGTGTGAAAGAGACGTCACAGTCGGATTAAGCTTTCTGGCGTCCGCAAATTTCTGATTAGTAACTTATCAACAGGTATTAGTAAGGAACAGCCCCGATATAGGCATCGAAGGAATTACATTCTAATGGCGTAACTGTGAGGATCACAATCAAGTAGCAAGAATCACTAGTTGCTTTTTTTAGTTGACAGAGATGCTCTGAAGGTTCTGTATACTGGATTAGTCCAAATACCGAGCGAGATGCTCGACGTTCGATGCCTATATTCAAAAGACCAGGCCTCAGTTGTTCAAAAGGGGGATAACGTTATCCTCTGGATAAATCGCTATCCAAGTACTTATCCGCTGGTACTTATCCGCTGGATAGTGATTTATCTGGTGGATAATGGTATCCAGTCTTTGAACAACCGGGGCCAGGAAAAGAGCACGTATCGTTTAAATTTATTTGTAGAATATCAGAAGCTGAACAGGCGACTTTTCAGTAAACACGTATACTGCCTTAAATGAACAGAATGAACTTCTGTATAGTTTGTGAAGAGACACCTGAAACTTCGGTCAACTGAACTGCATTCCGGGATCCATTGAGGTTATTGGCCAAAACTTACGTTTCTCTTTACATATAATGTGCATCTTTTAACGCTCGCCGCTGTTCGATTTTTGGCTACTATTATTTGACGAGCCAACACCAAAAGTTTTGTTTCACACAACACCGTTCATTGTTCTTCGTGTTTGCTGAGCAAAGAGATACTCTTTTTTTTTTCAGTGCAGGAGTTTTTTCTCAGGCAGATTTCCTTGCAAGATTTCTTTTCCCCTCGAAATTTGCTGCAGGATCATATATTTTTTAAATCACCCATACCATCCCTCAAAGTCAAATGGTCGGCGAAATGAAAAAGATACTGGCTCTCATATTAGGCGCTTCTTCTCGCTTTTCCTTCCCACGTTCGAAAAATAAGGATTTATACAGCGAAAAACACAGACAAACAAACAGTCAATCAATCAAACAAACAAACAAACAAACAAAAAATTGTTTCCGTAGCCTATGAATATGAAAGGATTTAGAATAAATATCGGCTATAGTCTACCACACTTAATTTGTGTTTTTCTTCTTTCCTGTGTGGTTCCCTAGCTGTTTTATGGTCGCCATTTATGTTTCATTGGAGCCGGTATGTTCTTTCTATAATCTTTCTTCCTTCTTTATTGGAACCAGTACAGTTTTCTGTACAATCTGGCTTATAAGGAGACCCCAACCGAGCGCAATCAGCAGAATAAAAAGAAGCAATAAAATGGCTAGAACTCCACTTCACAGCAATTGCGAACTGCTATACTGTGTACTATTTAAGCAATAGAAAACGTTTCCCGTGTTTGCATAGCCTGTTGTAAACACGAGAGGGGTTGGCAGAATTCGAGACAGTTATGCAAACCCGAGACGAAGTCCAGGGGTTGCATAACTGTCGGGAATTCTCCCCAACGCCTCGAGTGTTTATATGAGGTTATGAAAAAACGGGGAGAAAGTTTTCTATTGCTTTTATAAAATAACTTTCCCGAGAAAAAACGCTAAACTCTTTGTTATGGTACTGAAAAAGAGAAATTGTCACCAGTCTCAAAGTCTTGTCCACGAAGTCTTGCACGCGTAATCAGTTCTGGTTTTGCATAAATATGCTTTCCAAAATACTGATTTTTCTCGCTTAACACCGTCTTTGTAACGATTTTCCAAGTTTCAGCCGACGAAGGAATGAGTAAATAAAATGAACTTGTCGAATTTTGAACTCGAAAACTTTTTCAAGTTCGTGCTTGCGTGATTAGCGCGCGAAAAGCAAAACATCTTGACGTCACAACCATGTTTACATACTCTCATGCAAACACTCCTCTCGGGCAATCAGAGCGCGCGTACTATCTTAGTTATTTTATGAACGTTTATGAAATATAACTACATATATATGTATCTACGATTATAGAATAATTGAATGAGGCTGAGTACATTTATTTAGATCAAAGAGGAGGTTATCAGCTGGATGGCTGGTGACAGCCTCCGAGATCTGCATAACTCACATCACGGCGAAAGCCGTATTTAATAATTGTTTTATTATTCATTCAAAATATTTCTAAGTTCTTAACAAGCTACTAATACCTCATCGTAGATTTTCTAAAAAGCTTAAGCCTATTTCTCGGCACGGTTTGCACGATATTTCTTCCTTGCAGATGCTCATCATATAAAGTAGATAACATCCTTTGAGCAATATGTTTTTTTGTGTTCTTGCATTTCTTCCGTTCAGTTTTAGTCACAAATTCAGCCAAATCGTTTTTGGATAGCCGTGAACGCCATTTTGTTTAAGTTCACAATGCCCAAGCAACCTCGTTTCCAATCAAAAGAACCATCTATCAACCTCGTTTCCAAGCATATATATCATCGAATCGATGGTGTATTGCTCGCATCTTCCAAATATGGTAAGCGTCAGTTGGTTATAAAGAATAAGCCGGCTGATTGGAACCAATCTGAAACTGCGAGATATTTTGAATGAAAAGTAATACGAATAAGAAGGATATTGTCTAAACTCGCATTATTATACTTTCAAGTCTTTGTGTGTGCTTTCCTTTCTTCGAACAATTTTGTTTAAAAAAGACGTAAGGATGGGATAGCGATTCAAGATATTCCTTAACTTAATGTTTTTGTTTCTTTTTAGAATTCCAGGTTATCTCCACCCTAAACCCTCTGCTGCAGTCTGAAGCGAGTTAAAATGAATAATTCCACTCAAGTAAAATTAAACTCCACATCGCAAGGATGCTCTGCTATGGTGTCTATAATGTTTACTTTAACTCTATCTGTGATAAGCATAGCAGCACTCATCGGAAATGTGTTGGTTGTTGTAACCTTTATAAAGACCCCCATCTTGCGGATAAGCACCAATTATTATATCGTGAACATGGCTGTCTCCGATCTCCTCGCTTTACTGGTTAATTGGCCACTATACACCACTGAAGGGATGTTGACACCAAAAGTCTTTATCAGTGGGACTTCGGCTTCATCTGTTTGCAAACTGGGAATGTACCTTAGAGCTGTGTCTCAGTCAGTCTCAGTTTTGAGTCTTGTGTTAATTTCACTGGACAGATTTGTTGCGATTGTTTTTCCTTTGAAAATAATTGTAATGAAGACAAAGATTCGGGTAATTTTTCTGTCATTAACTTGGTTAATACCTTTCTCTTATGGTTTGCCTCAAGTTATTTTTACTAATATAGTCAAAGTAGGCGAACAAACATTTTGTAGATTTATGATGAGTGATGGGCCGCGGACAATTTTCAATGGTGTTGGCTTTATTCTGTTTTACCTCTTCCCTTTTATCACGATTATTATTCTGTTTTCGGCGATTCTGAGAAGTCTCAAAAAAAGACCAAAGCCAGGCGAATTGTCAGAAGGTCAAGAAGACGCAAAACGACATCAGCAGAATCAGAAAATTGTGAAGATCTTGATGTCAATCGTGGTTGCATTTTTTATTTGCTGGACTCCACTAAGTGTTTACTTGTTTCTCAAAAAACTATATCCATCCCTGTTCATAAAGGACAGATGTTTGTTACTTGTGGGATTAACTTTTTATGTCTTCCCTTCTTTGAGTACAGCAGTTAATCCCATCATTCTTTTCGTGTTTAGTACAAATTTTAAGCGAGCCTTAAAGAATCTCTGGTCATCTGTTTTTTTCTACTTGGCAATGTACATATACAGCGAAACGAGCAAGACAAGAGCAAGTAATGGCAGCACAGGAAGTTAATCTGCAATTAACGAACACTTTAAGGCTGTTAGATTAGCCCATTGTATAGTTATGGATGGAAACGAGGCTTGAGTTGACCTCGTTTTGATACATTCCTTCCTGCTTTCTAATGCAAACAATTTTGTTCTCTCGCAAACTTGGTATTTTATAATTTAAAACATATTAAAACAAAGGAGGTTTTTGTCAAAAAAAGGTCTTCCTCACCCTCCTATTCACGCAAAGGCCAGGATACAAATCCTAGTCGATACCATCGTTACCATCTGTAGCAACAGACGCCGGAAACAGTGTTTTAGAGTCGGCTTAAAAAACTCAAACTGTGCCATATTTTTAGAATTCATTTGATGCAAAGTTTTAACAAGTTTTAGCAAGTTTCAGCTTTTTAAAAGGATAGCAAGTAGAAAGACATAGCTCCTTTAAGCAGTTTTTGTTTTTCGGAAAAAATGATTTTCCGTCAGTTTTAAGTTTTTATTATAAAAAGGACTTCATTTTGTTAATTCTTCAGTCTCCTTACAGTTTCACCTGTCCGTATTGCATCATTCGTGAAAGGATAGATCTTCTCCAAATTTTGACTGAAATACCTCATGATAATAGCCATTGTAATCTTGAGTTTAGGTGTACTTGGTGTTTGAGGACTTAATGGCTCAAGCCAATCGCTTGAAAATGTTTTATTTGCGGAAAGTTTTAAAGAATTACTTTGAGTTTTCTTTATTTGCACTTTACTGTCTCTTTAACAAGAAACCTACCCTGCAATAATTTTTGGCATTATCAGTGTGCTTAACTCTCGTCTTCAGACGGCCATATAACATTAAAAAGACATCCGCAATTTTTGAAGTCACCGACAATTCCGCCGATCAGAGACGCTAATTCATCTTTTCAAACTTTTCTGGTCATGCCATGTTACATCCTCTTTTTGGAAAAGCGTGACTGATTGGCTTCAAAACACTCTTTCGATAATCAGCAAATGCAACTTGTTAAATATCACTGCACTGGGCTTTAGGCCGGAACCTCATTCTACAGAATACTCGCTTCAATATTAATTTAACTATTGTCTCCTGCTAGCATGGTTTCATGTATGAAAATGTATGAAACAACCAGCTTGATTTTGCACATTCGCAAAAAAAAAAAAACAAAAAAAAAAGCATGGGTCATGCACCAAAAATAGAATTTGCTTGCAGATAACTCTAAATATATATAGGCCTCTGACCACTCCCCAGTCATCTCTCATTATTAGTATTTGGGGTGGAAGACTATAAGGGGCTCTTTAACGAAACCGCTCGCATAACGCAAGCGCTTCCCTAGTAATTAATTAATCAGTAGAGACAACTTGGAGACCAATGGGGACGAGTCAGTATAGGCCTCCTCTGGGACCAAACCTCACCCCAACTCGCAACTTCAGATTATGTTTAAATTTCCATATCTCGCCTTAACTCGTCTAAACTCGCATCATCTCGCACAAACTCGCCCAATCTCGCCACTGACAAGTGGATACCATTTTTAGTATCTCATCCTACAATGTCTCAGTGTAATTTCCTAATTATTCCACAAAGGGAAGACGCCAAAGAATATACGGATTTCAAAAGTCTAAAAGATAGTGATTTGTAAGGAAAACAGGGTCTTTACCTTTCAAAAAATATGCATATTTGAACCGTCCCATCCTTGTGGAATTTCCACTAGCCTCTGTGGTAAGGGTATTTCACCACTAAAGATTCGATGGGGTTTTTCTTACTTAACATTG
The DNA here is from genome assembly GCA_942486035.1 of Porites lobata. Classification (NCBI taxonomy): domain Eukaryota; kingdom Metazoa; phylum Cnidaria; class Anthozoa; order Scleractinia; family Poritidae; genus Porites; species Porites lobata. The sequence goes on along the minus strand of CALNXK010000089.1, from coordinate 1,337,629 downwards.
TTATGCCTTGTAGTCACAACTGGACTGTCGATGGAACTACCAGGAACAACCTGAACATACAATGCTATGTATGGCGGAAATTCCAGAGGCATGGGGTCACAGGGTCTTAAAAATCCCACATTTATTGTAAATATTTTGGTCCACAAAACTAAGTGGCTTTAACTAAAAGAACAGTGGATCCACAAAAAGTTTTCATAACTGAAATAACAAATTTTAATCTTGTACTTCTAAGCGAGACAACGAAATACAAAATCATAACAAAATATTAAATTTTTAGTTTTAAGCTGGCTATTAAATGGTTTACAAAAAAGTTTACTTGTAGTGGAAAGTTAATTACTTTGCAAATATATGCATGAAAGCTATTTATGATAAATGAAGAGTAGTAGCATGAGTATCTTCTTATAATTGAAGCTTAATGAGGATTCCAGCTGACAATCATCAATGAAAGCCTGGGATGTAGCCAGAATCCTTTAAATACCCTACATACTGATCGCAGTTCATATTTCTTTTACCAGAAGATCTGTACATTCAACGTGACATACATCCTGTATGGCTTACGTATATTCTGTAGTCGGGCTGGCAAACATAACTCATGATTCATAAACACTTGTTACATTTAGCCCTTAACTTAATAAAGGATTGCTAAAGGTACAATTTTTGCATTGATAGCCAACTTCGTTCGCCATCTTTAAAATTACCCAGAAGATACTCGTGTCTTTCCCAGGGCTCTCTCGCTCAGCCCATTGTCCTAATCTATTCCCTGACAATAGCAAACCTGTTGCAGTGTTAGCGATAAGAAATACAATAGAAACTCTTCCGGTCAGCTAACCCAAACATGTCCAGCTTTGGCTATTAAAACCGCTACTATACTTGAACTAGTGGAAGTTAGTAGAGAATAGAGAAAAGTAGAGTAGAAGTAGAGTAAGCAGAAGTTGTAAGAAGAATAAGAAGAATAAAGGCCAAGATGTAAATCAGATTCCTGGTACCTCATCGTGTAGCGAGCGAGTTGCTCGAACACACCCCCACAATATGTATTCTGAGGTCCATGGGACATGCCCAAATGGAGCCCGCGATGCGATTTTGTGGCATCTTTGAATGCCGAGTACACTCGCCTTATCTTTCCTCCTTCCAGCACTTTGAGTCGACATTCCACATCTTAAGATTGCCTTAAGCAGAAATGTCAAAGAAATGAGTAACGAGGCAAAGGCCGATCCATGCTCGTGTGGAGCTCCAATGAGGCTGAAATTTTGCTTAAAATAACCAGCTACTCGTGGTAGCGAGTACAAGATAAAGAAGTCAATGGAAAACGTGAACTAAATAGAATTCTTGCCGTCCGCCTTTTCTCCTAAATCCATCGAGTTCTAACATGGTGAGTACGTAGGGACAAAAAACTAGTTTAAGGGACTTTAAAGAGAAAAAGAGACTGCTCGCAGTTAAGTGGACTCAACACTTGACGTCGGCTTGGCGAACCAATACAGCATCTGATTTTGCCTAAAAATATATAAATACTGAGCTGACATTATGCCTGACGGTCCAGTTATAGTATTTTGTTCCAGCATAATCCGTCAGACCATTGGTGAGCAAGCGACACCAAACACGGGGCGTAGGGAACTTATTTGTGACCTTTATACCAGTCAAATTTTACAGGTGACTGCAAGAATCGTTTTTGTTTACTGTAGGATCGAATATAAACTTGAGAGATAAAACCGTCTGGTAAAATATTATCCAAAGTATAATCCAATGTTAGGTGGGAACGAATGTTGCCCTAAGGGTTCGCTCTCGGGTGAAGCTTGGGAATGGATTATAGAGAGAGCATACCGGTTCCAATAAACTCATTAACTGACCATTAATAGGCTCTGAAACCAAACAAGAAAGATGTAACACACAACTTATTAATAAGCAAGGTTAGCCGATTTTTATTTAGATCCTTTTGCATTCGTAGGCTACAGAAACGATCGTTTTTTCTTCCATACAAATCCTTATATTTTAAACTTTTCTCAAAAGTGCCGTTGGTCATATTTCGAGCTTGGGTAACCTGTGAGCCTGTGACTATACCGGAAAGGACTTCTGTTCACACACAAGGACGGTGATTTCAAGTGATTATTGAAACGGAGCGAAGTTGAGCCTCGCTGATCTCTAAAATAGAGAGACACACATCTGATAGGTGTTCATGCTATACTGCATATTTTTTTCGCTTGTCTCGTGCACGTGTGGGACACTCGACTGCCTTTTGGGATTATTCCCGTTATTCAACCGAAAACTAAATATGCAGATTCTCGCTCTGTGAGCCCTGGAGTAGTCAATCGATAAAATCGGTATCGAGTTGTCAATCGATAAATCCGATTTGATTGATATCGACTCTATCGATAAATAGGTAGAAATCGATGAGACAACCGTTTCATTTATCGATTTTTTTTTATTTTTACTGATTTCATAGCTCGAGGCGAAAGGCGGGAGCTTCACTAAACCGTGCGCAGGGCTATTTCTCTGGAGCAAGGCAGATAGAGCCAGGGTATCCCGCTCCATGATTAACAACATTTTCTTTAATCCGAAACAGCTTTTTTTACTTTCAATTAAAAATTTCTGATTGGACAGCTCTCTTCGTAAAGAAGGGATAAATTTGAACAGG
>CALNXK010000089.1:1182500-1330000 GCA_942486035.1 Porites lobata | reverse complement strand
TTTCTCAGAATAGCTTCTCACTGGATTTGAACTTTCTAAACAGGTAAGCCAGTAAAGGGCTGTTTTTTTTAGGGCGTTAGGTTATACTGAATATATATCTCTTTTGCGTAGGAAAAGAGGAACGAGCAATCAAGTGATCCAAAGGAGCCGAAGCAACCGGTGCAATCGGAATCACCACCACATCAGGATGTTGAGAATGCAGAAAATTGCACTCCATCGAACAATGGTAAAAGCTAAGCTTAATTTCGCCCCATGTGAGGGAATCCAGAACCCGGAAAATTTTTGCTTATGGGATCGGGAATCCCAGGTTTTGAAATTCGGAATACAGTTCAAGAAATCCGGAATTAAACTAACGATTGCAATCCAGAATCCAAGTTCCACTTACAAGGAGTAGAATCAAGTACCTGGAATCCGGAATCCACGGCGTGAAATCTAGAATCCAAGACTCTCTTGGATTCCCTTGCATGGGGAGATTAATTCATCTTTAAATAGTGACGTTCACTTGCCCTGAATGCTTTGTAGTCCCCAAATATACATATGTTTTCTGTAAATTGCTTTTTTTGGTTAAATTTTGAGTAACTGTTTATTTGTTCCTCTGACAGGTTTTGGAGATTTAGAGTCCTTACTTTCTGAATCGATATCACTGCCAGCAGAAGTTGTCGAGTCGTTGGCGGAGTCCCGTAGTGATATCGTCAAAATACAACACATGCTCATGCAGTAGTCTCCATCTTTAGTGGTGATCAGCCTGAATTAATTGCTGGCTGAGTCAAACAAGCTTTTTCGCTCTTGCGTACACAAAAGTGTACTTTAAGCAGAATGTGGTGGCCCCTGAAAAGGATTTCGTGAATATTTGAAATTTCTTGTCCGTTTTTTTATACGCAAAATCGAATCAGTTTTTTCGCGCTTACGGCAAATCTAGACCACCGGGATGGATTTCAAACGCGTAATCTTTTCCGATATGGACTTCCAGGGCTCTCTGACCCTAACTCGAGCAAGTGAAAGAGCGGCACATTTTATTCCATGACTAGCTAGTCCATCACACACTCTTCAGTGATCAGAAATATATCAGAGGTACATATTAAGTATATCTCTTATACTCGTCCAGTCTCGCTGATCACCACGAAAGCGGTACTGGGCAAGATCATTTTGCCACAGACGATTACTTCTCAAGCTTTCACAAAAAAAGCGCGGCCCATTTCCACTTTACACGAAACAGCCACTAGAATATCTCGAAAAAGTCCAAGCACTTTTTTCAAGACCTGTAGAAAGTTTTAAAAAGAGATATTCCAAGATCAACAAAGTTCATCTATCGAAATAACGAATCTCAATTTCTCCAAGGTTTTACCATTATTATTCTCCATCTTGCGCACAAGTCTTCTACCACTTCTTCTTCGTTGGTTTGTTACCAAATGGCGGGCAAATACTGCCGGGAAAACGTGCAACAGGTCAAATCAAAGGCAGAGCTACAGTTTATATTATAAATATTTTAGGTAATTGTATTACTACCCTATAAAAAGCAAGAACTGCAACTTCAAAGTTTTATCAACGTTATATTTAACAAGAGCTAATTATTGGTTAGGGGCCATTGATCATTCGATATTAAAAAAGGTTTGTGTGAATGTTTGTTTAACAGGAAAAAAGCCTTCATCTAACACAGCCAAGAAGATTGCAGCTGTTGCAGCTGTGGGCGTGGCTGCTACTGCTGTGGGGGTACTAGCTGCTCCAGTGATTGCTGGTGCTGCTTTGGGTGCGGCTGGATTCACTTCCGCTGGAGTGGCTGCTGGTTCTGTCGCAGCAGGAGTGCAGTCAGCTGTTTATGGTGGATCTGTGGCTGCCGGAAGTCTGTTTGCTCTTTGTCAAAGTGCAGGTGCCACCGGAGTTATTGGCTCCGCGGCGACTGCTTTCATTGGTGGAGGTACTGGATTGGCTGGCATTGCTGGTACACTGGGGAGCTTCAAACTATTTGTAAGGCTCGACTGTTTGCGTAATTTGTATTCTAACATTAGTAGACAACAGCAGAACTCAACTACAACAAAACTTAAATGGTGGGTCTGGGTACATGGGGCTGCTTCCCCGTCGAACAGAAACATATTTACCTTGGTAGAAGAGCTTTAAATGCAATATTAAAACGAAACTAAAACTTACTTTACTTTACCAGTCTCAGTTTAAGAAACAGAAAATTACCGCTATGAAACAGTATACACCAGAAGTTGACCCTATCAAGTATAGACGACTAAGCTACCGAAAAACCTGATTGGCTCTTTTACTGTCAGCCCAGCAACAAGTATAGTTGACAAAATACGACCAATTCGATTCCACATTAGACAGCACTAGCAGTGACAACAATTGAAACTAATCAATTTCCAAAACAGCAACTAAGGAAATATAGTACTTCATAAGGAACTTTCAATGAATTTTTCTTAAAAACAAAACGAGAACCGTGAATACCAAGAAAAAAGGTTCTGAAATGTTTATTGTCTTGTGTCCAATCATAACAAAAACAGGATACGAGAGCATGCCACAAACCCACTTATTGTCATTCTTACTTGTGGTTTAATTTACTCACTTTTTGCATGTTATAACGTTTCTGTTTTGGCTAGTTTCCTTTATTTTGTTCAGTTTCCTCATGCCTGTTTGGCTTTTTCCTTGCAACGCAGTAACTTTCTAGAAATATTTCTGGTGTTCATGGTTCTGATCGTGAGTTTCACAGTAAAAGCTTCATAAACTCTGAAAAATTAGTGAATTAAAGAAAATGAATATTTAATCTCTTGTTTACAAGCTGTTTGTCTCTTTTCAAAAACTTCAGCTACCTAGCTTAACCTATTGTATTCAAACGATATCATGTAGGTCAAATCGAAATTTATGGGCATTAAATCAAATAATTTAAACCAACAAGCTTGTCAACTGATATTTTAGTCAATTTCAAAGCTTCCAGTTCTTTTAATAAATAATAATAATAAATATAAAACTTATATTGCGCATAAACAATAGAATGCCTGCCATAATGGAGGCAATTATGGCAGGTACATACTCCCTTAGATTTCTTCAAAAAAACTCCTGGTACAGAGAAACACAAAGATAAATAAAAAGCGTAATGGCGTCATTACGTTGCCATGGCGTCTCCGATTGCAATAAAACCCAGATTATAAGAAATTTTCATCATTATATAATTCAGTTGTGGTAATCTTTTTCCCATATCTTTACTCATGCCGACGTAGTTAAAGCTCAAACGTGTGAGGTATCCGCCCAAAAAAACCCAGTCGAGCCACCTTAAAAAATAATAATAAACTAATAAAATTAAAAAAAAAACAGATAAAAACTAAAAACTTAAAAATACATGAATAAGTCAATTAAAAAGGTATCTTAGAAAAGTACGTTTTGAGGGATCGCTTAAAAGATGTGAGGCTCTGAATGTTTCTTGTCTCCGCCGGAAGAATGTTCCACAGTTTGGGCTGAAAAGCTCGGTCACCAAGTGTAGGTAGGCACCGTGCGTTGGCTGATACCAACAAAGTTGCATTCCTTGACCTAAGATTATATATTGACTGGGCAGCGACAGCAATAAGATCAACCAGGTATTGTGGTGCAAGTCCGTAGAGGCACTTGAATATTAATAGCACAATTTTAAATTCAATTCTGTATTTGATGGGCAACCAGTGAAGATCTTTTAAAATGGGAGTGATATGACAGATACGAAGAGTGTTAGTTACAAGTCTGGCAGCAGCATTTTGAACTCTTCGAAGTTTATTAATGTGAATAGTAGGAAGGCCATATTGTAGGCTCTTGCAGTTGTCCAATTTAGTGGTAATAAACGCGTGGATAAGGGATATGGCGGTTTGATGAGACAAATACTTTCTGATCCTATGGATATTGTAGATATAATAAAAAGACGAACTGCAGATATTATTGACATGGCTAAACATGTCAAGATTACAGTCAAACCATGATCCCAAGTTTGATGATGATGGTAATGATGATGACGACGAATAATTATAATGACAAAACAAATTTGTTGAAGAGCATTTAACTTGGCAAATAGCAAAGTAAAGGGATTTGTTTTCTTACAGGAAAATACTATTCGAAATTGCTATGCAAATACTTTCAAAGGTTTGAACCCTTGCTGTCACTGATAGAATAATAAAAGAACGTTTTTTCATGGCAACCGATATTATAAATGACAGCAGATACTTGTATCGTAAATCAAATGTGCTAAAAGAAAAAATTTAACATATAAACTCATTTAATTCATAGGAAGGGAAATCAGACACCATAAAGTTGGTGATTTGTGGAAGCGGAGATGGAGCACACGTGTTTGCTGGTATTGCATCTTCTCGAAAAGACACTGACGTTCGAATTCTTGCTTTGCATGAAAATGAAGCAAAGCGCTGGAATACTGCACTTCAGCAAAAGAAACTTGAGGTTAAATTTCGTCGTGAAGGTGAAAAAACCTCCAGTATTGTATCCAAACCAGCTCTGGTGACAAAAAACCCAGAAGATGCTTTGCGAGATGCTCATATGGTAATATTTATGATGTATGCGTCAGGCTGTCATCAAGTTTATTTAGAAGCTTTAGCACCCAACGTTAAACCTGGCACCATTATAGTTAGTTTCTCAGGGTACCCAGAGTTTGAGTTCCAAGTTCATCGCGTGCTGGTGGAGGTAGCGCGGCAATGCACCATCATGAAATTTAAGTCACTTCCTTGGACGTGTCATATCACTGAATTTGGAGTTAAATGTGAGGTAACTCGTACCATGAAGACACTGCACGGGATCGTCAAGGTAAGCTTAGCGAGTGTCGCTCAACGAGAAATAAACGCTGACTTACTTAACCCTAGGCCTATTCTGACCGGAGCGTTTCCTTTAAAGCTGAATACCTTTAAAGTCGTTCAAGCGATGACCGCCAAAAGTTAAAAACATTTTCCTAAAACTATATCTGGGAACATTTTAAAGTACTTCGTGACGAAAACATCAACATTGACGCTACCATAGCAACCGAATTTTAACATCCATGATACGGGTAAAAAAGTTCTAATTCTATTCTGATTTATTTGATGATTTTACTTACTTTTGGTTACTTACTTAACTGCATCCGAGAAAATCGGTGACTTGACGAAATTCTTCCTCCAACTGTCCAATATAACAGTTTGGAGTTCACGTGCCTCCAAACCAGTATCATCTTCCAAGATTTTCTTTACGGTAATTTTGGGGTGACTCACTCTTCGCCGCTTATCAGGTTCCCACAACAGAACTCTGCCAGCTGGCTCATTGTGTCTTGACACTTGACCAGCCAAACTAAGTCGTTTTCGTTAATTATCTCAGTGACACGAGGGTTCGAGCCGTAGGGAAAATTGTTAGTGACTTTGTCTTTTCAAGACATATTTCGTACTTTCCTCAGCATTACGTGTATACGCGCCATCGAGCTTTTTCTCCAGAGATTTTGTCAGTGACCATGAGTCGGACCCATGGAGAAGTATGCACTCGACTTTACCTTTGAACAGGCGCATTTTAGTTGCTTTCTTAATTGGAGATACCCTGGTGTCGATGTCGTGGGATGTTTCTGTGTAACTACTCAGAGAAAGAAAGTCATCGACCTTTCCAATTTCTGATCCATCAAGAGAGAGCATTTGATCATCAGATGGTGGATTTAGACGCATGAACTTAGTTTTCCCCGCATTCAAAAAGAGCCGGCCGATAGATTGTGATGCCTCCTCATCTCGGTGAAGCAAATCTTCAGCTTCCTTGAGGACATTCTCCAGGACAGCAATGTCATCCGCATACGCGAGATCAGAAAGAACCTCCTCTGGGTGTCTTGAACTTTGACGCTTTTTCAATGTAATTCCATCAGATGGTGAGATGGCAGTTATCAGGGCACAATCGAGAAAGATTATGAATGGGAACGGAGCCAGTGGATCACCTTGAAGCACTCCAGTGTCTATGGGGAACAGGTCGGTTTATCACCAGCGCAGATGTGTTTTTATCCATTACCTTAATTGCTTCAACCATCTGATGGGGAATCCCATAGGCTGGGAGAATTCTAAGTATTTTGGTTCTGACAATGGAGTCGAATGCCTTTTTGAAGTCACAGCCTCTTTGTTGTGGTTTAACACTTCCTCGACAATGCGCCTCAGTGCCAAGGTGTGGGAGGCACTGGAACGAAGCTGTCGGTGGGGCGTAATAGCTTCTCGACGACAGGTCTAATTCTATTAAAAATCATTCAGTTGTACACATTTGCTGCAATTTGGGTTAAGCTGATACCTCTGTAGTTGTCGCGAATTGTGAGGTTTCCTTTCTTGGGCACTGGAACTATTCCTGAGATACCCCATTCATCTGGTCTATGGTCGTCAAACGTGTGAATGCAGAAATCCTGTAGGAACGTCCTAACTCTTGGCAATTTCCACAGGTCAAGAGTTAGACCATCCAACCCAGGTGCTTTTCCTGGTTTTATTGCTTTCAGTGCTTTGTCGACCTCTTCAACAGATAACTGATTAATGCTTATCTCTTATTGAAAGCCAAATACAGAGGCTATTTTTATGATTTTATAACTCTTAATTTGACATTATTTTATTAAATTAAATATACCTGTTAATGTAATCCAGGCTTCTTCTAGTGACAAATTTGAGAAAAAACAACAACAAAAAATTAAAATGACTAGGAGCCTATCACCCATGGGCTCCTGAACTGACCAAATGGCAGGTTCTGGGTTCAGTTTTCAACAGCGTTTTCGAGGAATTTCATAACAGCTTGCAGATTTTGTTTTGCTTCCTAAGCATTATTATATACACAGGCCATCTTTTCTATCACGATTCTCTAGATTTATGACGGTTTTATAAAATGGGATATATTTAATCAGTTCGAAAACGACAGATCCAAGATGGCTGATGCTTTCAGTTCTTTTTGATGTTTTTGATATATATTTTTTTATTTGCTACTTTTGCTATGTTTTAACATTGATTTGAGCTCTGATAAAGGGCAGAAAACACATTAAAGACCAAGACCATTAGTTACATGTTTGCGGGCCATATTGATAACTTCAGGGAGGCATGAAGAAAAAAAACAACAACAAGCACAGCGGTTTGAGAGGTAACTTCAACATCGTGCCGAATCGAAGATGTGTTCATTCCATTTATTGTTATAATTAAACCTTGGCCGAAAATAGGGACGAATATGCTTTAATTAAAGAGTTTGAAACCGAAAATGTTACAGATATGGACAGTATAAACAAATTATGTATTTTTTGTGTTTGTTTTACCAGAGAGGAAACGTGGCTCCAAAGAAGGACCCAGTTTGCAACTTGCAGTATCTCCTAGGATCCCTCCCTGTACTGAGAGTAAAGAGGATCTAATACGACTGTTTATGCCTTCCAAACAGTACTACTTGTAAACTTTATTTGATATAAAGTTAGAGTTTAGTTTATCATTAACCTCGGCATATTGGGTGTTTGCGTGAGTGCCCTAGCTCTGTTATCATTTCGTGGCAGATTTTAGCAACACCCATATTTTTTCGCCTATCGAACTCCCCCCGCCACCCCCCTCCCCCCTCAGCGAGTCGCACCAAGGGGGTGGCCTTCAGGCTGCCAGGTCCACCCCTTGCTGCAGCTTGCTTTTTTCCCACCAACAATTAAATTAATGTACCTTTATCCAGCTCAGTGTGGTAGTCTAATGTTATTGTATTGCTTTTCACTGTTGATTGACACGAACTCATAAGCATATAATTTAACTATTTAGAAAGAAAGAAGAAAGAGAAAATTTACTTAAGGAGGATTAGGAACGTTTCCTGACTGGTTACCCGGTAGTTTTCGTAATGGCCCTCCCTCCAACTATTCAGTGCAGTGAACAGAGAAAGTCTTCCAATCCGGTCAAAAAGGAAACTATCTGTTCACTACGCTAAATAGTGAAATTGTATGCCCTCATTAAGACTAAAACATCCTGAAAACCATTCCCTCTGGTTCGCGAGGAGCGGTCACAAGAATTTTCCAAAAAAAATTTAATTCTACTATGTAAGTATAAAATTAGTTAATTCTGTATGTAAAATGAATGAACCAGGGTCATGTGAAACAATCTCTCTTGTCTTAAACAGGGTGGTAAAATGAACAACTCGTCTTAGATGGCAGAGATAAGTTAGTAAGGACAATGATTGTGGCAAGTACCAGAAACGACAGAAAACAGAATTTGCGCCCTTTTGCTTATGATTCTCTTTCACTATCGTTTCCTCGAATTTAAATTTTTTCTGAGCGACGAGTCAGTACTATACGCGCTAATCGATGTCCCTCACGTCCGCAGTTTATCGGTCTTTGAAGCTTTTCAGGTCCTTCAAAGGCTTGTCTAACATATATTGCGCAATAGACTTATCGCGTGTATGAGTTATGCGCATAGATTCACACTTGTCCGAATTAAACCGTAACTGCCACTTGCGTGCCCATTCTATGAGGTTGCAATATCATGTAGGTCAAATCGAAATTTATGGGCATTAAATCAAATAATTTAAACCAACAAGCTTGTCAACTGATATTTTAGTCAATTTCAAAGCTTCCAGTTCTTTTAATAAATAATAATAATAAATATAAAACTTATATTGCGCATAAACAATAGAATGCCTGCCATAATGGAGGCAATTATGTCAGGTACATACTCCCTTAGATTTCTTCAAAAAAACTCCTGGTACAGAGAAACACAAAGATAAATAAAAAGCGTAATGGCGTCATTACGTTGCCATGGCGTCTCCGATTGCAATAAAACCCAGATTATAAGAAATTTTCATCATTATATAATTCAGTTGTGGTAATCTTTTTCCCATATCTTTACTCATGCCGACGTAGTTAAAGCTCAAACGTGTGAGGTATCCGCCCAAAAAAACCCAGTCGAGCCACCTTAAAAAATAATAATAAAATAATAAAATTAAAAAAAAACAGATAAAAACTAAAAACTTAAAAATACATGAATAAGTCAATTAAAAAGGTATCTTAGAAAAGTACGTTTTGAGGGATCGCTTAAAAGATTTGAGGCTTTGAATGTTTCTTGTCTCCGCCGGAAGAATGTTCCACAGTTTGGGCTGAAAAGCTCGGTCACCAAGTGTAGGTAGGCACCGTGCGTTGGCTGATACCAACAAAGTTGCGTTCCTTGACCTAAGATTATATATTGACTGGGCAGCGACAGCAATAAGATCAACCAGATATTGTGGTGCGAGTCCTTAGAGGCACTTGAATATTAATAACACAATTTTAAATTCAATTCTGTATTTGATGGGCAACCAGTGAAGATCTTTTAAAATGGGAGTGGTATGACAGATACGAGGAGTGTTAGTTACAAGTCTGGCAGCAGCATTTTGAACTCTTCGAAGTTTATTAATGTGAATAGTAGGAACGCCATATAATAGGCTGTTGCAGTTGTCCAATTTAGTGGTAATAAACGCATGGATAAAGGATTTGGCGGTTTGATGAGACAAATACTTTCTGATCCTACGTAAATTGTAGATATAATAAAAAGACGAATTGCAGATATTATTGACATGGCTAAGCATATCAAGATTAGAGTCAAACCATGATCCCAAGTTTGATGATGATGATAATGATGATGACGACGAATAATTATAATGACAAAAACAAATTTGTTGAAGAGCATTTAACTTGGCAAATAGCAAAGTAAGGGATTTGTTTTCTTACAGGAAAATACTATTCGAAATTGCTATGCAAATACTTTCAAAGGTTTGAACCCTTGCTGTCACTGATAGAATAATAAAAGAACGTTTTTTCATGGCAACCGATATTATAAATGACAGCAGATACTTGTATCGTAAATCAAATGTGCTAAAAGAAAAAATTTAACATATAAACTCATTTAATTCATAGGGAAGGAAATCAGACACCATAAAGTTGGTGATTTGTGGAAGCGGAGATGGAGCACACGTGTTTGCTGGTATTGCATCTTCTCGAAAAGACACTGACGTTCGAATTCTTGCTTTGCATGAGAATGAAGCAAAGCGCTGGAATACTGCACTGCAGCAAAAGAAACTTGAGGTTACATTTCGTTGTGAAGGTGAAAAAACCTCCAGTATTGTATCCAAACCAGCTCTGGTGACAAAAAACCCAGAAGATGCTATGCGAGATGCTCAGATTGTAATATTTATGATGTATGCGTCATCCTGTCATCAAGTTTATTTAGAGGCTTTAGCACCCCACGTTAAACCTGGCACCATTATAGTTAGTTTAACAGGGTACCCAGAGTTTGAGTTCCAAGTTCATCGCGTGCTGGTGGAGGTAGCGCGGCAATGCACCATCATGAAATTTAAGTCACTTCCTTGGACGTGTCATATCACTGAATTTGGAGTTAAATGTGAGGTAACTCGTACGATGAAGACACTGCACGGGATCGTCAAGGTAAGCTTAGCGAGTGTCGCTCAACGAGAAATAAACGGGGACTTACTTAACCCTAGGCCTATTCTGACCGGGGCGTTTCCTTTAAAGTTGAATACCTTTAAAGTCGTTCAAGTTATGACCGCCAAAAGTTAAAAACATTTTCCTAAAACTATATCTGGGAACATTTTAAAGTACTTCGTGACGAAAACATCAACATTGACGCTACCATAGCAACCGAATTTTAACATCCATGATACGGGCAAAAAAGTTCTAATTCTATTCTGATTTATTTGATGATTTTACTTACTTTTGGTTACTTACTTAACTGCATCCGAGAAAATCGGTGACTTGACGAAATTCTTCCTCCAACTGTCCAATATAACAGTTTGGAGTTCACGTGCCTCCAAACCAGTATCATCTTCCAAGATTTTCTTTACGGTAATTTTGGGGTGACTCACTCTTCGCCGCTTATCAGGTTCCCACAACAGAACTCTGCCAGCTGGCTCATTGTGTCTTGACACTTGACCAGCCAAACTAAGTCGTTTTCGTTAATTATCTCAGTGACACGAGGGTTCGAGCCGTAGGGAAAATTGTTAGTGACTTTGTCTTTTCAAGACATATTTCGTACTTTCCTCAGCATTACGTGTATACGCGCCATCGAGCTTTTTCTCCAGAGATTTTGTCAGTGACCATGAGTCGGACCCATGGAGAAGTATGCACTCGACTTTACCTTTGAACAGGCGCATTTTAGTTGCTTTCTTAATTGGAGATACCCTGGTGTCGATGTCGTGGGATGTTTCTGTGTAACTACCCAGGGAAAGAAAGTCATCGACCTTTCCAATTTCTGATCCATCAAGAGAGAGCATTTGATCATCAGATGGTGGATTTAGACGCATGAACTTAGTTTTCCCTGCATTCAAAAAGAGCCGGCCAAAATATTGTGATGCCTCCTCAACTCGGTGAGGCAAATCTTCAGCTTCTTTGAGGACATTCTCCAGGAGCCTCATTCATCCGCATACGCGAGATCAGAAAGAACCTCCTTCAGGTGTCTTGAACTTTGACGCTTTCTCAATGTAATTCCATCAGATGGTGAGATGGCAGTTATCAGGGCACAATCGAGAAAGATTATGAATGGGAACGGAGCCAGTGGATCACCTTGAAGCACTCCAGTGTCTATGAGGAACAGGTCGGTTTATCACCAGCGCAGATGTGTTTTCATCCATTACCTTAATTGCTTCCACCATCTGATGGGGAATCCCATAGGCTAGGAGAATTCTAAGCATTTTGGTTCTGACAATGGAGTTGAATGCCTTTTTGAAGTCACAGCCTCTTTCTTGTGGTTTAACACAGTTCCTCGACAATGCGCCTCAGTGCCAAGGTGTGGGAGGCAATAGAACGAAGCTGTCGGTGGGGCGTTATAGCTTCTCGACGACAGGTCTAATTCTATTAAAAATCATTCAGTTGTACACATTTGCTGCAATTTGGGTTAAGCTGATACCTCTGTAGTTGTCGCGAATTGTGAGGTTTCCTTTCTTGGGCACTGGAACTATTCCTGAGATACCCCATTCATCTGGTCTATGGTCCTCAAACGTGTGAATGCAGAAATCCTGTAGGAACGTCCTAACTCTTGGCAATTTCCACAGGTCAAGAGTTAGACCATCCAACCCAGGTGCTTTTCCTGGTTTCATTGCTTTCAGTGCTTTGTCGACCTCTTCAACAGATAACTGATTAATGCTTATCTCTTATTGAAAGCCAAATATAGAGGCTATTTTAATGATTTTATAACTCTTAATTTGGCATTATTTTATTAAATTAAATATAGCTGTTAATGTAATCCAGGCTTCTTCTAGTGACAAATTTGAGAAAGAACAACAAAAATTAATTAAAATGACTAGGAGCCTATCACCCATGGGCTCCTGAACTGACCAAATGGCAGGTTCTGGGTTCAGTTTTCAACAGCGTTTTCGAGGAATTTCATAACAACTTGCAGATTTTGTTTTGCTTCCTAAGCATCATTATATACACAGGCCATCTTTTCTATCACGATTCTTTAGATTTATGACGGTTTTATAAAATGGGATACATTTAATCAGTTCGAAAACGACAGATCGAAGATGGCTGATGTTTTCAGTTCCTTCGAATTTTTTTATTTGCTACTTTTGCTATGTTTTAACATTGATTTGAGCTCTGATAAAGGGCAGAAAACACATTAAAGACCAAGACCATTAGTTACATGTTTGCCGGCTATGTTGATAACTTCAGGGAGGCATAAAGAAAAAAAAAACAACAAGCACAGCGGTTTGAGAGGTAACTTCAACATCGTGCCGAATCGAAGATGTGTTCATTCCATTTATTGTTATAATTAAACCTTGGCCGAAAATAGGGACGAATATGCTTTAATTAAAGAGTTCGAAACTGAAAATGTTACAGATATGCACAGTGTAAACAAATTATGTATTTTTTGTGTTTGTTTTACCAGAGAGGAAACGTTGCTCCAAAGAAGGACCCAGTTTGCAACTTGCAGTATCTCCTAGGATCCCTACCTGTACTGAGAGTAAAGAGAATCTAATACGACTGTTTATGCTTTCCAAACAGTACTACTTGTAAACTTTATTTAATATAAAGTTAGAGTTTAGTTTATCATTAACCTCGGCATATTGGGTGTTTGCGTGAGTGCCCTAGCTCTGTTATCATTTCGTGGCAGATTTTAGCAACACCCATATTTTTTCGCCTATCGAACTCCCCCCGCCACCCCCCTCCCCCCTCAGCGAGTCGCACCAAGGGGGTGGCCTTCAGGCTGCCAGGTCCACCCCTTGCTGCAGCTTGCTTTTTTCCCACCAACAATTAAATTAATGTACCTTTATCCAGCTCAGTGTGGTAGTCTAATGTTATTGTATTGCTTTTCACTGTTGATTGACACGAACTCATAAGCATATAATTTAACTATTTAGAAAGAAAGAAGAAAGAGAAAATTTACTTAAGGAGGATTAGGAACGTTTCCTGACTGGTTACCCGGTAGTTTTCGTAATGGCCCTCCCTCCAACTATTCAGTGCAGTGAACAGAGAAAGTCTTCCAATCCGGTCAAAAAGGAAACTATCTGTTCACTACGCTAAATAGTGAAATTGTATGCCCTCATTAAGACTAAAACATCCTGAAAACCATTCCCTCTGGTTCGCGAGGAGCGGTCACAAGAATTTTCCAAAAAAAATTTAATTCTACTATGTAAGTATAAAATTAGTTAATTCTGTATGTAAAATGAATGAACCAGGGTCATGTGAAACAATCGCTCTTGTCTTAAACAGGGTGGTAAAATGAACAACTCGTCTTAGATGGCAGAGATAAGTTAGTAAGGACAATGATTGTGGCAAGTACCAGAAACGACAGAAAACATAATTTGCGCCCTTTTGCTTATGATTCTCTTTCACTATCGTTTCCTCGAATTTAAAATTTTTTCTGAGCAACGAGTCAGTAGTATACGCTCTAATCGATGTCCCTCACGTCGGCAGTTTATCGGTCTTTGAAGCTTTTCAGGTCCTTCAAAGGCTTATCTAACATATATTGCGTAATAGACTTATCGCGTGTATGAGTTATGCGCATAGACTCACACTTGTCCGAATTAAACCGTAACTGCCACTTGCGTGCCCATTCTATGAGGTTACAAAGATCCATTTGTAAAAGCTGAGGATCCTTAATTGGGTCGACTACTTGACGATAGATCTTTGTATCGTCAGCTTAAAGTTTCACAGTTGACCGGCACAGTTGGTTATATCGTTTATATAGATCAAAAACAATAATGGGCCGAGAATGGTCCCTTTTGGGGTACCAGAGGTAATACTTGAAAAATAAGACCTAGTTCCACTCAGAATCAAGCGTTACCTGCGTCCTGCCTGGAACTGCCTGAGCCAGGCGTGCAAGCGGCTGTAAATACTATTACTTTTCAACCTCAGCCACTCTTAAGGAACACTGTCGAGTGGCTTGGCCAGGTCAAGGAAAATCACATCGGTTGGAAGAGCTACGAGACAAATTACGCAGTTGCGTTTAGCCCAGCAGTTCATCGAGGATAACAGTTGTGTTACGGTGGATCTTCCTTTCAGAAAACCGAATTGGTTGCTATTTATCAAACCAGTTTGCTGCCAAAACTTATGCAACCTATCAAAAACATTTTTTCCCCAATTTTACAAACGATAGAAGTTAGAGACATTGGGCGGTAACGTTCTCTGAGAGATTTAGAGCCCTTCTTGTGTAACGGTGTGATATCAGCGCATTTCCATTCATTAGGTAATAAACCGCAGGGGGATGATTTGTTTAATATATGCACCAGTACGTGAAGGTGCTAGTTCTGATGCACATTCTCTCAAAACGCAAGGGGCGATATATAAACCCTTCTCGAGATGGTGGCAAATGAAGCCTTGCAAGATGGCAAGATCTCTTAGGCTAATATCTTTTCAAGCATTCATTTGTGTCGTTCCAGACCTCGGTTTCGCGGGAATCAGCTTTCGTTTTTTTTTTTCTGATACTTGAAATCCTTTCCTCGCTTTTAAACTGGGACACAGGGGACCGAGGTTGTTTTTGTTTGTTCGTTTGTTCGTTTGTTTGTTTCAACGCTGTTGACATAACTACACTAACTCTCTTGCTCTGGTTTTTAAGGTGTTTTTTCCTGTTTGCTACTAAGTTCTTCAACTCAAGGCCCCAAGAGCCCTCCCGTTTCCAAAGCCTTCCTTTGTAATTAGCCTACTAGACCTCGTGTCAGGTCTTTCGGTTTGAACCTGTGTTTGGCTTCCTGTTTTCGCTTTGAACAGCAGTATCAAAAAGTTCATATATTACACCAAAATACGTACGTCAAGGAATGTCCACCATGTTGGTGTTCCAAATCAATAAAACGGCGGCCATGTTGGCGTCCCAAACCAGACCTGAGAAAGTTTAACTCTTTTCTTACGTAAATACTTTCTTTTGAAAAAAAAAAAAAAATCAGTTTACATTGCTGTTGGCCACGTGTCAGTGAAAACGCTCTATCTGTTCTGTCATTTACATTTGCTAAGCATTCGCTAACTACCAGCCACTGGGCATGCTCAAATCGAGCTCGCGATGCGATTGAATGTCTGGCAAATCAGCTGTTCCATTCTTACTTTCAGCTCTTTGAGCCATGTTAATTTTCACATCTCAGAAATGTCTCAAGGTACTACAAGATAAGAAAGTCAATGGAAAGCGTAGTTAAATAGACTTGTTGCTGTCCGCGTTTTCTCCTAAATTTATCGCGTTCTTAGGAGACGTCCTTTCTTGTTGACGGTCAAAATATAGTATTTTTCTCAAAATCCGTCAGTCCCTAGTAACCAAGCGACCCCAAACGTAGAGCGTAGTCACCTTTATACCTGAGGTGCGTGTGGGACACGCGACTGACTTCCGGGTTAATTCCCGGTATTGAACCGGAAATCAAAAATTCCAAGCGGATTCTCGCTCTGTCGGGCAAGTAATTCATGGCAGTCTCCATATAGACTCCCTGATATGTTATCTCTTATACCTTGTATACCACTATATATCTTATGTGTACCGATGTTTACCCTAGTAATACTGTATACCCTGTATACCCCTATATAACCTGTGTACCCATGTTTACCCTAGTAATACTGTATACCCTGTATACCCCTATATAACCTGTTTACCCATGTTTACCCTAGTAATACTGTATACCCTGTATACCCCTATATATCCTGTTTACCCTTGATTACCCTAGTAATACTGTTTACCCTGTATACCCCTATATATCCTGTTTACCCTTGATTACCCTAGTAATACTGTATACCCTGTATACCCCTATATAAGCTGTTTACCCATGTTTACCCTAGTAAAACTGTATACCCTGTATACCCCTATATATCCTGTTTACCCTTGAATACCCTAGTAATACTGTATACCCTGTATACCCCTATATATCCTGTGTACCCATGTTTACCCTAGTAATACTGTATACCCTGTATACCCCTATATAACCTGTTTACCCATGTTTACCCTAGTAATACTGTATACCCTGTATACCCCTATATATCCTGTTTACCCTTGATTACCCTAGTAATACTGTTTACCCTGTATACCCCTATATATCCTGTTTACCCTTGATTACCCTAGTAATACTGTATACCCTGTATACCCCTATATAAGCTGTTTACCCATGTTTACCCTAGTAAAACTGTATACCCTGTATACCCCTATATATCCTGTTTACCCTTGAATACCCTAGTAATACTGTATACCCTGTATACCCCTATATAACCTGTTTACCCATGATTACCCTAGTAGTACTGTATACCCTGTATACCCCTATATATCCTGCTTACCCATGATTACCCTAGTAATACTGTATACCCTGTATACCCCTATATATCCTGTTTACCCTTGAATACCTTAGTAATACCGTATACCCTGTATACCCCTATATATCCTGTTTACCCTTGATTACCCTAGTAATACTGTATACCCTGTACACCCCTATATAAGCTGTTTACCCATGTTTACCCTAGTAAAACTGTATACCCTGTATACCCCTATATATCCTGTTTACCCTTGATTACCCTAGTAATACTGTATACCCTGTATACCCCTATATATCCTGTTTACCCTTGAATACCCTAGTAATACCGTATACCCTGTATACCCCTATATATCCTGTTTACCCTTGATTACCCTAGTAATACTGTATACCCTGTATACCCCTATATAAGCTGTTTACCCTTGTTTACCCTAGTAAAACTGTATACCCTGTATACCCCTATATATCCTGTTTACCCTTGATTACCCTAGTAATACTGTATACCCTGTATACCCCTATATATCCTGTTTACCCTTGATTACCCTAGTAATACTGTATACCCTGTATACCCCTATATAACCTGTTTACCCATGTTTACCCTAGTAATACTGTATACCCTGTATACCCCGATATATCCTGTTTACCCTTGATTACCCTAGTAATACTGTTTACCCTGTATACCCCTATATAAGCGGTTTACCCATGTTTACCCTTGTAATACTGTATACCCTGTATACCCCTATATATCCTGTTTACCCTTGAATACCCTAGTAATACTGTATACCCTGTATACCCCTATATATCCTGTTTACCCTTGATTACCCTAGTAATACTGTATACCCTGTATACCCCTATATAACCTGTTTACCCATGTTTACCCTAGTAATACTGTATACCCTGTATACTCCTATATATCCTGTTTACCCTTGATTACCCTAGTAATACTGTATACCCTGTATACCCCTATATACCTTGTGCACCCATGTTTGCCCTAGTAATACTGTATACCCTGTATACTCCTATATATCCTGTTTACCCGAGATTACCCTAGTAATACTGTATACCCTGTATACCCCTATATAGCCTGTTTACCCTTGATTACCCTAGTAATACTGTATACCCTGTATACCCCTATATAACCTAGCTTTTTACCCATGATTACCCTAGTAGTACTGTATACCCTGTATACCCCTATATATCCTGCTTACCCATGATTACCCTAGTAATACTGTATACCCTGTATACCCCTATATAACCTGTTTACCCATGTTTACCCTAGTAAGACTGTATACCCTGTATACTCCTATATATCCTGTTTACCCTTGATTACCCTAGTAATACTGTATACCCTGTATACCCCTATATAACCTGTTTACCCATGTTTACCCTAGTAAAACTGTATACCCTGTATACCCCTATATATCCTGTTTACCCTTGATTACCCTAGTAATACTGTATACCCTGTATACCCCTATATAACCTTTTATCCATGTTTACCCTAGTAATACTGTATACCTTGTATACCCTTGTATATCCTGTTTACCCATGTTTACCCTAGTCATACTGTATACCTTGTATACCCCTATATATCCTGTGTACCCATGTTTACTCTAGGCATACTGTATACCCTGTATACCCGTATATATCTTGTTTACCCATGTTTACCCTAGTAATACTGTATACCCTGTATACCCCTATATATCTTGTGTACACGTTTACCCTAGTAATACTGTATACTCTGTATACCCCTATATATCCTGTGTACCCATGTTAACTCTAGTGTCTCTGTATACCCTGTATACCCTTGCTTATTGTGCTTACTCATGTTTACCAAAGTCATTCTGTATATTAGCGGAGAATTCTTCTCAAGACCACCACATAGCACATACTTATCGACGAACTCTACTTCTTGGTTTGGAACCTGTGCGATCTGACTGGATTAAGTCAGTCTTTTGTGACCAATAGAACCCAAGGTTTGTGTATAGGTAATATCTTGTCTGAGTGGAAACACGCCCATGGTGACATACCAGGAACCAAGATGGGCGTGCCCCTTTTCTCAATTTAGATAAATGGACTCAATACTAGATACGTCCTACAGTTTTCATTAGCGATTTGAATTTTGCTTGTTAGAGACAGGCGCATTTTTTTTATTGAGCATAAGATGAAGTTAAATCATAAACAAATGGTTATAAATTTCATGAAATATCCCAATAATACCATACAGCCTATTTGCTTTGGAAACCATCAGTTAGAGCGGCGTGTTTCGACAAGTAAAAAACTTGGTGTAAAAATTAGGCTTGATCTTACATGGAACTACCACATTGATTATATTTATGGTAAAGCCGCCAAATGATTGTATTCCTTAATTTTGCTTAAAAGAGCTGTTGTAGCTGGCAGAAATATTACCAATATTATAAGTACTCTGTGAGATCATTTATACTTGCATATGCTGTGCCGGCATGGCAAGATATTCCTGAGATCTTAACTGTTGTTCTTACAAATAAAACGAATTCTCGATATTTTGAGGGCGTTTTTAGTAAAACAATTACTCTACTTGCGCTTGTTGGATATGACATTATTATAGCAAACTCGTCGCTACGCGCCTGGTTGCCTACAATCATCTCATTGCATACGCGCACTCGTGGAATAATTGTTAAATCTCCTGTTTAGTTATACTCTGCAATATTCCGTTTACCCATGTAAACTCTAGTATTCTGTATACCATGTTTATCCTGTTTACTCATGCACACCCTAGAACGGTTGACTCTATGACAATATGTCGATAGGGCAAGAAACCAGTGTCCGTTGTAGGCATTAGTGGGTAAGTGTGAAATAAAGATGTATGTATTTCTTGGGCGATTATCCGTAGAGCGGCGTCTGACCTAACTGAATCATTGAAACGAGCATATTTCAGCGTACAGTTGGTATAATTAAACAAAAAAATAATTGAAATTGAAATACGCTATTTGTAAGAGTAAATGTTAAACACGGTTGCTGTTTTCAGGGGGTACAACAAAACAAACATAAATAAAGAAGAGAAAGGAGAGGATGACAAAGAAGAAGATGATGATGATGAAGTTGTTGTTTCCAAAATCACAAGTCCTGATTGAACAAAATTAGCTATCACGACTTTTGCTTGTCGATAGAGAGTATAGAACGAATCTTCCAGCTCTGCTCCATTTTATAACGGAATTTTTTTTTGATAATCTATACTAACAGTTTCCACTTTATATTCAATCACATGGAAACATAGACCACAATGTATGATCAACAAAGTTTATTGGTTAGCAGATCAAACTGTTGGCTAGCCCCGATCTCACTGAAAGACTGAGTGATCTGAAAGGCGATTTTATTTTACTGGGCAACTGACTACTATACAGACAATGAAGGGGTGTGTTGCCCATTGCCCTCGCGTGATTTTGTTGCCTTACAAGAATAATATGACTTTCACACAATAAGCCTTTAAAATTATTATTTGGATTCTTAATACACTGTAAATTGTTTCAAAAGCTATTTTTTTTTTCTAAACATAACGGCCGAAGTCAAGATTGCTCAATGTTTACTATATTTCTCTTGTGGATGGTACCATTTGATACGGTAATAGAACAGTCATTCCGAGTTCCCTTGGTTATCAAGAACTGAAATACCATAATAAAGATTCTTTAGAGCTAAATGTTTTTTTCTTACAAATTCCAATTTTCCTTGAATTTGCCTCTCTGTTTTAGAGGTTATACTGTAAACTGTATATTATTTCCACGCAGACCCTTGCTCACAAAATTATACAATATGGATATATTTCTGTAACGTGGGATAACACACGTGTTCAAAATGAATGACTCAACGGAGTCTAACAGACAGCTCTCTTCGAGGGTCCATGGTCCGGGCTGCAAATCAGATCCCTCCTCCTCCAGGATAGCTGCTGTTCGCCGCCTCTTCAATGATGGTGGTTTAGAAGTTATTCTCTTCTTTTTCTCTGCCTTACAATCGTCTGTGCTGTGGGTAACCCTTATTCCATATCTATTTTCACAGTTGAAACATGAGCAGAGGATAGAGCAAGGTTTACCATTGGAGTAGCAGGGACATTTTGTTCGCCTCTGACCACTTACATCTATGCAAGAGGTTTGACCTGTTTTTCGTCCTTTAGCCCTGCTTTCTCCACACCGGCATGACAGTTTTTGGCGATTCTGACTGCGATTGTCGCAGTTGCGGCACTTGCACTGAGCTTGGCAATTTTTTTTGTTAGAAACACACGGGCAACGAGATTTTTCAGTTGAAACACAAAAGCGCTCACTTCTGGATTTTGCCTTCCGTCCACAATAGTAAATTTGGGAAACTGCCTGTTCCTGAGCATGTTGAAGTTCAGCCTCGATAGGATCTGGAAAAAAAAATCGTTGATTACTTGGTTTTATTATCATTATTGTTGTTATCATTATTGTTAGGTTGTTTAGTATCGTTGCTGTTCCTTTTCGTTTTACCGGCCGTGTAACTACTAGCATGGCTTTAATGGACTATAGTGGTATTCATAGGTCTCGAGGTTGCCTAACCGATCGAGGTCTGTCTCAGGTTTCCTTGTATATGCCAACAACTGACTGAAAACAAAACTTAGTGAGTTTAGGAAAAACTAGTGTTAGAAAGAACTGAAAAAGGCGTATTAAAATTACATAACCTGCAAATTTTCAGTCGTATATTTCAAAAGTAGCGATTGTAAACGGCCGACGACAATTAGAATGTTCGTATTCAACCTTTTTAAATACGCCGTATTGCACCTTGTTGACCTCCCAAATTTTTGAATAACCATTGTAAACCATTGTAACCATTATGGTGTATGTGAAAATAGCGATTGGGAAAATAAACTCTTGCCACCCAGTCACGGTTGAATTTTTCTACCATACAAATCCTTGTACTCTCGGTAGGCGTTGCAATCGCGCCTTTTGAACATATTCTGAAGAAAGTCGATCACGTGACCAACTATTTAACATAAAACCTATTGTTAGCCCCACTTGAGTAATTATAAAACTTATAACACGTCAAAATAAGTCATTATTATGATCATGACATGGATGATAAAAGTTTGGTCACCCATAACAAACTGGTATTTACAACTTTTGATTTTAGGGCTGCCCATAACGCAGTTCCTTGAGTTGACAGACTTATCCCTGTTAAATTTACCATTCACTTCAACTTACCATTGGTTATGCTCTCCGTAGCATCGTAATGGCCTGCCCCAAAATAATGGTAAGCAATATAGATTGGGGTGTTACTCAAAGGATTATCGCAGTTGAAGGGCAAAAAAGGAACTGTTTCAGAAGACGTTATCACCATAATTGGAACTTGCAAGATATTTGAACACAGTCTTATTACAAAGTCGCCAATTTCTTGATCAAAAAAACCTCTTACGCTAAACTCGCGGGCTTTCCTTTCAACATCTGCCTGGGAACCTTCGACGAAGTTTGAGATGCTGCAGTCGTCAGCTAAAACTGCATCTACAAATAGTTGTCGAAGAGTGTACGTATCCAGGTCTTCAGTATTTAAGAGTCCTAGACGCCTCAGGTGCTTTGATAATTGACCTGCCTCATTGTGGACAAGTTTTCTTACTTGTCTCATTATTGTTATTACGGAAGGCGCAGTCCCCATCAGATTGGACTCATATCCAGCTGCAGGTTGAATGTGGCTAAATGCCGTTTGAGCGTCTCACTATGGCTGTTGATCGTTGGGTCGTCGGTGTCAATGTTGTCTTCAGAAGTAAGAAGTTTTGTCATTTTGCTGAGATGAACAATGTCAAGAGCATTAAAAGAACGATCATTGTTTTTCTCTTTTACTTTTTTTATCATTTCGGAAAGGTTATACGTTGCACTTATTAGAGCCGCTGCAATCGATTCCTGACAGAGATCTTCAATGGTCTCAACCATTATAACAAAAGGATTACTCGAAGCAGATGAGTTTTCGGAAATCTGGAAAATTTTTCCATCCTCTATATCTAACTCTGTTGAAAACTGAGGCTGGCGAAGTTTATCATCAACTGACTCTGTTTCAAATTCAGCATTTCCAGTTAACGCATTACAGCTGGTGACATTACTTTCGACTGGTGCCACAGGCTTGATTTTTGAACTACAACAATGTTTTTCTGCAGATATTTTTTGATTGTGATGGTAGAATAATAGAGTCAGCAATGCTATTGCTAGTTGGACGGAAAGAGTAGTGGCTCCAGAAATCATCGACCTGTTTAAAAGTCTGTGCAATCCCTCGTTTCTCTCTGTACCACATCCTGGAGGTATTTCTGATAAACAGCCTTTCTGTATATGCTTGCGTAGATTTTCAATTTCTATAAAAGTTGCTTCTGTAAGAGGGCTAAAGAGAACATTGCTCCAGCGTTCTATAAACGAGTTAAGATTTTTTTTCCATCTTTTCCTTGTACACAGTGCTTTTAAGTCGTTTCTCGCCTTGGTCATCGTCGTCACGAAATATTTGAACAAAAGATTTTGACACTTCTTTATTAAGAGCATTTTGTCGAGCAAATGTTCTCGTTATTCTTTGACATGCGTGAAACAGATCAAGTTTGACAGAGACGTTTGGAAAGATATTGCTGTACTTGCTGCTAATTAACATGACAGCAATCATCCACGCAAACAAGCTTTAAAGAGTTTCCAGAAAAAGACAGCCTTCTCTTGAGTTGGATAAGAAGGTCTTCAATTTCATTGAAGGACGTCGACTTTGTCAATTTCCATGCCACAACTTCCCCACGTTCATTTAGGCAAATAAATAATTGGTGAACTGGGTTACAAATTTGTTATCTTTCTCCCTGACGAACCCAATATTGCGACTTATTTTAAAGGTGTGATCACAAGACAAAGATGAAACTGTCAATCGGTTCATCTCCTCATCGTAAATCGCCCTGTTTTTTTCAAAATTGTGGAGGAAAATCTTCATTATCTGGTCATTGCTCGGAAAAGAATATAGAGGATTATTGTGGAACTCAGCGATGTCTGGTATGCTGCACATATTACCTTTGCGTGCACTGAAATATATCCTTCTTCTTTGAAGATACTGGCGATAGTTTAAAGACGCCAAACCTTCGCTTATTTTGAGAAAGCTAACTCCCTCTAAAATTTGGATGTCAAAGAAATGAACCATAGCTTTGGAAACACCACATCTCTGGAAAATATCTAGGGGGAAAAATTCTTGAATGTATCCTGGAAGCAGATTATGAACATCGGGCGTGGTCGCCCGCAATTTGTGTCTTTGTCTATCATTTCCACACCTGTAGATTCCCTGTACAAGAACGATATCTTCCATGAAATCATAGATTAGCCTAGCTTTTTCTCCACCTTTTCCAGAAACGCATCTTGTCCACTGGTTTCGATGTAGATCGTTACCATGCAAAGGACAATTGAGAGCAATCTGAAACTGTTCTTTGGGACTCCAGAGCATTACTTTAGGTAAGAAGTAATCTTCTATTGGTGATCCAGGAGATGGTAGAGGGGGAAAGATAATAGGACAGTGGCTAAAGTGTTGTGAATTTTCATCAAATTTTTTTATTAATTCATCAACATACTTCTGGGTTCGCTCTCACAAGCTAATCCCTGCAACAGTAATGCAATAAACACAGAGAATAATCACAGCAACAGCTGTTACAAATTCCAGTTTCCAATCTGAAAGTAACAAATGCAAAACGATGATAGTCAGTTCGACATGATGGTATCAGTGGGGCTAAAACGATATTGCAATTGTTTATAACAAAGTTATTACGACCACAATTCAAAATATTCCCTGTTCCTGATTGAGTTACGATCCCCTCCCCTAGAACAAAATTAGCTACCGTTGATTTAATTTTAGAAGCCAAAGATAACTACCGTAAATGATAACGAGCAAATTTGAAAACTTGCAGGTGCTACAAAAGAAGATAAACACGCGCGCGCTCTTACAGGACACGAGACCTAGTCGCCCTATTATGACTGTAAAAATGTAAATATTTTTCATGTAAATATATATATATATATATATATATATATATATATATATATATATCCGTAGAGAAAAGAATGAAAAAAATAAAATAAAACAAAAATAAGAACAAGAATGAATGTACAACACTTACTTGACATTTTTGTCATGTTCCGGTACTTGTTTTTTAAAATGTGTTCGCTTTTTGTTTCAGAGGTTCTCGCGAATCTGACCATCAAAGAACTTTTTTAGTTGGATATAACTCTTCTTTTTGACCCTATAGTCCAGTAACGCGACCGTTTCAGTGCCTCAGAAGATGGGTACACACGATATATAGGGGTATACAGGGTATACAGTACTATTAGGGTAAACATGGGTGCACAGGATATATAGGGGTATACAGGGTATACAGTATTACTAGGGTAAACATGGGTGCACAAGGTATATAGGGGTATAAAGGGTATATAGTACTACTAGGGTAAACATGGGTACACAAGATATATAGGGGTCTACAGGGTATACAGTACTATTAGGGTAAACATGGGTGCACAAGGTATATAGGGGTGTGTAGGGTATACAGTACTACTAGGGTAAACATGGGTACACAAGATATATAGGGGTATACAGGGTATACAGTGTTACTAGGGTAAACATGGGTACACAAGATATATAGGGGTATACAGGGTATACAGTATTACTAGGGTAATCAAGGGTAAACAGGATATATAGGGGTATACAGGGTATACAGCATTACTAGGGTAAACATGGGTAAACAGGTTATATAGGGGTATACAGGGTATACAGTATTACTAGGGTAAACATGGGTACACAGGATATATAGGGGTATACAGGGTATACAGTATTACTAGGGTAAACATGGGTGCACAAGGTATATAGGGGTATACAGGGTATACAGTACTACTAGGGTAAACATGGGGGCACAAGGTATATAGGTGTATACAGGGTATACAGTACTACTAGGGTAAACATGGGTACACAAGATATATAGGGGTATACAGGGTATACAGTACTACTAGGGTAAACATGGGTACACAAGATATATAGGGGTATACAGGGTATACAGTATTACTAGGGTAATCAAGGGTAAACAGGATATATAGGGGTATATAGGGTATACAGTATTACTAGGGTAATCAAGGGTAAACAGGATATATAGGGGTATACAGGGTATACAGTATTACTAGGGTAAACATGGGTACACGGGATATATAGGGGTATACAGGGTATACAGTATTACTAGGGTGGACATGGGTGCACAAGGTATATAGGGGTATACAGGGTATACAGTACTACTAGGGTAAACATGGGTACACAAGATAAATTGGGGTATACAGGGTATACAGTATTACTAGGGTAAACATGGGTACACAGGATATATAGGGGTATACAGGGTATACAGTATTACTAGGGTAAACATGGGTGCACAAGATATGTAGGGGTATACAGGGTATACAGTATTACTAGGGTAAACATGGGTACACAGGATATATAGGGGTATACAGGGTATACAGTACTACTAGGGTAAACATGGGTACACAAGGTATATAGGGGTGTGTAGGGTATACAGTACTACTAGGGTAAACATGGGTACACAAGATATATAGGGGTATACAGGGTATACAGTACTACTAGGGTAAACATGGGTGCACAAGGTATATAGGGGTATACAGGGTATACAGTACTACTAGGGTAAACATGGGTACACAAGATAAATTGGGGTATACAGGGTATACAGTATTACTAGGGTAAACATGGGTACACAGGATATATAGGGGTATACAGGGTATACAGTATTACTAGGGTAAACATGGGTGCACAAGATATGTAGGGGTATACAGGGTATACAGTATTACTAGGGTAAACATGGGTACACAGGATATATAGGGGTATACAGGGTATACAGTACTACTAGGGTAAACATGGGTACACAAGATATATAGGAGTATACAATATTGCACTAATATATTAGGGAGTCTATATGGAGACTGCCATGAATTACTTGCCCTCTGTCGACCGCGTGCAAATAACGTAAAAGATGGCTGACGAAGGCAAGGACGAAACTTGCGATCAGACCAGGCAAAATCCACGGCAAGTAAGTTTGTATTACGTTGCTTTATTTTGTTGAAGAAAAATATTTTCTCTAAGAAGACACTACTACAGTGTAAACGAAGAGATTACTATTTTGGAGCTTTATATCCATATTTTATACGCTGTGGCTATATGGCCGGTAACCGGGTCAAGGTTTTCAAAACACCAAATGGCCGGCAGTTCTATATTCTCAGTAAATTTCACAAAATCGAAAGATTCTAGCTAATCTAAACTATCATATGTCGATTAAGACAAGTCAAGCGATCCTGAAATGCTTTATAGATCTCAAGTCTTGTGTTTGGTTTACGCTGGGCTCAGAAGACGAAACCGTGTTTTGTGACACTTGCAACTTTTTTCAGCTAGACTGCCGGTCAAGGTTTTCAAAACACTAAATGGCCGGCAGTCCTATACAAAGTAAAAGGCAAACGAACTTTATGCCCTACATAATAAATGAAACTGGTCTAAAAGAAAACAAATATATTATTGATATTCACTGCACGTTTGATATTTTAGTGGCACGAAAATAACTCAACATTTTCAGGCCGGGTCTTCGAAACTGTGTCGAGAACTGATAGAAGCTTGAACAATTGATGATTTAAATCTTCTCTATGAGGTTTATCTCGGTTTTTCATTTTTATCCACTCTCGTTTTATTTTCCGACGACAGTTTGATGTGTGAGATTGATGACCTTAAGTCTGTTCCTTCACGTGTGCGTAATCTTATAGTCGATTCTAATGGAAATAAGAGAGAACAATGGTCGTGACTAGAATGGATACTCCAAAATCAGGTATCCGCTCGGAGACTGGAACTGAATAAAATTATTTTTCGGCAAATCACTCCGACTCTTCACGACCTTGTTGTGTTGAAAGAGATAAGTATACAAAGACTGAAAAAGGCCAAGATGCGAATGGTTTCTCCAAAATATGGATCAAAGCCTACATAGAGGTTAGTTGTTTTTCACGTTCTTTTTGTAAGAATTTAGTGCAAGGAGCAAACAATGTCTGTTTAATTACAGTACCGCGACTGCATTGTAAAGCTTATTCATAGCAAAGTATCTGTTTGGATAGCTCAGAATAAGGTGGATACTTCAGAATAAGAATGGCCAAAAGATGAAAGTTTTGGCCATCTGGATTATTATTACTGAACTTCCCAATATAAACACGATTGTTACGTTTACAAAGAGGGTACAAATACAGTTAAAGTCAGTTAACCATCTTATAATTTTATGGGTTAGTTGAGGGTCGTGAAGGGGGGTACCAAATCCCAGTTTCCAGACTAATTTTTGCCAAAATCCCAGTTACCAAATCTAAAATCCCATTACTAATGATTATTTGCAAAATCATGCGCATAATAAATTAAAAGCACTGATTGACGCTATTTGGATACACGTACCTTAACCTGGACTGAAGAAAATCTCTCATTCTGCTGTTGAACACTCTTTCTCTTCCAGCCCTTGTTGACATAACCATATGAAAACCAATTCTATCATCTGCACAATCCTCGTCTGACTCACTGTCTCCGCTTTCACTGCTAGCTGGTAGCTAGACCGCGGGTGCGAAGGCGAAAAATACTGATTTCACGGTCTCTACTGAGGAGTGCAAGGTCTATTGCTACGAAATATTGGAGCAAAGACCGCTGAAGAAAAGAAATCCCATTCCCATTTTATAATTGTTCATCCCATTCCCAGTGGCTAAATCCCAGTCCCAGTGAGTAAATCCCATTTTCCCAGTCCACAATAAGGCTAATCCCAGTTCCCATTTTACCCCTTCACGACCCTCTTAGTTGATTCCAAGCGTTAACAATAGTAAAAAACACATAATTTACTTCAGGTCATACTTCTTGTAGCTTGGTGATCACTATTACAAGCGCAGGCAGGCATATGCTCAAGTTTCTAAGAAAAAAAAACAGTCCTGCAGATTGTATTAGTGTAGTGTCTCTTTATATGCTCTGATATAGGCCCTGGAGCCTACAGTGGCAGATCTGAACCTTCAGATAAGAGGGGTGGGGGGAGGTTTCTCACCAGACCTTAAGGTGACGGGTAGGAACCACTCATCCAGACCTTAAGGTATGGAGGAGCTCAATCCAGAAAATAATTTTCTTGGCACTGTTGTCCTCGGTTTGATCTAGAAATATGGAGGGCAGGGGACCTCCCCTAGATCTACTGCTGGGCTCTGCCAGCCCGCCCATGTTCACCGGCTATCTTTTTACATTTACTAGAAACTCTAGTATCAATCCAAGTTATTTATCTTAAATATTAGGATTTTTGCACAGTTATTTATAGTTACTTTTTTGCACTTGGTTTTTGTTTTGTTTTATTGTTTTGTTTTATTCAAATCCCACGAGCCTCATTGTCACCCAAACTCTCTGCCTTCCATACCCTATCCCACACTGAACTGTCTGACAACAGTCCTCAGCCAAGTGGTACCATCATGATGTTGAAAAGTGTGGAAATAGATCCTGTCTATCCTGGGATGAATTCTTTTTCTTTTTCTTCCCCCTTACTCCACTCAAGGGGGAGGTGTTTTCCTTCCCCTCCCTGTGACCTAATATTTCCTTGATTGCCTTCTGAGCTCCTGATGAGACAAGACCTTCAGCTTTAAGCTAATTATGGGCTACTTTCTGTTTTTCACTTAGTATGGTGAGCTTATCATAAATTTAAAATGGAATAAAAATGATCATGCGGGCATATCCATGTTGCAGCTGTAACAGGAGGAGGAGTTGGAGGTCTGGGTGGTGTTGCAGACAAATGCTTGTGAGCCGAACAGAGAAACCAGTTGGAGAAAGAAATGAAGAAAATTGGAGAAGGCCAAGCAGTTGGCTGCTCAGTTGCATGTCTGGGTAGCTTGACCATTTGGTTAATGAAATTCTCAAAACCACAAACAAACCACTCTAAGAATTTGATAAAATGTGTAAAATAAATTGTTTATTACTTTTATAAAAATAAAGTCGTTCAAATGTTTACAATTCTACAACCATTTTTTCATTTCTTCCTTTTCCCATAATTCTTTCCTCTCTTTTACTTTCCTCTTACTCTTTCTCCACTTCCACAATGTGCTTTTATGTACCCTCTATACCTGGGTTGGAAAGTCACCTGAAAATTTGAAATTAGCCATGCATTAAATAAAGCTTCCATTATAATCAGTCTTTCTGGAAATAAAGCTACTACTTTGGCGGTAATTCTCAAAAGCACTGTGTCCCACGATACAGTGCCTTGATTCAGCAAATAAGCCTTAACCCTTTTGTTTTAGATGAGAGTTTTCAACAGTTATTATGAAAAGATGTTAAAATTAAAGATTTTTTTTTTTGGTAGCAGAGAAAAGCCCCCAGTTCAGTGCATTACAAATAATTATCACCTACAAAGTTGCCTATCATCTGAATTAAAAAGGAACAACCAAATCGTTTCGTTGTGGTACCTGCCTAATATCAAAATAAATAACTAAGATACTGATAAATGAATAATAATTATTGAAGTAGAGTGTCCAGGCCATTTTAGCTTAACAAAACAAAAAGCACAAGGTAAGTCATTCTTATTTCTATTTTTGTCAAAAAATGGAATTTAGGACACATTTTGTTTATTGTCATACATTCTCTTATAAATTCAAAGTCCAACAAACTGGGCTTCCTTTGGATGGGGCAACATTTCATGACAGGATGGACTATAATGGGGCTACCTTTTCAACACCTTCAATGTGACTGGAAATTACAAAGGTTCACACAGCAGATTCAGGAATACAAAATGACTAACTTGGAATCACATAGTTTACATTTGCCAAAAGTAGCCAACATTGGGCCTTTTGGTCATAGAAAAGACTACAAAAGGATTTGGGTTCTGGTTGGCTAATTGTGCCAGATACCCAGCACACCAAAAGGCTGACCCATGTATCCCACAGGTTGTGAGGGTCACTTTGGTTTTTATAATCTCATAAAGTATCCATTATTGTCACACTAAACTAAACAGCAACTTACTACTGAAAAAAAAATCAACCATAATATATAAGAAAACAGAAATAGTTTATGTTGAGCCATAAATGGAACAACTGTCTGCTATCCTTGGGGGGGGGGGGGTACTCCCTTATATGGCCTACATGGGGATGTGCCAGTGGGCAGGGTATGGTTTTCGTCCTCTCTGTCCTAAACAGGGTATATAGTTTGGCACAAGTCTGTCTTAAACAGGGTATACAATTTCGTGCAAGTCTGTCCTAAACAGTGTGCATGATTTGTGCGAGTCGGTTCTAATTATAAACAGGCTGTTTCATGCATGATCGATTTCGTCTTAGTGCAAACGTTCACAGATATTTAGTACCTTATCACCCAAAGCATTTACTGGAATAAATATAAATGCTATTGTTCTTGGCACCTTTGTCTAGCTAAGATAAGTACAAGTTGACAGGTGTGCTTGATAACCTTGTCCCCGTCTGAGGGAGTTGTTGTCCTATCAGGGTACTAAAGTTGAGGGTGTTATCCTAAGCAGGGTATGGGTTTCAAACCCTCAGCGGCTCACCTATACCCAAGTATTGGTCGAGTACCCCCACCCCCGCCCCCCGGCCTGCTATCCTAAGCAAGCTTCGAATTAACTGAGCCATAATTAAACAATAATTGACTGTATTTGTACCCTTTTTGTAAACGCAACAATCGTGTTTATTTTGGGAAGTTCAGTAATAATAATCCAGATGGCCAAAACTTTCATCTTTTGGCCATTCTTATTCTGAAGTATCCACCTTATTCTGAGCTATCCAAACAGATACTTTGCTATGAATAAGCTTTACAATGCAGTGGCGGTACTGTAATTAAACAGACATTGTTTGCTGCTTGCACTAAATTCTTACAAAAAGAACGTGAAAAACAACTAACCTCTATGTAGGCTTTGATCCATATTTTGGAGAAACCATTCGCATCTTGGCCTTTTTCAGTCTTTGTATACTTATCTCTTTGAACACAACAAGGTCGTGAAGAGTCGGAGTGATTTGCCGAAAAATAATTTTATTCAATTCCAGTCTCCGAGCGGATACCTGATTTTGGAGTATCCATTCTAGTCACGACCAGAGAACAATAGACCTTGTCACGGTTTTCGACGCCATCTTGAGGAGTAGGCAAACCCGTGAGAAATTACGGTGTTTATATGAGAATCTAATGTCGAATAATTTCCGTAAAACGGCTGTTCTGAAAAAAAAACATCAATTGTAAAATAAAGCTACAAAGCAAAGGATTGTCCTAAAAAAATTTGGGGGCGTACCTGCGCTTAAATTTCTCCAGAGGCTTGCTTTAGATTTTCCATATATTTGTCTGTATTTTCCCCGGGACTTTCTTACAGACAAATGTATAGAAAATTTTAAAAAATGGTTGTAGGTCTTCTAGTGCATGTAACGCCCTCAATTTTTTTCAGGAGAGCCTTAGGAGTGAAGCTTTAATTTACAAATCATATTTTTTTCAGAACAGCCGTTCTACGGAAATTATTCGACATTAGATTCTCATACAAACACTTTAATTTCTCACGCGTTTGCCTACTTGTCAAGATGGCGTCGAAAACCGTGACAGGGTCAATAGATTCAACACAGTTAAGTTAGACGTTTCAAAAGAGCTTTACACCTATCTCATCATTTTTTAGGTCGTCGTTTTCTAGACACGTTTTATCCAAAACCAGATTCATTTCCAAATTAAAGTTGTAAAATTCTATTTTGTTGACTTCCCGACAACAGGTCTGTGGCTATTAAACCTATTGTATCATCGCCGAAACTGAAGCACACCGTATAATGCATGGTGACCAGCTAGTCAGATAAACAATTTCAGTTGTACGTACCACGTTTTTTTCATTTGGCAGCATTCATTAATCGTGGCTTTATGAAGCCCCGAACCCTTAAGAAAATGCAAAATATTTTTCACGCCTAGCCGTGCTGAAAAACTTTGGAACAAGTTTAGATTTGTTTTGACTTTGCAACCTCTTTAGGATATGTTTTTTTATCTCAGTACTTAGTACTAAGCTCCTTCAAGCAAGCAATTATCAAAGCCAGTTCCTTCACATGAAAATGAATATAATATAGCAGTTGAACCCAAAACAAAATGCTACTTTCATTTTCTTTCAAAACTCATATATATAGGATTATATCTTTCTCTTTAATTTTTCAGGGGTTAAACCGTGAATAACTTGCTGTATACAGGGCGTTTTTCAGATAGTTATTCACGTGGTCCAAAGACACCCCAATCATAAGAGCAAGAAACGCAGCACTGGGAGAAGGAAAAAATTATAGTAGGCCAGTTTTTGTTTGTCTTGTCCCAATGCGTACCTTGCTCTCCAGTGCGTATAAGGTTTTGGATCACGTGAATGTCTAGCCGCCAAGGGTCCGACTGGTTCGTAGTAGCCATTATTTATTTCACTCATCCAATATTGTAGTCTAGTCTATTTAGGGGTAGTCCTTGATATGGCATACGGACCCGATCGGCTTGACCGTGGAAGATAAGGTCAGCGATTTACGCTCTTCTGGTGTGTGAAATGGCATTACTGTCGAGAGTGTAAATACCTAGTCTCCCGCGCAGCGCCCTTTTTTCAGTGGAGTCGTAGTATATGTACTGGTCAATGGTACAACAGCAGAATTAAAAACAGACAATTAGCAACTTCGCGAAAAAACTCAGATCAAATCTCCCACTCGTAGTCGTCCTCGTCCTCGAATCTAAAGGTCTATAGGTTTGTAATCAAACTCAGAGCCCCCGTCAGAGGATTCATGGTAATTTTCTTCAGTTTCAAGGATCCAAACATTGATTTTTAAGCATTAGACAGCAGGTTTTTCATGAAAACAGCGTCTGGATGAACGTTCATTTCTGTGCTTTTTTTTTTTTAAGCTGAGGCTGGGCAACGTACTCAAGTGCTCAACTCTTAGTAAATTTGCTCCTTAAATTTCATTGGCTATTTAACTTTGTCCGATCTGATCCCATCTTATTCCCCAGAGTTGTTACTTTTAAGAAAGGTACTAAACTCACTCATGGTTGCGTATTTTATTTCCCGGCTAGTTTCAAGAGCGAAAGTGTGGCTTCTTGTTGGGGATAAATATTTGCGATTTTCAGGAGGTCGTGCCCTCGACACACTAGTAAAACAACACGCAGAGATGTCACTGTTTGTAAAACACGTTACCAATAAACAACATGTCCCTGTTTTTCTCTGACGCTACGGTAGACATTGCCAGGCCTAGTCCCTGTACGGCGTCTTCCCACGCAATCTCGGTCAAGGCATTTCGTTGGCGAACTCGCTGGGACCACGTGACCCGAAACGTAATAGCCGCGCGAAATAACTGAGGGAGCTTTAGCATCGACGACAGCAACGACAGCGACAACGTCATTTTTCAAATGAATTCCCATTTTTTTCAATCTTTGTCGGGTTTATTCCAATTTGCTGAAAATGGCAAGTGTAGGCGAATTTCCCTGGAGTTGATTTCTTGAGGACCGCACTCAAGTTTAGAGAGAGAAAAAGAGATTCGTCGTCGCTTGTTTATAAAATAAAACTTGCAATTAGGCATTTTCACGTCGTAGTCGTGCAAGGACGGTAAAGAAATGTATAAAAGAGCGTTATGCACGTGCAAAGTTGTTGTTTTGCGTAATAAACCTATTGCTTTTTTGACGTCCTGATTGCCGTCGCCGTCGTCCTTGCTAAAGCTCCCTAATGAGGCCTACGGACAAGGCAACCGCTGAGAGTGGTTCCGTACAGTCCTTCGCTATCATTAAAAACACTGGACACGGGAATTTTGTTATTGGCCGTTTTCATACTAGAGCTAGAAATGGATTATCGGTCTGAGACTAGCCTGTGTACAGTCGCCCCCTTCCCGACAGACACCCCTTCTCCGACTTTTTCTGAGGGGAAGGGGCGGCTGTACACAGAAACGGATAATCCCGTCTTCAAACAGTGTCCGTCGAAATTGACGAATAAAATCAGGCGGATTGTTCATTCAAAATTAAAACTATTCCATTTTCAAATTAAGACGTATTACCTATCTGACGCGAATCATCAAACGGATAACCCATCTCACACGAATAATCCGTCTCTAGTGTGAAAACGGCCATTTCTGTTGTAATGAATGTCGCGCCCCGGCCTTGAGTTGGGCGTGTGTGCTTTGCTTTTTCACAAAGATTATTTTTAAATTGACTATTGACATTTCTATGTGTAAAATAGTATTAGAAGTGGAATACTTTATAAAAAGTATGATCTATCAAATGTTAAAGTTTTTCAAAAGAATAGCTTATTTCATCCCGAGATGATCTTAGACTTTCATTTTGCTTTAAAGATACAAAAAATACAGGTTAATTAATATTTAACTTTTTGAAACAAAAGAAGTTAATTTTTAACTTTTTTGTTAACCGTAACTGAAAAAAATTAACCGATAGCCGTAAAAATAACTTTTAAAGTCCTTTTATTGGTATACAAGGCCCTTCATGGCCTTGCACCTTCTTATATTTCTGACCTTTTGAATTTTAAAACATACTCTAGGTCATTGCGTTCTTCCTGTAAAGAATACTTAGTGGTTCCAAGAAGCAGATTGAAAACATATGGAGACAGAGCTTTCTCTATTGCAGGACCTAAATTGTGGAACGATTTACCTCTAGAGATTAGGAAATGTGCTTCAGTGGCAACTTTTAAGCAATCCCTTAAAACTTTTTTATTTAAGTTAGCATATAGGTTATGAGATTCCTTTTGTTTTGAGATGTTTTTGATTTATATAGTAGATAACTTAGGCTATATTTGAATTATATTGTATATTGTAGATATTTTTATATTTTATATTTTTTATATTTTATTTTGCAATTAGGTAGCGCTTTGGACAATTATTGGATTTTAGCGCTATATAAATAAAATTATTATTATTATTTATTATTATTAAAAAGCCAAAATTTTAGCCGATAAAAATTGCGTTATAAGGCTAAAAAGGTGTTTTTTATTCAAGAACCATAAAAACCCATCGATAAATTTTAATCATAGGAGAAACTTTGGAAGATGTGTCTCTCTAAAAGCATTGTCTATTTTGGAGAATACGTCGTTTATTATATTGGTGAGTGAGATCGAAACTTTATAATTTTCAGTGAAAAGTAGGGCAAAATGGCGTCTCTTATAATTATCTCCGCCACATTTCGT
Organism: Porites lobata; assembly: GCA_942486035.1. Classification (NCBI taxonomy): domain Eukaryota; kingdom Metazoa; phylum Cnidaria; class Anthozoa; order Scleractinia; family Poritidae; genus Porites; species Porites lobata. The sequence continues at coordinate 1,294,185 of CALNXK010000089.1, read as the reverse complement.
TCACAAAGATTTCATTATTTTTTAGCTTTATGCAGAAAGTATGTACTCGCTGTAATGCACATTTAGTGCACAGCAATCGTGTAGAAAATCAAGTTGCTATATTATTATACGAGTTTAGAGAAACTGTACCAGTAAATGTAGCTTTAGGCCAGTTTTTTTTTAAAAGGTGCAGGGTCACCAACATCGTACTCATGGCCAGATGCTGACCAAAATAACAAAATGAGAAATGAATACATGCCAAAAATTCAAAACAATAGAAAATTACAAATGTGAGGATTGCCTTCTCCAGGTCACCTACACCCAACACAGAATAACTTTAACAAACTTACGATTAAGCAATCACAAACTCGCCTTAGAAACGGACCGATACCTAAGACCTTATAAAAAAAACCTGAATCGAATAAAGAATGTGTCCAAATTTGTAAACTTGACATGGAGGACGAATATCACTGAACTGTATATGCCCCTCCTACCAGGAAAAACAAACGTTCTATTCGATAACTTGAAAAATGGTCATCTAATTAGAGTGAACAAAATGTCACCCAATGAAATATTCATGTTATTTTTAATAAATATCTCTAGCGAGAATTCTGAAACCCCCAAAATAATAGCAAGGCATGTGTTCGAATGCTTCAAAATAAGAAACGAGAAGGAAGACAAAGAGTAGTGTAAAATATGTGTCCGTGTGTATGTAATTATCTTCTTTTTGCAATAACTTGTTGTGTAAAGTGTACTAAATAGCTTAGCACAGAAGATTTTAATTTTAAATTATTTGGAAAACGGTTTATGTACCAGGTGGAAACAGGCCCCAAGTAAAGTGTTGTCTATTGTCTATGGCCAATGAACAACCCTAAAAACTGCCCGCTAGCGCCTAGTTGTGAAAACACTGTGATATACATTTTTTTTCATTCTTAGCTAGCTTAGTATCCTTACGAAAAATAAATAACTTGGAAGATAGCTGTTATTTGGACGGGGGGCGTACTCCAGTTAATGGCTTATACGGGGAGGCTTCGCCATAAAAGGGTACCTTAAGGAGGCGTCAGGCATATTAAAGGGTAGAGAATTGACGATCTGGCCCCGATTGACCAAACGTTGGGTAGCGCTATCCACCTAAATCACTATCCAGCGGATACGTATTGGGAAAGTAATTGCACTATTCACTGGATAGAGCCTTTGAACACCGAAGCCTGAAGTATATGCATGTAAGGTAAAGAAAATCGAATGACGTGCCTTATGGCTTTACCATTTAAATTTATTGCAAGTTACACTAGCAGCCAATGGTTACATAATATGATACATAAAATGATAAGAAGACTCCCTGCTTTAGCTATTTATTTCTATGGTGGGCAGGTACCATGGGGGTGGGGGTACCATCTCTGAATGGAAGGTATACTACAGAGGTACCTCTTCTGCCAAAACTGGTAGATTAAATTAAAAGGGTGTGGGGTTGGATCTCGGGGTGAAGCCTCCCAGCAGAAAACTGTCATGCTCAAAAGCGGACTCCCCGATTAGCTCGCGCTGGTCACTGCTAAAATTTGACTGAAACTGGAAACCACGTGTGAAAAGTCTCTGGTGCAAAGGGTAACTTCTCACCGGAATTGAATTTATTAACGAAAACAGGTAAGTCAATAAACGGCTGGGTTTTTATGGTATAAAGTGATATTGAAGATATTTTTCCTTTGAGCAGGAAGGGAGGCTGGGGCAATCAAGTGATCCAAAGAACCCGGAGGACCCGAAGGAACAACATGAGCTGGAATTCATGATCATTACCCTGGAATTGCTGCCTCACCAGAATGGAAATGCAGAAAATGGCACTTCATCGGGCAATGGTAAATCGGGTTTCAGTTTCAGTCGAATTTTAAATTTGAACAAGTGTCAGTTTTATTCCTCTGACAGTTTTCGGAGAAAAAGAGGCCACGCGGGCTGAATCAGTGTCACTGCACGTACAAGCAGAAGCTATCGAGTCGGTCTGCCGAATCTCGTACTGATATATTTTTCAAAGCATAACACATGTAGTGACAAAAATTATGACTCCCTTAAAATTATTGTTTTCCTAGTAAGATATCGAGGTGTCCATATTAAGCGGGTGTCCGTAAGGGAGATTCGACGGTATGTCTGTTAAGTTCATCGAGCCTTCGAGCATTGGTTTCTCTAGGCCGAATAACATGCTACGAAGGGAGAAAAATCTCTGCGAGCGACCTTCTGTATCTTTGGTCGAGCCGCCGTCCAGCGCGGTGAGGGTAAAAGGCGGAATGAGTTTGCGGAATGGCATGTGGCATGGCTTGCGGAATGACATAATTATGCGGAATGTAAAATATGGAAATTGGCGCAAAGAAATAAATTAAACTGAAAGGCATGCGCGGGTCATTGCCGCCCCTTTTTTGGCGCCAATTTGAGTGAACAACTGCTTTACTGGTTCACGCATTTAGACATTTATCTAAAACATACCCGAGAATTAGCTAGCAGCCTCCACACGAAAACATTGAAGTCCGGTAAATATACTGAGGCGTGACCAAAATAACTTAGTTTCCTCGATTAACAAGACGAAATATCTTCTTTTTCCGTTATCCTTAGCGAATTTAATACCATTGTTATAGTCCTTATTTTTGAGTCGATAGAAAGTGAATCCCAGAATACTTGTGCATTTGATTTTTTGCTTCTTCAAAATACTGTCGGCACCGAAAGTGTTACTCCTTCGATCAAGAATTACGTTGCGTTACTACCTTGATTTCGTGACTGTGATTTTGACAGCTCCGTCTCTTCAACGTACGTTTTGCCACGTGCAGTCACGGAACAGACTGTCACGCAGAGTCGCCGGCAGGTAAAGTTCAGTGTTTCAAAATGGCTAAAATTGACCCAGTTTCACCTTTTTACTCCATTCTTTGATTGAAAAAAGCAATTTTGCAAAGGGAAAACCTACAAGACGTACGAAAAACGAGCCATTGGGCTGTAAATATCTGTTTATGTGCGTTTCAAAATTAGTAGTGTTTACACAATACAGACAATTTATACCGCCAGCCTACCATGAAAATTCCTGAACTTCGATGGTGTCTTACAGAGATTTCCTTCACTTACCCAAGCCAATTCCCAGGTATGTTTTAAATGAATGTCTAAATGTGTGATTTAAATCGCAAGAAGAGAATTTGGAGTTATACCACATGTTAAATATTGGCGGCGAAAATGAGCAACGAACTGAAATTTTTGTTATCCTGAAAACCTATCCCTCATTTTTAAAATTATTTCAGTACGACCAGCTTCCCTTTGTCCAGAAAAAATCTTCTAGTGGAAGGAAAAGAATTTTTCTGTTCGTGGAAAGCGTCCAAATTTCTCCATCCAGCTGATGTTAGCGAATTTCAGGTTAAAAATTAATGCAGTCTGAGACTCCGGCGACATCGAGAACCGATCTTCTATTTTTTCTCCCGAATAAAAGGCTTTCGGCGGGAACAATCTACGTTAGGTTTCTCTTTTACCTAATAGCTATCTATGAACAAAAATGAAAGAAATTGATTTTTCAACTCTTGTCACGAAATTAAGATTTTGGTCGATTTTTCTGTTTCGCACGTCTCAAGCTCGCAGCTGAGGAAACAAAATACAAGATTCATTCATCTCTGAATAATATTATCAATTATGTCACGATCACGTAACCCACAGTCTCATAAAGAAACACTTCTCACACGGTTTCGAATACAAATATAGGTAACAAGAAACTGTTGAGTTAATCGTACAAACATCTTTTGCAGAAAAAAATTAAAGTAGAAGGGAGCGTGACCTTCGAAAACATCTTTTCTTCAATAGACGAAGAATCTTTTTGGCTGTGCGGAAAAGGCTGGTCGACAATGAGCCTTCGTGGTTTTTTTATTGTCATCAAAGGTTTAACCTTTGATGACAATAATAATAAGCCCGCAACATTAAACAGCGGCTGCGTTTGCAAATTGATTGGCGCCAAAAATGGGTGCTCTTTTCAGTTTAATTTATTTCTCTTGATCATTCAGCAGCGTATATTAAATTCCGCATAATTATGTCATTCCGCAAGCCATGCCACATGCCATTCCGCAAACTCATTCCGCCTTTTACCCTCACCGCGTCCAGCGCCATGGACGAATAAATTAACTTTGAAAAGGTAAAACCTGTTTAAAAACAAGTTAGGGCTCTTGCGCAATTGCTTTCGCTTATAACTGCTGCCCAAACGCGAGCCTGCTGTGAATTACGCTCTTTCAGTCCTCCTACCCACATAATTTGTCGACTGTAGGGTAACCCGACTAGAGTTGAATTCCTAGGGACCATATCCAAGTTCAGAAAGAGAAATAAAACTTCGTCGTTACTTGTCTACGTTCTCCATAAAACGCAAAGTATGGCACTTTCACGTCGTAGTCGTGCAAAATAAATATGTCTGCGCAAAAGGCATATTTATTGTTTTTCTTCTTAAACCTATTGTTTTTTTTTGTTTTTGTTTTTGTTTATTTTTTGACGTTCTCTTTGCCGTCGCGTACCTGGATCTTAAAGTCCCTATGTTTCCTGCGAATCAAGAGGAAGTGATGTTATTTGACGGTTTGACTTAGGCGTCACGTGGACCCGCATGCTTGATGGAAAAGCGAACGGACGCTCTCGGCGGTTTCTTTCCATTCACAGCGTAGCGTCCAGCCCGGAGAAACCACTGCTGGCAGGGAAGTCACGCCTTGGTCACCATGAAAGCGTTACTGACATTTGCCACAGACGAATGCTTAAAAAAATTCTCGCGGCCCGTCCATCAGAAATGTGGCCCTTCTCCAGATATTTCAAAAACAAGTAAAATCGACTCTGGTCTTCTATCACTAATCTTCTTCGTTATTAAGTCACTAAAATTTTGGTAAAACATGGCAAATTTTCACGCCAATTTGAATCCACTCAAGAACATTTGAATGCTGCCATGTTGCCTCGTACATTTCCAAAAGTGGGAATGCTCTGGACGGTAGATATCATCTCATCGTAAATGACGAGATTTAAAGTTTTAAGCTTTCCCTTTTTCTGTCTCTTAGCTAGAACACACCCTACTATAATTACAACATGACAAAAATTAAGCAACAAAGAAGGCTAATGGACTTAAGTTTGGTCCACCTTATAATAAAACTACACCTGTAATATTTAATATCAGCTCAGAGTGTTGTCAAGGATATGTTAAACGAGAGCTAATTAATGGAAGAGGGTCCATTAAGCATAATCAATACTTATATAGGTTTTTTTTGTCCATTTAACAGGCCCACGACAAACGCCTCCTTCAAACACAACCAATCGGGTTTTAGCTACTGCAGCTGCGGGGGTGGCTGCTACTGCTGTAGGTGTACTTGCCGCTCCAGTAGTTGCTGGCACTGCTTTAGGTGCGGTTGGATTCACTTCCGCTGGAGTAGCTGCTGGTTCTTTCGCAGCAGGTATACAGTCAGCTGTTTATGGTGGATCTGTGGCTGCCGGAAGTCTGTTTGCTCTTTGTCAGAGTGCAGGTGCAACCGGAGTTATTGGTTCAGTGGCGACAGCTGCCATTGGTGGTGGTACTGGATTGACTGGGATTGCAGCAACTCTAGGGGTTTTTAGATTGTTTGTAAGGCTCGACTGTTTGCATATTTATTATTATTAACGTTCCCGTAGACAGTAGAATTAGATTAAAACTAGTATAGTCAACAACGCGCCACATTCGATTCCACTTCGACAGCACTGAAACTGAAAAAAAAAATCAACATAAATCCAAAACAGCAACTAAGGAAAGAGAAAACTTACTTCCTAATATGCGGTTTTGCTAAGCACGAAAAGACGACCGTGAACATTCGTGAACGTCGTGAAAAATATTTCTGGAATGAATTTTTATTGGTGCTGTGTCTGATCACGACAAAAATCAGGACCCGCGAGAAAACCACAAAACCACGAGGTTGTTTGGCTCACGCTTTATTAGCTTTCCTCACAACGTGTTTGGGGTTTTTTAAGTGACTATCTCGCTTAGCGAAATGTTACCTTGATTCAAAGTTTTATATCATTTGCGTCATGTGAGGTACTGGTAACTTCATCTCCTCAATTATCCAACTATTGGTGACCTTAATAGCTCAACTGTAGACATGGGCGTGCTGTTCACGTGAGTTCTTATTAGAGACCTTAAGATCGAGGCTTAGCTTTTACACTTAACAGCAACCCGCGGTTAATGCGGTTAGCGGTTTCACATTAGCCTTATATGCTTATTGCAAGTAAATTTTTGGAATATCATTTTTGTCAAATCGAAATTACAGCGCTAAAACGAATAATTCACGAATACCGAGAAGCTTGTCAACTGAGGTTTCATTCAGTTGCTAAATGAAAAGCAGTTCCTTTGCATTAGAGAATAATGATAATGATGATGACAATGATTCTGATTTGATGATAATAAAAAAAATTTCATAATTTTTGTTGGTAGTACAATAATAAGAAATTATATGGGTGAGGTATTTGTGATATCCGAAATAATCAAGGTCGAGGAAATTAACACTTACGTTATCGAATCTTTGATTATTCTGTATATCACAAAAACCGAATTTAATAACTGTTTTATTATACTGATTGATTAAAAAAGATATTGATCAAACATCCGTCCAACGGAATAAAGCTAATTTGTAGGTTGCGCTGATTTGCAAAATTAAATTGCAGGCTCTTAGCCAATGAGAAGATAGATAGCACAATGCATGCCTTGGTAACCGTATCTTTATTATTTCTAATGCGCATATGAACATAATTGTATGGTATATGCGCATTGTAATTTTATATCTAGTGCTATCATTATGATTCATGTACCAAAAAAAAAATCAATAGGTATTCCATGGCAACGATGTTATAGATCATACACGGTAGACATTTGTATTATGAGTCGAATGGGTTAACGTAAACAATGGTTTATTAATCTGATATACGTAACAAGCAAATGAAAATATAACATTTTAAAAATCGATAAATTCACAGGGAAGGAGGTCCGACACCATAAAGTTGATGATTTGTGGAGGCGGAGTTGGAGCACAAGTGTTTTCTGGTATTGCATGTTCTCAAAAAGACACTGACGTTCGAGTTCTTAGTTTGAAGGAGGATGATGCAAAGCGCTGGAAAACTGCACTGCAGCAAAAGCAACTTGAGGTTATATTTCGCTGTAAAGGGGAGGAAACCTTTCCTATTGTATCCAAACCAGCTCTAGTGACAAAGACAACAAAAGACGTAATGGGAGATGCTGAGGTGGTGGTATTTATGATGCAGCCGTCCTGTCTTAAATATTATTTAGAGGCTTTAGCAACTCACGTTAAACCTGGCACCATTATAGTTGGCTTACCGGGGAACAGTGAGTTTCACTTTCAAGTTCGTCACGCGCTCGGGAGTAAAGCGCAGCAATGCACCACCATGAATTTTGAGTCATTACCTTGGACGTGTTGTACTACTGAATTTGGAGTTAAATGTGAGGTGACTCGTATCATCGACACACTGCCGGGGAATATCAAGGTAGGCCTAATGTCGCTTAACGAGAACTGACTATTACTTCGTGGATTATATGACATAAACATAATTCTCAAACTCATTACTTATTCATGAAGATAAAACAAAGGAAATCACTACCGTAACAGTGGTTTGGATATCGGATCTTAAGTACCATAAAATTTTGCAAACTTTAGCTTTGAATTTCTTCATGAATTATTGATTTTATTGAGAAGATATATCAAACACTCCACTCAGTGTTTCAGGCTGATATCCAGACACCTCGAAGTCGGGCTTAAAAAACTCGTCTGCCCCTCCTTTCTCAACCCACTTCTCGATGTCTTGATGTCGGATGAAACACTGAGTGTCGTGTCTGGTATATTACATCACGGTCTAACTCAAACTATACTGTTTTTACGTACTACGTTTTAAGCATTATGAGGGCAGCTTGGCCAAGTGGTCATCGCGTCAAGTTCGTCATACGGTGATACTAGGCTCGAGCTAACGTCCAAACACTTATTGCTAGATTTGTTTTCTCTCTCGCCTCGAGTCGAAATTGTCATTCGTTTTTGTAAACAGCCAACAGCTGATTGCTTCATGCCATTTTGTGTTATTGATATTGGTAAATGGTTTGAGTGGAGGGCAATTTGGTCTGAAATCATACGCGTGACTTTAAAATTGGACAAGCGAACAGCGTGAGTTCGATTTGAAATCACAAGAGTATGATTTCAGACCAAAATTGCACGTCACGAAACTCAATCACCACTTTATCACAGCCATATTCAGTCAGTACCAATATTTGTTTGACCAAATAGCCGGTTTCTTTAAAGCGGAACAAAGAGGCTTTTACATCTCATTTTGTACCCGAAGCAGAAATGGTGCAATGTAGAGCAAAAATGGTGCGATTTAAACAGAAATGACGTCTTTAGAACATGAATTACGCGATTTAGAACAGAGGTGATTTAGAGCATAAAATAGTGTGGTTCGTGAACAAATCACATTGCTAAGAGCCAGTCAAATTGCAAAGATCACCAGTGATTTTAAAAGGGATATATTTGGACTATCTGTTTGGACTATTTGGACTATCTGTTTTAATACGTTCTTTCTTTCATGTGGAGTCACTATAAACTAGCTGGGATTAAGAAAAGCTGACCTCTTTCACTGTTTACAAAGCTTAGCCCTTGACTCATTCTATACTTTTTTCACTTAAAAATAATCCAAATTCTCAGAGTGAATGATCACATTTGAAGTATATCGTTTGAGTAAGGCGTTTTAAAAAAACTGCTTGATTGCCCCAGCTTCATTCACAAGCAATCATTGTTTTAATTTGTTGTTTTAATGCAGCGAAAGCCAAGAGAGAATTCCGCCTGAGCGCGTTTTTCAGGCATTCTAGCGAGTAACGTAGCGCTACATAACAACAGTTAGATGTTTGCAATAGCGACAACCGTCTATAGTCTTTCTCGTCAAATATGCCTAACATGAGCACGAAAATATTCTTACATGTTAAATGAATAAAAATGATTAAAAATAAACTAGGTATACCTATCGATAGAGTGCCAACGAGCAAATCATGCGTATTTTGCATAGGAATGGTTCCTTTTTTCCAACATTTGACAGTTTCTTGGTCCCTTGCTGTTGAAAGGATTATTTTCTTGAAACAGAGGTGCTACGCAAGTATAAAGGTTCGGAGAAGAGTCAGTCCTCAGACTCCTGTGGCTTTACGAACCTGCTATATAAAAGTTTGAAGTGTCATGAGGCATACTTTTTTGAAAGAATAAAATAGCTTGCAGAGAAAGCGATCGGTAATATTTAGAGGGAAATATAAAAAATGATCGTTTCTCTTACCACTACAAAATTAGCGTCGGTTCGGTTTCACTATATTTGTGCAGTTTAATCATTTAAACCTCCTCTGAAATTTCCCGGGGCTTTTTGTCGAGTTCCCGATTGAATTTTAGAATGATTCGCTGCGCTGCTTGAAATGTTTTCGAAGACATGCGATGTACGGCACGTCGGTATTTTGTTTTCACTTAATACAAACTCGGCCAGGTTTCGAAAAAAATAGCGTTGTTTTCTTATCTTTTGTCGTTCGGTTTAGGCTTATAATTCTTTTTTATTCTAATTTTTCCATTTACTGGTTAGATTTTTTCCCCAACATCTGATTTTCCAACAGAAGGGACTTTATTCTTCGTATCAAGCTTTCCTTATCTCCTCGTGTAATCTGATCCCTTTTAGTGGTGAGAATTGCTTGTTTCACATGGAAAACTTTTCTTTCCTTAAACTGTTGTTTTACAAGCTTCTCTTCGTTAAAACCTTACATTAATGGCCCCCAAATTATACAATGCATCAAGTTTTCATTTTCCTTGACTGCCGGGGCCAGATTTAGGTGAATAAACAATAAAAGCGTACCACATTCAAGTTCAATCTTCGCGTGCGACCGAGGAAAAAACACATGTGCTCCAAGTATAGTTTATCGCCTTTTGATTGGCTGAAACTGTCACACCACTTGGTCTCAGGGGAATCTACATTACATGAGGTTAGGGGCCGACCATTTAACTCTTGAGGGGGGGCGCGGGGGTGGGTGATTTCTGGTCATCAAGAATTTTTTTTTCTAGCAATATGGTGGGCAGGATATTTTTTTCCCTTTTTTTCCCTTAAGCTCTTTATTACATTTGTGCTGCATGCAATTTTTTTCTTCCGACAAGCGCTTGCAGGAAATTTTTTTTCAAAATCACCCACCCCCCCCCCCCCCCCCTCAAGAGTTAAATGGTCGGCCCCTTACACTTTTTGAGGCTCCATCGAGAATTTTTCTGCCTACAGCCGAGTCTTGCGTGGCTCTATTCTGCTGTCGCCTCGCCATCCGAGCGTCTTCGCTCGGATGGCTCGTTGGCAATGAGAATTAAAAGTTCGAGGGCTTAAACAAATGAGTTTAGCTCAAACCAGGATCATTAAAAACATTCTTTTAAATGACTCAGAAAGTCAGTTCAGTTACTGCAGTGTATGGTGCTAATTTAAGGAGGCATAAAGGAAAAAATAAACAAAACAAATATCAACGAAGCACAGCTTTGAGCGGTAACTTCAAGACCCTGACCGAAGACACTTTCATTTCACTCATGGTGGACTCGGCATTAAACCTAGGCCGTAAGTAGAGACTGATATACTCTACTGGGGCTATGTCATGATATTTGCTCTCTTTTTGAAAAAGGCTAAAGCGTGTCTTCGCATCCATTGAAATCGAAAAAATAAAGGTACAGACGGGCGGTGACTCTTGTTATTTAATTGTTTCCTGCCGTCTGTTGCTACTGATGACAAGGATGGGTAGGGATTGAAACTTGAAAGTGCTGGGCCAAATTTTTCAAGTTTTTAATGCTGTGCCTGCAAAACTCACCAAAAATGGTTTTTGCTCTCTGATGAAAATTAAATTGTTTGAGATCTTCTTCATAACTATTCAATAGCACTTTGTTATAAAAATACAGAGTACAAATAAAACCATAGCAGAGAGGTGTTCATTCATTGAGGTTCAAAATGTGCATGATATATATGTATTTTTTATGTTTTACCAGAGAGGAGACGTCAGTCCAAAGAAGGACCCAGTTTCCACCCTGCAGTATCTTCTGGGACCCCTCCCTAAACTGGCCGTACAGTTCATCGGCTAAGGCCGTTTATGCAACCCAAACAGTATTATTTGTGAACTTGACATAGAGTGATTTAAAATCTAAAGAAAAATAATACCAAAAGTATATTACACATATAGCTCAAACTTTACGTTTGTAGTTAAAATAATAACAAAGGACAATAAAATTTAGCCCCGCAGTAAATTCTTAATTTTTGATCGCATCGCAACATGAGTTAAAATTTGCCCAAATATTTTGATCGCAGCTGTAGTGACTTTCTTTAGTGGGAAGCTTGCAATGATTAAAAGGAGGCGACACGTGGCATGACTTTTTGAGGTGAGTTAACAAGTTAAAGTGGCCTCAACGACTTACAACGTATCGTCACAAATTTAACTTCGTGTTGCGATCAAGATTTAGACGTGCAATGAATTTCGTCCAACAGATAAGTTTTCGTAAAATGAAGATAAAGTTTAATTAGCCAATGAGAATGCAGAATTATTTAAACATGCTTTTTATTCCCATAGTACATCTACGTCCCATAAAAGCAGTAATGGTTGTTTATTAAAAGACGAAGGTTTGCTCCTTCTGCGTTCAATTCTTCATCCTTCCTAGCATAAAAAGTTCTTGCGGCAGCGGCTGAGAAGACACCTGCAGCACCTTTGATGCCACTAGGCCATTTTACAGTTGTGGACTTAGTACCCAAGCCTTTCCTGGGGAAAAAAGTTTTGAAACGATGGAAAACATCTCATTAACCGATTGGTGAACGTTGGTGAACATGCTGTTTCCCGGCATTTTCTATTTGTTCGCTGCCCCAGAAAACCCGAGAAAAACTCAAGCAGAATGACGGAAAACGTCTGTGAATTCTTTGTTTTGCCACTTGAAAACACCAGAAAACACCAAAAAACGCGATGTTAAGTCACTGGAAAACGGCGGTGAACAACGGAATACGATCCGTTCGTCATGTGTTAACCGTATGTTTTCCGTGTCTTTTGCATGAATTATCCGTGCGTTAACCGTCCAGTTAACGCCAGTAAAACAAGCGTTTTCCTGGTGTTAACTGAGCCTAAAAACTATCGGATAATGGAACGAATACTCAAATTCACCTGCCAGAAAACGACGGAAAAAGAGTGGATTTTACGACCGGAAAGCGCGAGAGAACTTTAGCAAAATGCAGCGTTTTCGAAAATTAACCGAGAGTTTTCCGAGACGGTGAATGCCATATTTCCTGCCGTGCGAGTGCATGTGAGGCTGACGGTGACCTTGTTTTGATACAAACGTCATTTGCTTTGTTATGGAAATTGTCCTTAAAAAATACTAGTTAGCATAAGAATGACTTAATTTACATAATAAAGCACGAAGGTTTGTATCAAGACATGGTCACCGTCAGCCTCGCTTCAATCAAAAACTATAAAAAGGCCTATTCCAGTGGCCCCTGCGCTTTGGCCCAGTGCAAACGCACTACCTGAAACCACAAGCAGACTGTGTTGCCCGCGGCAACTCCTGCTGCGGTGAACCCTATTGCTGTCAAAGTAGCAGGGGCGGGTACTATGGTAAGACCACCCACTACTCCGGCCAAACAAACATCAGTCAAGCTCCACCCTGGTTTAAAGAATTTCTATTAATAACTTTCTAAAAAAGTACACGTGAAGCAAACAATACTGGATAACTGCTAACTTTGCTGATGAACATTTTGTTATCAGCAAAGTAACGTGACTGCGAAACCCCCGAGGATGTTTGTACTCATAGATGTATAGATGCTACGGTTGAGGCCTGACATGTACAGTACTGTGTAACTGTATGCGTCAGAAATAAGGTAGCTTTTTCAGGTATATCAAGGAGTGGTTCATTTAAGGTGTTTCAAAAACATCTAGAAAAGAAGGGGGAAGTCTATATCTGTAGACATGCAACGTCTTGCACTACGAAACGTAGGACACAGCTTATAAACGGGTTTTTAAGGTTAGGTCATATGGGACCACGTGACTTATTTTGTCATATAATTACTGAAGAAGAACTTATCTGCACTAATCTAGATAACAACAAAGTAGGAAAAGTGTTATACAAAATAAGGAGAGTGGTGCGATGAGTGCAAAATCGGAAACCGATTTAGGGGTACTATTCTCCGATTTAGCACTACGGATTTCTTTGAATTTTACTTGGAATTGAAGTATCCGATTGTACGATTCTTCCGATTTCAACAACGTCTATCGATTAGAAAGTTGTCGGAGATATTCCTGAACACGACCGATTGGATTTTGAGGAAGGGGGATGCAAATCAAATGGAAGAATCAACAGATACATGGACTGTATCGCGGGCTTACTTACAGCAGTACGACCATGTGGCATTACTGACAGTGAGGGCACAAGAGATGTACACATGAGTCATGCACCCAGGTATACGCGTTTTTGTTGTTAACACTCAGATTTCGAAAGAACAGCGGTCGATCTAATACGGCTGAAATTCGTAGGTGATGACAGAGCGTGCGATCTCCACCAATTCTTAAAGAAAATGTTGGCGCGAAGATTTCTTATTGAGCAGGTCAAGTTTGGTATTTTTCAAGTGCAAAAGCACAAAGAACGGTGGTGTATACCCGCGAACAATAAAGTGCCGCTATCACCAAAGACACTAGAGTAACAAACACTGCAGTGATGATGAGTAAGCTTCAAAATTGCTTTAACGCGTTGCTTTCAACTACTTTTTATGATTTTCACTTTTTATTTTAGCTGAAATTTTGAAAAGAAAAAAGGTTGAAGCTTGTACGCTTTTGAGTTTGAAAAACTAATAATCATGTTGAAAAATGTTGAAAAGATGTTCAATTAATGTAAACTAAGCCTTTGAGTGAATAAAACTCATTTCATCGTTTAGTGGCTTTTAATTTGTCATAACTTTTTGAGAAAAATCTCAGTACTTGAAAAATAAACAAACAGCTTCATGGTTGGTTCGCATGTACAATTTTTATTCACTTGTTGTGAAAAAATCACAAACTCACTCGTTCGGTGCGTTCACTCGTTCGTTTGTGCATAGTTATTAGAGGAGACTGGTTATGAAAAGCGGCAAACATCAATGATAAAAACAACAGTGCTGCAGTTTATGTTGGAAGTACCGTGAAAGTGCACAATCCTTTGTTTTCTGTTGGCAAATTGTTACGGAATAAATTAATGCAACGTTTTTATTGGTCAATACAATCAAAATGATAGGAATTCTTTTGAACGTTGTGCACTTTCAGGTCCACAAAAACATATAACAAAGGAGTCTGACGGGTTTCATAACCATTCCACTCAATTAACTATGGTTTGTGATACTTTGAAACTCGTGAATAAAAATCGTACAAGCGAACCAACCATGAAATAATCTCTATATGCCTGAGTCCTTAGCCAGAACAAAACAGTTTATAATATGTATTAGTACTTACCAAATCAGTGAATAGCAATTTTCTCGCGTTTTGATTGCCTCCCGTAACTCGGAATATCCTTGGCTATTTACTGTTTTGCGACCGGAGCCATGATGGATTCTCGTTTCGAGACACTTTCGGAAGAAGAAATTTGTGCCATAAATGAAGCAATCGTACAAACAAATACCAAAAAAGCGAGAAACTTTGGCTTGTCAGTGTTCACTGGTAGGTAGAAAATTATTTTCATGCTGAATTTGTAGCAAAATCGTAAGATGCACTTGACAAAATCCCCGAAATGTTTGTGAATTGAAAACGAAGTTCTTACTAAGTGACGTTTTTAATTTACAAAAAGTTTCCATTTTTCAGTTTTATCCAACTGATTTGAATAGTATAGTATATAGGGGTACCGGGACATTTTTCATATTCCGGGAACCATTGACCACCCAGCCACGGGCCACGCCCATGACCACGCCCTAATCAATATTTGGTAGTTTGGGCCCCTCTCCGGTACATGTTCAAGCGGTTTATACACAGGGGGTATTAATTTAGAGTTCATCAATGCTGCTAATGGTCAATCCACTACCTTGAGACAACCAAACAGCTATACTATTAAGTATCTGCTGCTGTGATAGTTGCAAACTTCACATAAAATCGTTAGTGTTGAAAATAATCTGCGCCCTGCTATTAAAATATGCAGTCTTGATATATATTTTTATCATCTTCTATCTTAAGAAAGGTAACTTTGAGAGTCTTCACAAATTTGAATCCTTTTGTGATATTGAGTATAGTACCAGATAATCTGCTAATAGCCAAATCTTTTATTTTGCTGCTGTATTAAGGCATCTGTTTTGGACTTTAATGATATCTCAAATGATCGTGTTTAGCCTTTTAGAGCCCGTCGTTTTTCATTAATTCTTGTCCTAGGGGTTGGTACTCAGTGGTCGTTGCTGTTTCTCTGAGTGGGAGCCGGAATAGGACTATCAGTGAAAGGATAGGATTAGCCTCAAAATACTGTATCAGTTTTCGGACATTTCTCCTTGGTGTAGGAATTGGAGTCCTTCTTCTTGGAGCAAGAATAGGGCGATTAGCTTCTTCCAGCATTTTAACCAGATTTTAGAGTTCACTCATTGTGATCCGCCGATAATAGCCTTCTAACTAGTTCATTGCCATTACTCATAATATTATTATTATTATTATTATTACATATAATATTTTTTCCCTGACATACGCTTACTTACATAAGAAGCCATCTCTTTAAACCATTATGGTGGGCGTGGTCCTGGGCGTGGCCGGTGGCTGGGTGCTCAATATATGGATCACGGAATATGCAAAATGTCCCGGAACCCCCTATTTACTATACTTCTGATTTGGTAAATACTAAAACAACTACCCCCCTCAGGGTCGGTGAACAGCGCCCGATATATACCTCGACGCCTTGCGTCTCGCTATATAATCACTACTATTCACCTCCCCTTCGGGGGATAGTTAAACTACGAGCAGTCTCTTATTTTTCTTTGCAAAGTTACTGCACGCGAAACCTAAGCACCTGAGCGGCAAAGCCGCGAGCCGCGAGAAACGAGGGAGTAAGCACGAGAAGAAAAAATAAGAGACTGTGCTGACTCTTTTGTTTTGTCTGGGGACAACGAAGCTGTCAAGGTAATTTAATTAATCAATTAAACCCGAGTAACTTGAAACGATTTATAAATAGAACATAAACAACTGAAGAAATTACACTTTCTTTAAATCTGGTAAGATTGCCTTGAATTCGTTTCCCTTGAGGAAATTCACAGCAGTTTCCTCCTGTAAGTTATCCTTAAAAGTTTTATTACTGGGATTACTGCTTGGTTCGCTATTGTTTGCAGTTGCTTCAGGGGCACCCAACGAGAATATAGTTCAAAACCACATAAACATAACATTGTTGAACGTACTTTAGTATTTAAAAGGTATATAAAGGCTTATTTTTATCCCCTAAAAATTTTTCATCTGTTCGGATTTCCTAGCTGAAAGTATAGTGATCCGAAAATTATAGGGATCAAAATTTACCTTTTCGAAAATTTCAGCCAGAAAAAAGGCTCCCGAAAATTCTAGGTGACCTTTTTCGGGTAAAAATCCGTTAAAAATGGGCAATTACACGATTGTTTTGAAGTTCGAAAATCCTAGGAGAGGCAGGCAAGCAAGAAATTTTTCAGAAAATGATCCGAAAATTCTAGACCTCAAATCGTCTTCCGAAGAGATAATTTTCCGAAAATTGTCGTTGGGTGCCCCTGTTGCTTGTGACGCGTGACTATTTTTATTACTTGCAATCTCACCGCAGACCAGTCAATTATCTGTCAACAGCTGTGCAATTGACCAAACGGTTACTCCGTTTCTGGGCTGACGGAGGGTTTGTTTACTACAAAAGAGTCATCAGTCCGTCTTCTCTCGTCTGGTCACAATCCCTTATTGTAATAATAACGTCGTGGTTTGCAATCGGGCTGGATGAGATAAGAACTAGACGGATTTTAAGAGAAAAGGCGGACTGCAAGCAGTCTAGGGGATAGTTGTATTCTAACAAATGTAATTAGTCACAAATACTCATCCAAGAGAAAGAGCTATTATGATGGAAGTGAACTTCTGCTTACAATAAAGGTGTTTGTTTTTGTTTTTTGTTTTTTTTTTAATATAAAGAGGGCTAAAACCTACGAAAGTAATGACTTTTCTTTTCCTTCCTACTTTTAGCATTTTTTCTCCTTCACCTTTACCTTTATTAAGTACGTAAAGCCGGTTGGGCATCAATGTAACTGTTAAAAAATTAACAATTAATGAATGAGGCTAAGTATCTCATGAACAATTATGGAGATCGAGGAGGGTGTTATCCGTCGAAGACGAAGGCCGAGGCGGATAACACCCTCCGAGATCTCCATAATTCTTCATATGATACGAAAGCCGAATTCAATAGTTGTTTTATTATTCATTCAAAATAATTCCTAGTTTAAAAACATAGCTAAAACAAGCTTACATTCATCGATGTTAAGTTTATCTTCGATAGTTTACGTTCAGGTTTGTCCAGCTCAGCAAATATTCTCCAAATAGCAGATGTCGCCCTCCGAGTTGTCTTCTTCCTGTTTTTGCTATGTTTTTAGCCATTATTTCACTTTGTTCCAGCTGTAGTTCCTACTCTTGAAACGAGTGACGTGTCCGCCATTTTAGTTTTTACAACGAAAACAACTCAATCTCGTCCCCCAGGTCTTCTCGGTTAACGGTGCCTTAACCTGTATACGTAGAAGGCTGCATTTTTGACGTCATTTCCTCTTTAAACACAAAATTCTTCCAAATTTGGTCATCAGTAACTGGTTATGGTGAATTATTTGTCAACTTTTAGCCAATCAGAATTGGGGAAATATTTTGAATGAATAATAAATACATATTAATGACTTGGCTAATTCTCGATCAGCGAAGAGACGCGGAAAGGCCGAAAGGAGACAGCACAGGGAACCCGAATGCTGTATTAGCTAATAGAATAATTAAATGTATTTACGTTGTATTATTAGCTAATAAAATAGTAAGATGTATTTACCTTTGTTCCTGTGTCTTTATGAGTCGTTTTAGAATGGATTTGAATCCGATCAGAGACGGTTAACATTGCCGGTTATAAAAATGCGTTTTCTTGTCTGGCGTGTCGTAAACAAGACGCTCAAATTTCGTCTAATATTGTTAACTATTAACTCTCCTCTAACGGCTACTAGAAGAGAAAGTCAAAAACTCTGTTTTTGTGAAAGAAAATCAGTTTAGCCAAAATTACACAAGTTATTATCAACTTACCTTTTCTGAATCGAATAGTTGTTTCAGTGATCTGAGCCTGGTTATCCATAAACTACAAAATAGTCAAAAACACGAGCAGTATGAAGCAGAACAACTGAACCACGAGCTGCACACAGAAATGAAGCCGAGCGCGATCTGCCTAGAAAATGTGACGGAAAAAGAGACCGGAAATGCTCAACCTGGCGCATGCGTAGAGGTTTTGTCGCGATGTCATGTGGGACACGCGACTGACTTCCGGGTTAGTTCCTGGTATTGAACCGGAAATCAAATAAGCAGAGCTCATACCGGCTAACAAGAGTATCGATTGCGTGTCGCGTGCAAATGAATTAAAATATGGCCGACGAAGGCGAGGACGAAACTTGTGATCAAACCAAGCAAATTCCCTGGCAAGTAAGTTTGCATTACGTTGCTTTATTTGTCGAAGAATAATATTTCCTCTACAAGCCACTTCTACAGCATATGAAGGAGGGGAATACTATTTAAGAGCGACGGTCGACAGGAAATATCGACCATCGAGTGGCAAGAGTTGAAAAATCCATTTCTTCATTTTTTGTCCATAAATAGCTTTTAGGTAGATAAGTAATCTGATGTACCTTGTTCTCGCAAAAAGCCTTTTATTTTCGAGAAAAGTAAGAATACCAGTTTTCGTGGTCGGAGTCTGAAAATGGCCGTATTTTCAACTCGAAAATTTGCTAGCATCATCTCTCCTCGTGTTCGCAAGTAAAGCAGTAAGGAGAAATTTGAACACTTTCCATTAATAGAATAACTCTTCTTCTTTCACTAGAAGATACTTTCAAAGCAATATCAAGACGCGTTGAACTAACATAATTCAAAAACGAAGAACAGGTTTTTACGGTGACAATAACTTTAATTTAGTGGTTGTTTTTTGCGGCATTTTTCTTCTTGTGGTATAGCTCAAAATTTTCCCGGTCCTCGTTTATTCACACATTCATCTAAAGAATACCTTAGAACTGGCTTGGGTTCCTTTAGGTAGCCTCCAAACGAAAGCATCGAAGTCCGGTAAAAATAGTGAAGCGTGACCAAAATAACTTATTTAACGGCTCCAAGTTTCCTCGATCGTAAAGCAACAAGAGGAAATATCTTCCTGTTCCGTCATCCTTAGCGAACTACCTTTGTTAAAGTCCTTATTTTCCGATACAAAGTGATAACCAGAAAAAGCGCGTTTGATTTTTTGTTCTTCTAAATATATACTGTCGGGATCGAAAATGTTACTCTTTCAAGAATTGCGTTGCGTTACTACCGTGATTTTGACAGCTCCGTCTCTTCAAACGTAAGTTATGTCACGTGCAGTCACGGAACAGATTGTCACGCAGAAGCGCCGGCTGGTATTGTTTCAAAATGGCTAAAATTGACCCAGTTTCACCTTTTTACCCCACTCTTTGATTGGAAAAAGGAATTTTGCAATGAGAAAACCTACAAGAAGTACAAAAAACGAGCCTTTAGGCTGTAAATATCTACTTTTGTGCGTTTCGAAATTGGAAGTGTTTCAACAATTACCGCCGGCCTACCATGAAAATTCCGGAACTTCGATGGTGTCTTACAGGGATTACATTCAATAACGCCGGCCAATGCCCAGGTATGTTTTAAATGAATGTCTAGATGCGTGATTTAAATAGCATGAAGAGAATTTGGAGTTATACCACATGTTAAATATTTCCGTCGAAAATGAGTAACGAACTTAAGTTTTTGTTATCCTGAAAATCTATCCCTCATTTTTAAATTATTTCAGTACGACGAGCTTTGCAGGCTTTGCTATTGCCCTGAAAGTATCGTTTGGTGGAAGAAAAAGAATTTTTCTGTTCATGGAAAGTGTCCAAATTTATCCATGCGGCTTAGTTTGCAAACGCAAGGAAAGTTAATGTTAGCGAATTTCAGGTTAAAAATTAGGGGTGGTCTGAGACTCCGACATCGAAAACCGATCTTATAATTTTTCTCACAAATAAAAGGCTTTTGGCGGGAACAATCTACATTAGGTTTCTTATCTGCATAAAAGCTATCTATGAACAAAAAATGAAAGAAATTGATTTTTCAATTCTTGCCGCGAAATTAAGATTTTGGTCGATTTTTCCTAACCGTCGCTCTTAATAGGGAGTTTCGCTTAGTCAGGTTTTAGCTATCGCTAAGTGCCAACGAGCAAAGATTTTACCTAAACGCGGGCGCTGTTCAATTTGTTTAGAAATGTCATGAATTACCGTAATTTACGAAAAAATAATTTGAACTCAATTCGATTGCATAAGTGAAAATCACCTTCATGGTGAACTAAACTGTTCTACTGCATAAAGAATTTGAAATCCCAACTTTACATAGCAAATTTTTAGAAACTAAAATTCGTGTCTAAGGGTTTGACAGGTCATTTTGCGTAAAATTTAGTGGTCTTAAAAGCGAACTTAGAATCCTCGAAAAATCATGTTCAACTTGAAGGTATATATTTGGCCTACAAAAGGAAGAATTGTTCTAAAAAAGTTTGGGGCCGTACCTGTGCTTAAATTTCTCCAGAGGCTTGCTTTAGATTTTCCATACACTTGTTTGTAATTTTTCCCTGGACTTTGAATTTTAAACAGTGGTTCTAGGTGTTCTAGCGCATGTAACGCCCTCTCAATATTTTTCAGTAGATTCCTTTGGACTGAAGCTTTAGTTTACAATTTCTTTTTTTTCAGAACAACCATTCTACGGAAATTATTCGACATTAGATTCTCATACAAACACTGTAATTTCTCACGCGTTTGCTTACATACTCGTCAAGATGGCGTCGAAAACCGTACGGTGACAAGGTCTATTATGATGCCGCCTCGAAGACGCGAGGCTGCTCGTTAGCAATTAGCTTAGGTTATTTAAAGGAAACTTACACTACATGAAGTTAAAGGCAAAAGAGGTTCTTGCGCTACCTAAACAAATGAAACTGGTCGAAAAGACAACAAATATATTGTACGTATTCAGTGGCACGAAAATAACTCGATCAGTGTCTTCGGGCTTAAAGAAATACAAGAAGTACAAGGCTTATCCATTCTTAATTTCTGTCTAAATTTCTTCTTAGAAGTTTTAACAGTTTTCCAAAGTTTATCCAATCTCGCTTTATTTTTCAACGACAGTTCAATAAGTGAGATAAATGACCCTGAAAGTCCGTTAAAAACGTCGAAACTCATATGTGCCAAACTTTGATCGATTCAAATGCAAATGAGCGAAAACGATAGATTCGACACATGTGAAGCGTTTCAAACGAGGTTTACACTTATTCACAACCAGAATCATTGCCATCTTGAAAATATAAAATTCTATTTGTTGACTTTCCGACAACAGGTTTCCGGCAAGCTTGCCAGTTCAGTCCAATAGTCTCCCCGCTGAAAATAAAACAGACCGTTTAACAACCGTTGTAATGCACTCGCCATTTGCACATCTCCCATTATCGTACAATTTGTTTACCTCCCAAACCTTTGCATAACATTTGTTTTTGTTATTTCTTCTGGGCATTACAGTCGTCCCAAGAGAAATAAAAGACAATGCCAATTTTGGGGGGCAAAGAAGGTGTTTTATGGGAGATGTGAAAATTGCTATTGGTGACCAGATGAATTTTACTTGAACGTACTTGCACGTTTTCTTCATTTGGCAACATTCATTACCAATGGCATTATGAAGCTTCGAACCCCGATTAACAAAATATTTTGAAAACCTAGAATTGTAGCTAGCGAAAACAAAGCTTTTTAATTATTCTTCGGGGTGTTGGGTGACATAGAGAAGGGGGCCATAACCGGACTAGTTGACTCCAAGAGGGGGAACTGATATATATTGCATAATGACTGCGCGTACATCGTTCAAAATTGTGGTGGGTTTGTTATTCCGATTGGTAATCATCAATGCAAGAAAAAAATTGGTAGAAGTTTTAACTTTGCGACTTCTTTAAGACATATTTTTGCTCTTAATACTTACTTAATACTTAATCTTTAAATGGCAAGTATTTGTCAAAGACAGTTTCTTTAGCATGAAAATGAATATAAAGCGATTGAAACTAAAACAAAACGCTGCTTAAAGGTTAGATGCTTCTCTTTTTTTGTGAGGGTTAAACCAGGTGAATGACTATTTGCAAAGGGCCTTTTTTCAGCTAGTTAGTCACGTGGTACAAAACCACCCTACTAGAGAGCAAGAAACGCACACGATGGGAGACTAACATCGTGTAGTTGCAGAAAATATCCATACCACCCCCTTCCCACGGAGGGCAACGGAAATTCAGAGGAGAGCGGGGGTCCAAAAGGAGGCAATTTGCGAGGGGTTAGGGGTGGCTTCTCTAGTCTTTTTTTTTTCGGGGGGCTCCGAGTAAAATTGATGAGCAAATTATTGTTTTTATCGATGATCTTTTATTTGCAGTCGGCTTAGTGCCTTTTTTCACGGCTTGCACGAAAGTGTATGTACACGATTGTTGTCGGCTCATGAATAAAATTCCAGTTATCAATCTGTTGCTTTGTTGCACAATGTATTGTGGTATTCAATGAAATGTGGTCATGTTCTAATAAGCCTTCCTCTAACATGTCTGAAAGGAAGCAATTGAAGTTCACTGGTTTGAGAGATGGCATCACTTGTGTCGTGTACGTCCGTATCGCCTCCATGGTTCTCAGTGACTTACCGTTAATAATTAACTAAAAAAGACCACTACAAGGCAAAATTGAGATTATTTGACACTGTATTAACTTAATTTCTTTATCGCAGAAACAATTATCTTTCGCATAATAGCATAGTGCAAAGGCATTTTTGACGGAAATATTCCTTCCGGGGGGTACACAGCCATTTTTCAAACTTACGGAAATTCCAGGGGTGGTGGGGGGGAAAAAGCACCCCTGGAATGGAAATTCCAATGGGGTGGGGTGTCTAAAACAAAAACCTTTTCCGTGAGGGGAGGGGGGGGGGGATGGATATTTTTTGGAGCTACAAAATTTAAAAGATGTTAGCCGTATGTTTGTCTTGTCCCACTGCGTCCCTTGCTCTCCAGTATCAGGAGCGTATGACCCACTGGGTCATAGTCTCCTGCCAGTACGCATGGCGATTTTGGATCATGTTGTCGATGCTAAAGCTCCTTAATGTCTAGCTGCTAAGGGCCTAGAGCAGTTCTAAGCAGCAATTGTTTATGGCTTAATTTAGGGAAATACTAAATAAAAACTGTCCACCTGTCATAGGACAGGTCATATCGGACATGGTTAAATTGCCAATGAAATTTACGGAGAAAACTACTAAATAATTCAATTTAGTGATATAATTAGCTCATGGCCTATGCTTCAACCCGTTATACGAAAATCAAGAAAGAATCATTTCCCGTGTGGCACAATGTATGCCGACAAGCTTCAGCTTCAAAAGAAAACAGCACGAATTGAGCGTTTATTCAGACTTTTTTTCTTTGAAACCTGCTGTAAAAAAGTAATTTTGGATCCTTGAAGCTGAGGAAATGAGTATAAAGCCTTTTCTGACATCTTGAGTGGGCCTTCAACCCTATTCAGACCTGTCTTCTTTTTTTGTGCTTCCTGCGGCGGAGGGGGGAGGGGGAGGAGGTCTCCTGCAGCCGCCCCTATAACTTCAAAAACGCTTATGATACGGCTACCAAAATTACACAGAATAATGTTCTCATCATTTCCAACATCTAGGCACAACGTGATTGGTATAGTGACGTCATTATGACTTCATATTGTTGAATTTCGTCCCCTCAAAGCGAAAAATTCTTAAATTGTGAGGTGTCTAACACAATCAAGATATAGGTTAACACATTAGTAACCTTTAACAATAGCTGTAACGTCATTGGATCCGCCATTTTGAATTAGCTAAATGTATTCAATTTTCCTAAAATCCCTGTTGGCTAGAACCTCTTTAGAACCTCTAATTTTGTTGGCCGGAAGCTCTATTGTTTCAGAGTTAGGGTTCATTGTTAGTTTTGTTTGGGTGAGGGCTATCTATTGTTTTCTAAACCAATCCTGTGAGCCGTTCTTAGAACTTCCGGCCCACCCATGAAAACACGTTTACATGGGGCTAATCGTGACAGAGAAAAATGGATCTGTGTACAAAAGGATGCTCAGGAAGCACAAAAAATTCGCAAGTTTAAAAATGCCGAGAGAAACAAGCATTTTTAAAACTTGATCTAAATTCATGTTTTTTTTTCTCAAATTAGTTACTAAAAAGCGTTACTAATAGCCATAATTGGTAAGTTAAAAATATATTGCTTAATTAGGTTTCATACTAAAATCAATTTTTTTAATAAGTAAAATTACAAATCCTCCATTATACGAAAAAAGCAAATTTTGAAAAACATGACTGTCAAAACTCGGTTGCCATGGGAACATCGAGGGTAGCGTACACGTCACGACAACTTTTAAATGTTCTCAGATAATTTTTAGGAAAGGTCGCCATGTTTGGTGGTCATAGACTTATCAATGCATGAGGGCAAAAAAGACTGTCGGAAAGTTGCTAGTCGTGGAAGCGCTGGGTTATTCTTAATGATTTTATGCTTACTTGTGATAATTAGAATCTTTAAGAGAAATTATTCTATAAGGGGAGGCTCCGCCCGGATTTGGTACCTTTATCAGGCGTCAGGTTTATCAAACGGTGGGGAACTGACTATATGAAGAAACTGAAAGGGTAGGAAAATCGGAATTTAAGCATGTGAAAGGGCCTTTAAAGGGCCTTATCTTCCATAGCGACGAGCCTTAAACGTTACACAAGGAGCCCATGGTAAAACGAAAATAACAAGAAGACTCCCATGTTAAAGGGGTACCATTTTTCAGTGGAAGGTATACGAAAGAGGTACCTCTTTGTATATTATGAGTGATGAATTTTACCTCGGGGAGGAGCCATCCCGTACAAAACCGTAATGTCCAAAATCTGGACTAAACCGATTATAAAACCGTGCTTGCGATTGGCTCGGCGCTATCTAAGTAAGAGGGTTCCAGAGGCTTTTAATTCTCGCGCTTGTCACTGCTGAAGATTTGACTGAAACTGAAAACCACGCATAAAAAGTCTCTGGCACCCATGGTAGCTACTCACCCGATTGAATTTAATAGCGAAAACAGTAGAGCCAAAAGAGGGCTTATACTGAAGATATTTCTCCTTTGAGCAGGAAGAGAGGGAGGAGGAGTCAAGTGATTTAGAGGACCCGGAGCAACCAGTGGAGATGGTGGAACCGCAGCAACCAAGGGAACCGGAGCAACCAGAGGAACCAGAAGTACCGCGGAATGTTGAAAATGCAGAAAATTGCACTCCATCAGACAATGGTAAAAACCAGCTAAATTCGTTAGTCTTACTGAATGTTTTGTTGAGCACAGAAATATTTATTTTTTGTAAATGCTTTTTGAGTCAAATTTGACCAATTTTTGTATTCCTCTGACAAATTTTGGAGGAAAAGAGGCCTTGCTGACCGAATCAGTGTCACTACCGCAGAAGCAAAAGCTTCCGAAAGTCGGCGGAATCTCGTACTGATATCGTCCAAACTATAACACATGAAGTCTCCATCTTTTTGCAGTGTTGCTTAGCCTCGGTGGCTGAGTGAAACAAGTTGATAATTCCTAGGGACCCTATAAAAGTTCAGAAAGAAAAATAAAATTTCGTCTTTGCATTTTCACGTCACAGTAGTGCAATAACGGCAAAGAGATGTACAGAAAAGTGCCAAGTACAGGCTGGATTCACCTTGCCACCGCGTCGTTGGATACCTCAAAGTCTCAATGTTTTCTGTGAATCAAGAGGAAGTGATGTAATAAAAGCGTTTTGACGAAGGCGTCATTTGGAAGTGCATGCTTTATAAAAAAGCAAACGGTCGTTTGCAGTGGTTTCTCTCCCTTCATAGCACAGCGTCAAGCCTACGTGGAGAAACTACTGCTCGCGGAGTAGTGTTGTCTCGATGGTCACCTTGAAAGCGTTACTGACATTTTGCCTCAAATGATTGCTTACAAAACTCGCTCGCGCGAACTTTGGCCCATCTCCACATCACACACGAAACAACTAGAATATCTTGAGAAAGTTCTAAGTTTTTTTTTTTCCAATACCTGTAAAAAGTATTAAAGGGAGGTATTTCAAAAGTGAAGATGATTCGTTGCACGAAATAACAAGTAAAATTGACTCGTACATCGAAAGAAAACTCTCACTTTCTCTAATATTTCGCCACCATTGTTTGCCATCTTATGCACAAGTCTTCTACCACTTCTTCTTCCTCATTGTGTCACTTAATGATTGGCAAAGATTGCTGCAAAAACGCGAAACACGGCAGATTTTCATGCCAACTCGAATCCGCTCGAGGATATTTCAAAGCCGCCATGTCGTGATGTTAGACCACGTTATGCTAATAGTTTCACGCATTTATAATTTCCAAAAGTTGAAATGCTCTGAACTGTAACTATCATCTGAACGAACGTAACTAATATTATTTTGAGTTTTAAGTTGTCCATTTTTTTGTGTCTTAGCTAGAACACGCCATACTATAATAAAAGGTGACCAAAAAAACAAACAAACAAACAAAGAAGGCCAATGGCTGATAGTGTGGCGTCCACCGTTTTAAAAACAACACCTACAACATCAGAGTTTTATCCTCGGTAATTTTTAACAAGGGCTAATTAATGGTTAAGAGGTCATTGATCATTGGATATTTAGAAAGGCTTATTTGCATTTCGTTGAACAGGAAAAAAACCATACTCTAACAAAACCAAGAAGATTGCAGCTGCTGCAGCCGTGGGGGTGGCTGCTACTGCTGTAGGTGTACTTGCCGCTCCAGTGATTGCTGGTGCTGCTTTGGGTGCGGCTGGATTCACTTCTGCTGGAGTAGCTGCTGGTTCTATTGCAGCAGGTGTACAGTCAGCTGTTTATGGTGGATCTGTAGCTGCCGGAGGTCTGTTTGCTCTTTGTCAGAGTGCAGGTGCCACCGGAGTTATTGGCTCAGCGGCGACTGCTGCCATCGGTGGTGGTACTGGATTAACTGGGATTGCTGCAACTCTGGGGAGTTTAAAATTATTTGTAAGGCTCGAAAGTTTGCATGATTAGTATGTTAACATTAATAGCGGACAGCAGAATTAAACACAAAGGTGCATTGGGCTGCTGCCCCGACGAATAGAACATGCATAGAGAGGAGCTTTAAAATTCATGCAATATCAGACAAAACAATACTAAAACTAAGAACGAGAATAATTTTGGGAATTTTCAGTTAGTGTAAGTTTGTCACGTTTTGAGTGTCATGTAATATTTTTGAAGGGTGCGGGGTTGGGTTGGGGGGTTTGGAGAGAGGGTGCATTCTGAAGATGTCCCAGTTAAAAATAATAGCTTTCTTTTCTCGTTCTGATAGGATAATTTGCCTTTTCATGTTTTCATTCATATTGGTGGGATTGATGTTTCCCGTTTTTCTTGTTTATATTTGAAACGACTAGCCTAATCGAATGATCGTCCCCATTTTATAAAGCAGAAGAACGTAACACGCAATGCCTTCTGGGGCGGTTATGCGTCCGCCATTTTGTCTTTTTTAGTTGGGGACGACTGCCACGGGCAGTCAAATAGAGTCCTTTAGATCCGACTACGAGTACGACTACCAGTACGAGTTTACTGTTTTTGAAGAGCTGCGCATGCGTCATGACCGTGACAACATCACGCAAGTGAACAAACTCGTTGTCCACTTTTCGTCGCCGACAACTTTTTTCTGAAAAGTGGTAGTGGGGACTACGAGATTTTGAAGGTACGTTTGTTTCTTTGGCCTAAGGTGAAAAGAGTTGGTTTGTTAAATGCACCTAGTGAAGCGGTGAAGAAAGTTTTAATTACAAACGTTTGTCACATTTGGCAACGGAAATGACAAACCTTTACAGACGCTCTTTACAGCTTACTTTAGCCAATGTAGCTTCCCCTTTCTAAGAAAAATACCTTGCATTCTATAAAGCCATATTAAATTATCGTACCGCGGTGAGGACGATGAACATGTGATCGGGAGAAAAAAATCTTGAATTACGCAAACGTGGTCGTTCTTTTTCTTCAGGCAGAATTGCTCTAAGATTTTCTGGACCTATAAGCTTATTTAAACGATTCGGTAATTTTCTTCCGAAAGATGAACTTTAAATTTTTATTCATAAAGGTTCTGGCGAATCCACCAGTTTTTAAACTCTTACGGGCTTCAAACGTAGTTTCTTTCAATTAAGGTGATATTTTAGTTATCAGAAGGTCGTTTTCATTTTTTCGCCTCTAGAGTTTACCTAAAGAAAATAATTTTTCACTGAGTTATTAAATAAGGTAATGCTCTTGAAACAAAACTTGAGCTATTTCTTATATTAAAGGTCATATAAGTTAAGCATAACTTATTGATTAAGGTGGCTCCGTCATTAATACAGGCGCATTTAACTGTTACGAAGTTTTCGTCCTAACGTTTTTGCTTTTAACGTGATGGCTGAGAAACTTTGCAAAGAACAACAGATATCATTCGGCAATAGTACGAAATATTCCGATTTCGTTGATGGCAAATATATTTTGCTAAATTAGCGCTCAAAAGGACCCTACTGTTCAAAGAAAATTGCGTCTAGTAAAAAACATTTGCTGATATTTTTTACTGAAATTTCTGGTATCGGCTTTAATTGATATAATATTAAAATATGCTAGAGGAATTTCAGAAAAATCGTTGGAGCAGAAGTCCGTGACTAAAAGTCGTCCAAATTTAGCTGTGAAATTGTTTTGGAATTTCAAGAATAAATTGCTCTCAGGTAGAAGGAGACACCAGTTTGAATTTTCGGGACAAGTGAATTCAAGTTTGCTAATTCTTAAAGCAAAAGCCGATTGCCTATCGTGCTATTCTTTAAAAGGTACTTTTTAGACCCTGTTTACATGGAGTGGGGGACCCCGGTCCAGGGTGAAAAGAAAATCATTTTTACAGCTTGCCATTCGGGCAAGCTGAAGCTAGCATTTACTAGCCCAGACGTCATTTCAACTAGCCCCAAAAACTTTTTGTTCTTCTGTTATTCAAATTCCTCATAAAACATCACTTGCCCGTCGGGCAAGTTAAAAACAGAATTCACTAGCCCGATAGCAAAATCCACTAGCCCCGGGCTATCGGACACTACTTTCTTTGCACGCTGCCGGTCTAGTGGGGTAGGTTTCTTTTGTTTTGTGTCCCCCAGAGCGTGAAAAGAAAAGAAACCAACCCCACTAGACCGGGGTCCCCCACTCCATGTAAACAGGCCCTTAGTTTTATAAGCACT
Source organism: Porites lobata (assembly GCA_942486035.1). Lineage (NCBI taxonomy): Eukaryota > Metazoa > Cnidaria > Anthozoa > Scleractinia > Poritidae > Porites > Porites lobata. Next base: position 1,264,731 of record CALNXK010000089.1, on the reverse strand, counting down.
ATAAATTGCTCCAATTCTTGCTCTGAAGTAGAATGACTTGTTTCTTGACATTTTTGAAATATCCCTTGGAAGTTTTGGCTCAAACTCCTGCTACATGCATTTTGATGTATTGCAATGCATTTTCATTGTTTTTACTGCCGTTCGTTGCTTCCAACTCAGGAAAGAGGTATTGAGATTGGACGCTACCTCGTATCAGAGCTCAGATAGAACTGTTCAGTACCTTTGTTTATGACTATAAAATGAGCACGATTGGCAGTTCTGCAAAGAATTTCGCACCTCACCCAGGGGGGACGATCGACAATGATGCCCATACCTGTGAACCGAATCACATCCCAGTGCAAAATAAAATTATCGCAAAAATACTGCCCGTGAATAAATTTACAACTCTGAAATTTTTGTCACTCCTTCCTTCAATGAATGGGTGGTTTTTTTCTTGATTATCATGTTTTGCTCTGCAATACATGTTTATACAGATCGGTTCGCAGAGATGGGCATCATTGCCGTTCATCCCCCCTGGCTGAGGTGCGAATTCCTCGCAGAGCTGCCGCTCGTGCTCATTTTCTTGCCATAAACAAAGGTGCTGGACAGTTCTATCTGAGCTTCGATACAAGGTAGCTTACAATCCGAATACCTATTTCCTGAATTGGAAGCAATGCAACGTACAGCAAGAAAAGCCGTTGAGGATGCATTACAATACATCAAAATGTATGTAGCAGGAGTTTGAACCAAAACTGCCAAGGGATATTATAAAAATGTCGAGGAAGAAGTCATTCGACTTCAGAGCAAGGTTTGGAGCAATTTATAGTGCTTCTAAAACTAAAGAGGGCCTTTTAAAGAATAGCACGATAGGCAATCGCCTTTTGTTTTCAGAATTGGCAAACATTGAATTCACTTGTCCCGAAAATTCGAACTGGTGGCTCCTTCTACCTGATAGTAATTTATTTTTAAAATTCTAAAACAATTTTACAGCTGAATTTTGAGCGACTTTTAGTTACGGACTTCTGCTCCAACGATTTTTCTGAAATTTTTTTGGCATATTTATTATATCAATGAAAGCCGATACCAGAAATTTCAGTAAAAAATATCAGCATTTTTTTCTAGACGCGATTTTCTTTGAACAGTAGGGTCCTTTAAAGCGCTAATTTCTCAAGAAATATTTACCATCAATGAAATCGGAAAATTTCACATTATTACCGAATGACTTCTGGTGTTCTTCGCAAAGTTTCGCAGCCATCGCGTTAAAAACGAAAAAGCTATGACGGAAATTTATCACAGCTAAATGCTCTAGTATTAATTACAGAGCCACCTTAAGGCAAGCGATTAAAAATTTATAGACAACCTTATTTTTGTTTTTTTTTAATTTACCATCTAATTCGTACGGGAATGAAATAAATAAAACATTATTCCTTATAGCTTTCCAGTTACAGATGTCGTGATATTGTCATTTTATCCTTTCCTGTTGTTGACATTAATTAACAGTGATTTAGAGCATAAGTAAAACCTTTGTTATCGTTTATTTATTATTATTGTTATTTTTTTTTTTGATGATAGGTTACCAAAGATCTAAATTGCGCACATTCCTTGCTTTTTGGTATCACTGAAGTAAGAGTTAAAATCCACGGGTGGAGCTTCTTTTTATGGAAATCTATTCCAAACACCCTAAAAATTTTTAGCTATGTGTTTGTTAGTTGGAATAATTTGCATGTTTTGTTTTCTATGGAAACATCAACCTTAAATAACCTGTTTTTTCCTCACAACTGAGTTTGTGTTAAAGTAAAACATTTTTTTGCAAATAAGTATTCATCCCTTCATTTTCTGCTTTTATTTTTCAACTGATGAAAATAAGACGTGAATCTTCTTTAAAAACAAAATGATGCACTCTTGTGACCTTTCATCATTAATTTCTTTCTTTTTTTACCATCAGATATTTTTATTGCTATTTTGGGTAATGCCATGTAACTCAAAGGAAGTACCTAATAAATTGTTGTTGTTGTTGTTGTTGTTGTTTAGACCACCATGGCCAAAACGTGAAGTATTCATCTGGAAAAAATTTCATGAGACTCCTTTACTAAAAGAGGTTCTGTTGGAAGAACCGTATAAGTTTAATCCTGGAACAAAACAGAGAGGGACTGCTTGGTCTCATATACTAGACACCTTGAATAAACAGGAAATGAAGGTAACACAAAGGTCGGTGCGAGAAAAGTTCGACAAGCTCTATCAAGAGTTCAAAGAAAGGGGAAAAAATGAGATAATGGCTAGTGGTGCTGAAGTTGAATATGATGAAAATCATCGAAGCATTAACAGAAATTCATGAGAGGATGACATAATGTGAAGAGGTGCGACAAACAAAAGAAACTACTGAGAAAGTAACAGCAGTGGAAATGAGAAAGACAGCAACTGAAAAGTTGAGTGCTACCAATAGACGAAATAGAGATGCAGATGATGGTGATGAATCAGAAGAGGAATCACCAAAGAAGAAGCAAAGCCATACAAACTTACTGGAAATGATGCAGCAGAGTATAGCCATGAAGAAAACTGAACAGCAGGAGCACTGGAAAATTAGACAAAGAGAGCTTGATCTAAGGCCTCATCAGAATTACAACAACAGCAACAATTTCCAAAAAGTTGTTTTGCAACATCAGCAGCAATTTCAGCAGGAGCAACAAGCCATGAAAAATGCACCAAAATAATGCAAAATAATACAGCACATACATAAATGTAGCATTTAACAATACAATTTTGTTGGAGAATTTTTGATATGTACGTATGCATGGTACCAACATTTTATAATGATGGTATTTCCACAAATAGTTTTAGAAACCATGATGGCTGTATCATTTACTATGCCTTTTTTATCATATCACAGTTAACTTTTAATGTTTATCATCTTTGAAAATATTTAATGGTTTGACTCATTATACCAAACTAAGGGAGCAAAGAGATTACAGTCAAACCTGTAATGGCCTTGTAATGGCCTTGTGTCTAACGGTCACCCTGTATATTACAGTCAGATGACATTTTTCAAAATTATGTTGCCTTATATTTTCAATAAAGTTTACCTGTACATGTATATAGTTACTGTAGTCATCTGTATATAATGGGGGCGGTCACCCTTTTGACTTTTGGTCACCAAATTTTATTACAATCAAATGTTTGGCGAATAATAACAAACTTTCGTTAAAAATTTATTACATTGTCGTTGACTGCTTTTCTCAAATAGTTCACCGATCACTGATTTATTATCTCAAGTACTTCACTAATCTGAACATTAGACCTTTGCAAATCATGTTTTTGTTTCTTAAAACTGAAAGTATTCGTGGATACTAGGTGGCGGCAAATCAAAATATGCACTGGTGCTGGAGACATAAAAACAGGTTAGAACATTTCTTAACAGACCACAAACAGAATACATAGTGCCAACTGCACTAACGGCCAATTTTGAGGTTCTTTTTAAAGTCCAAACAAGCAAAACAAGATTTGATATCACCGAAAACCCATTCTACGGAAGACCTGACTTTGCTCATGGATAAGTTAAAATCTTCTTGATCTGTGAGGTGTCCTGTTCTGAAAGGAGCTTGGGGATGGACTCTCAAAGGGTAGGCAGGAGCTCCATATATACATAGTGGATTTCCTGCCTGATCAAAAGAGTGCTGTTCCAGCTGGTCCAAGAGTCCTGACAACCTTAACATGGCTGCATCATGTCTTTCCCTTCTGTAAAAAATCAAAATAGTTCACAGTTAAGTACGGATCTACCACTCAAAATCAAAGTATGGATCAGACACCCACCTCAAATCGATTGAGGCTTATAGTTTCTGGCCAAGATCGACATACCATACAGAAAAAAACAAGCAAGGCCAAGAAGTTTTTTATAATAACTTAAAAAAAGATTTCCACCTTACATGTACAAAAAAAAAAATGTTGCATCTCTTAAGATCCCCCCAACACTTATCTAATGGTCTATCCCTAAAAAAATGGTCGATTTGTTGATCACCCCGCATTTTATTGAGCCAAATTGACTGTGACTTACTATGCATGATTTTTGACTCGTTGTGGCTAAAAAAATTAAAACTGGAGATAGAAAGCTACTTTCATCAAAGTTTTGAATTCCATTTTCAATAATCTCTATCTCAAATAAAATCAATTTACTTTTGCGTTTCCTCAGTGGTCCGCATTGAGCATGACGATACACATATTCTTGAATATCAAACTAAAAAAACCCTAATGCAAATAAAATAAAGTGAAATAAAATAAAATATGGCTGTTGCTTCCCTACGTGTACGGAAAGTATTTTTGGAATAGGATGGCATTGTTGATCAGAAAGTGGGTCGTGGCATTGATCACGAAATCAAGCCAATCGACTCACCTATCGGACCAAAAAAATTAGCGATCATACCATTGGGAGGCACAACAGACTGAAACTTCAAACAGTGAACTCTTTTATGACCATTGTACACTACACGTAGGTTCTCTCCGGGCCGGCAGATTGGTCTTATGGTACCATCGACAAAGCCCCAACAGTTGTCTAGGGCTGCGCCTTTCTGGTGGATTGCCCGGGCAACCTCCTCCAGGTTGATTCGGCTGCAACCAAGGCTGATTGAGATCTTGAAGAAGATGACCTTGAGTACTGACAACATGGTCGTTTACTTCTGCTAAAATTAGGCTCATTTCGGGAACTGAGCGACCCAAACGAGCAACCATGTCACTCAGCCGGCAATCTCTTTAGGAGCATCAGAAGCCCTTCCTCTCGAGAAGCTTTGTATTCTTAGAGCCTGGCTAAGAAGTTCTATTTCGTACGGAGCAAACCTAAACTCAGCTTTCACTTCAGCATCTAAGAGGGGGTCTTTGAGCCGTACTTCAATTTTATCAAATTTCCAATACGGAAACGGCGGATTCTTCGTGGTTAAGTCGTTAAAAATCCTTAGCACTTGCTCCTCGTCCATCACGACGTCCAGATAAAGCACCATAGATGCTCCTAATCAATTTTTCTTCGAAAACATTGCGAAAAAATTAGTAGCACGAAAACAGCCTCTGCGCGGCCACAACTCGTACTCCTAGTCGGATATAAAGGTCTCTAATAGCAAGTGGAGTTGACGGAATACGACCTATTCGATTCTAAATTCAACAGCACAAAATGTGTTGACAACATTTGAAACTAATCGAATTCCAAAACAGCAACTAAGGAAATAAAGTACTTCATAAAAGGAACTTTGAATGACTTTTTGTTATAAACGAAAAGAGAACCGTAAATACCGCTGTTTAGTTTCCTCACACCGTATTGGCGTTTTTCTTGCAACGTAGTAACATTCCAGAAATATTTCTGGTGTTCAGGTTTCTGATCGTGAGTTTCACAGTCTGAAAAGTTAGTGATGCGCATAAAATGAACATATAATCTCTATTTACAAGCTGTTTATCTCTTTTCAAAATCTTCAGTTAACCTGATGTATTCAAACGATAATATGTACGTCAAATCGAAATTTAAGGACGTTAATTGAAATAATTGAAACCAAGAAGCTCTATAATTAGTCAGTTTTAAAGCTTGCAGTGCCTTTACTCTAGAGCATAGTGATGATGATGATGATGATGACTACGAATGTAATGAAAAAGGAAAATACTATTTAAATTTGCTGTCCAAATACTTTCATAGGTTTGAACCTTTTTTGTCACTGATAGAATAATAAAAGAACGTTTTTTTCCCTGACAACGGATATTATTAATAATGCACAGCAGATACAGAATAACTTCGGTCATGAATCAAATGTGCAAAAACACACCAATTAAACATATACATGTACTCATTTAATTTATAGGGAAGGAAATCAGACACCATAAAGTTGGTGATTTGTGGCAGCGGAGATGGAGCCCATGTGTTTGCTGGTATCGCATCTTCTCTTAAAGAAGTTGACGTTCGAGTTCTTGCTTTGCATAAAGATGAAGCAAAGCGCTGGAATACTGCACTGCAGCAAAAGGAACTTGTGGTTACATTTCGTTGTGAAGGGGAGAATACCTCCAGTATTGTATCCAGACCAGCTCTGGTGACAAACAACCCAGAAGACGCTATGCGAGATGCTCAGATGCTGATATTTATGATGCCTGCGGCCTGTCATCAAGTTTATTTAGAGGCTTTAGCACCGCACGTTCAACCTGGCACCATTATAGTTGGTTTACCGGGGAACCCTGAGTTTGACTCCCAAGTTCGTCACGTGCTCGGAGAAAAAGCGCAGCAATGCACCATCATGAATTTTGAGTCATCACCTTGGACGTGTCGTACCACTGAATTTGGAGTTAAATGTGAGGTGACTGGAATCATGGACACACTGCTGGGGAATGTCAAGGTAGGCCTAGTGTCGCTTAACGAGAACAGACTATTACCTCGTGGATTATTTTATTTTATTTTATTAGCTTCGCCAAAAACAAACAAACAAACAAACAGACAAATAGAAAGAACGTTGACAGGGACACCGCAACAGCTGTGGCCAGTTACAGCGGGCCCTTTATATCACATAAAGTTAACATAAATGACATATTGTAACTCAAACTACCCTATTAGCACGGAAAGAGATTTTTCGTCTGCCTTTTTTTTTACGTGTTACGTTTTTACGCATATGAGGGCAGCGCGGACAATCGGTCGTCGCGTCAAGCTGGTCATACGGTGACTCCTGGGCTCGAGCTACCGCTCCTACCACTAGTTGCTTGATTTATTTCTCGTTCTTCCCGAGTCGAAACCGTGGAGCGAGGTAACTCGTACCATGAAGACACTGCAAGGGATCTTCAAGGTCAAGCAAGTGACGCTGAAGGAGATCTAACCACTGACTTTCATAATCCTATTCAGTCCGCCGGGGCGTTTTCTTTGAAGTCAATTAACTTTGAAGTCGTTTAAGCTATGACCGCCAAAAGTTAACAACTTTCTAAGACTTTCTCTGGGAACATTTTAAAGTCGTCGCGTCGGGAACATCAACATTGACGTTACCATAGCAACTGAACTTTGACAGCTATGTTATGGAAAATTTGCTCTTTTCTGTAAAAAACGATTCCATTTCGATTCTGACCTATTTAATGATTATATAACACCTAATTAGGCATTATTACAATATTAAATGTAGTAAAGCTGTTAAATGTAATCCAAAATAGTGTCGCTTAATTTTAATCGTCGCTAAATTAAAGTGAGTACAATGTGAAATTTCACCATCCGCGTATAACTTTATGAGAAGAGCCTTAAGATATGACATTACAGTTAGAGCAGTAATAATAATAATTTACTCACTTCTATACACAGTTCGTTTATTTCTTTCAAAAGTAAGTTTCAGAACGTCGTGTGAAGCTATTAGCGTTATGTTCTAATGTAGTCGTAAACACTTTGAAAACCTTGGTTCACGGCCAAAGTTTAAGTTTATGAAATCGCGAAAATTTGTGAGTTATGTTTCAAAATGTACGAAAAATCGCTAACTTAACGTGTCGCCAAAATTTCATGAAAGGTAGCTCAAAAATAACAGGTCCAAAATGGCGGATGTTTTCAGTTCCTTCAATTTTCGTGTTTTTTTTTTTTTTACTTCTTTTGTCATAACATTGATTTGAGCTCTGACAGCGACCAGAAAACATTCAAAGGCCAGACCATCAACTACATTACCGGCCGGGGGCATAAAGAGAAAAAAAAAACAAGAACAAGAGCAGCGGTTTGAAGGGTAACTTCAACACAGTGAGGAAAACGCGTTCATTCCATATATTGTTAGACATGCATTAAAAACATGGGCACGAATATGTTCTAATTAGAGTTTGAAACTGAAAATGTTACAAATATGCACAGGACGAACATATTATGTATTTTTTGTGTGCATTTGACCAGGGAGGAAGCGTTGCTTCGAAGATGGACCCAGTTTGCAGCCTGCAGTGTCTCCTGGGATCCCCCCCTGTACTGAGAGTAACTGAGAGGATCTAATACGACTGTTTATGCCTTCCAAAAAGTACTACTTGTAAACTTTATTTAATACAAAGTGATTTGAAATCCTTGTAAACAACAGCAACAACGACAACAAGCAATAAAGTAACCCAAAAATATGTGCAGTTCACATCTATAGTTCAAACTTTACACATGTTACGCAATACGAACAATGAAATTTACTATTCTGTACAATTTAAAATTTGTCCAAATACTTCGATCGCAGAAATCAGATCGAAAGCGAATCAGCAGAACGAAATCATTTCAATCTATCTTGTATTGATAAACTTATTGAGACCGATGAGGTCGGAAGTTGCAACATACCTTCACAAAATAAACTTGGTATCAAGATCAAAATTTAAGACTTGAACTGAATTGCTTCCAACAGAGAAATGTTCATAAAATCAAATTAACGTTTACCAGTCAAGCAGTATTATTATTCTTATTACATCTACGCCCTATGGAAGGATACTAATGGTTATTTATTAAAAGATGTAGTTAATATGTTCATTTTGCCTTCTATTCTTCATCATTCCTCGCATAAGAAGTTCCTGCGGCAGCAGCTGAGAAGAGACCTGCAGCACCTTTCATGCCAATTACAGCAGCCCCTACGCTTTGGGCCAGTGCAAACGCACTACCTGAAGCCACATAGCCTCCATACACTGCGGACTGGGTTGTTGCTACTACTGAGCCTGCGGCAACTACTGCTGCGGTAAATCCCATTGCTGTCAAAGCAGCAGGCGCGGCTACTATGGTAAGAGCGCCAGCTGCTCCTGCCCAACAAACATCCGTCCAGCTCCATCTAGATGTAAATATAATTAAATAATTTCGATTAATAATTGCCCCCAAAAAAGGTGGTCAAGCCAATTTTGGGTGAAAATTGTTGGTTTTCACATGACGTCACTAAAATTCAAACTAAAAAACTATCGATCCTACCGAGATTTTACTCTCACGATGCATTAGAGCAGCTGAAAACTAATTTTCATACACATTTTTGCTTCAAAAGGGTTCTTGGTTTTGTAATAGAGTACGCTTGACTTTCTAAGCTCACAGGGACATCGATACTGTTGTTGTCTGCTTGACGAACAAATGAAATTTTCGTAAAGCATTAATACATGCATTTGGCTTACCGTGACTTGAACTGGAGACATGCTGGTAAGCAAAAGAGAAAAACAACAAATTGACCCCTTATTCAGCATTCTTTTCAGAACTTATGAAGCTTGGGTTAATATCTTACAGCCTCAAGAGCCTTTTGCTTTGAGTTTTTGCTCAGCACATAAAAACCCTTCACTAAATAGTGGCAAATGAAGCTTTGCAAGATGGCGGGATCTTATTGGCTAATTTCTTGGCAGGGCATTTGTGTATACCGTTCCAGATCTCCGGGAGTGCAAACCTCCGAATACAAATACAACCGTCTCCCCTTTCTCGTCGCCACAAGGGTCGACGTTTCGCAGAAGAGAGCGATTCGAGGAATAGGGATAGATTACTTTGTTCTCAGGCTAAAGCAGTGAAGAAAGAATTTATTTTAACTAATTAAATTGCGTTATAGGGGGTTTTCACTCACCTGGCCAGCTTCTGTGCTAGTTTATTGGAACAAAAGAAAGCGTTTACACATTTGACTTACATACATGCACGATGGATGGCCGCGAATACAAGAAAAATATGTCAATGGAAAACCTGACCTAAATAAACTTCGTGCTGTCCGCCTTTTCTCCTAAATCTATCGAGTTCTTAGATATAGAAAGGAAGGGACAAAAAAACTGTTTTAGGTGACTTTGAGGCAAATTAGAGACTGCTCGCAGTTTAGTGGACTGCGCGAACACTCTTCGGCGTTGGTTCGGAGAACCAAACTAATGCAACATCTGAGTTTGCTTAAAATATTACAGCGCTTTTATCTTATAAGCATTTGTCGGGCGTTTGTCATCTGGTCGGTCTCCGTGGTGGGCAATTTGTCAAAAAACCTCTGCCCGGGGGTGGGGCATTTGTCAATTCTTCTAGAAGAGGTTAAAATCGTTCATTTTTCAATCATATGTTCACTGAAAGATATGCCTATATTGATAGCTATAGATATTTGTACAACGAATATTTTTAATACATGTGCTTTAAAAGGATACGTGTGGTTTTCGCTCCATCATCACCCTTCTGAGAAGTTGCTTCCTGCAATCGTGTTCAGTTCGCACATCGAGGAAAAACAAGAATTGTTTAAAGAGTGTAAAGGAAAAGACACTTTCTTTTTGAGCGAATGGTTGAGGAAGAAAGGCCAAGAAGAACTCTACGATATATTTGAAAGCTAATACAAACTTCGTGTTCTCCTCTCTTTGTGTGATCAATGCGCAACGATTAAAACGTTGACGGAACGGTTCCATCGTGATGAGAAAATACTCGTCTTAAGACCGTCATGTTAAGCTCGTCGGCTGTTTGTTTATCTTTCACTATGTGAAGTGTATTATCAAAATTCTACCTTATAGTTTTGTCATTGATATTAATCAGATCGATATGATCTTTTTTGCAATAATTATAACTAGCGGCTAGGAGCGATTTGCGAAGGGTGCTTCACACGTTTTGATCAGATGACCACAGATTTCCTATAAATAAAGCATGCATTTACGGCTAATTTACAGGAAAGTGTAATTTTGTTGTTGTCCAGGGGTGGGGCACTTGCACACTTTTTTTAAAAGCCCCACCGTGGAGCATTTGCAGCTTTTCCAAAAGAAAATGACAAATGTCCGACAAATGCCCTGGGTGGGGTGGGGGGAGGGAATGGGCACGCACCAGTTAAATTTTGCAGGTGATAGCACGAATCGCCTTTGTTTACTGTAGAATCGAATATAAACTTAACAGATCAAACCATCACTCAATTTTTTGCAAATCTGGTAAAATTATCCGAAATATAATCCAATGTGAGGCGGGAAGAAACGTTGTCCGAAGAGCGACGTATTCGGAAAGGGAAACTTTGCAAGCGAGGCACGAAGTCACTTTGTTTTCGGGCTTGTTTCTACTGTTAACTTTGTTTATTCATTGTTTTTCCAACCAATCCCGTGAGGTCTTCCGAGAGGGGCTGGCAGCGAGGTCTGGAACCGAGTTTACATGATCGCTCCAGCTAAGAAATTTGGCCGAATGAGACTGAGTACCAATTTTCCTTCAAAACAAACATGGCGGTGAATGCAGACATGAAAGGACGATGAGTTTTTGCTCAGTTTTCAAGTTTTCCCGCGTCCAAACATTAAGGAACGGTTTTCATGAACTTTGTTAAAGGAATTTTTGGACGTCAGCAGGCATGATGTATGAACAGTTCATGGGTGACTTCACTTTTCGTGATTCGGCATCTCGGCAAGTTCAGTTATTTATAAGCTCCGTGAATTTTACGAGCGACCACTCTGCTCCATCTCTTATATTTTTCCGTTAACAGCGGTATTAAGACTCTCTATCCTAAACACATGCTACGAGCACACTGCTTTAGTATGAGTCTTGCAACAGTAATATGTAAATGTTCATTAAACCAATTTTCTAGTTCGCTGTTCGTAAGTTTGTTTGAACTCTGGGAGCCACAACAAATATTTATGGGCTTAAATACAGAATACAGGGCCAATTTAGTAAAAGCCAGGGTAAATGTTCCAATCACTTTGCTTCACATATACTAGGTCTGTCAGTATAAGATATTTTTAATATCAGAAGGCTGGAAGGGGTTAACTGAAACTTCAAAATCTTCACTGGAACATCACTGGAGTGATGATAAATATTTCCAACAGCAATACCGCATTTAGTAGTTTTGTATTAGATAGTGGCTTCGGTTTCAAGGTTTCGGTTTCGGTTTCCTTGAAATTTTTTATACAAAAATTACCCTTAGTTCTGAGTTGTACTTGAAATGATTATAACGGCTTAGTGTGGAGGCAAGAGGCTAATCCAGTCGCTAATAAGATTGAGTACATCAGAGAGGGGTATGCGTTGAGAAACTCCCTCAAAAGACTGAAGTACAAGAAACAGAAAAAAGAAAATTGAATGTTTTGCAAAGTTTATAAGAGAATCAAAAGGGGCTTGAAAAATGTACAACTTCAATTTTTTGTGTAAGTTATGAATCTGATTTACAACTAAAATAAACAAGGTAAAATTGACTTTTTTATCAACCATCAAAAGATGTTATTGTCTCTTGAGCCCAATCCCCTCAGCAGTTCTTTTTACGATACTACCCTTGGCTTATTTGGCCTAGATAGGTATCTGCGGCTGATTTAGGGTGGTGACCATTTCACCCTTTAGACTTTTGAACAGGGTGTCTGTTTGGGCTGTAAAGGTTGATGAAGAGCAGTCTATAGTTACATTTTTGGAACCACCATTTTTTCCCTAAGTTTTTTCCATGGTTCTAAGTTTAAAAGCTAGCTGAATTATGTATGCTAAATGAAATGAATCAGTTTATAAAATAAGGTCTCTTGGCTTAAAAAGGGTAGGGAAATGAACAATGTGTCCTACTACGCATACCAAACCCAGGCAGGTGATCTCAAATGTTAATACCCTTTTACCACTTGTTGTGACAACAAAGTCAGTGAAGGTTTATGGTCTCTAAGAAATGCCTTTGGCTGCCTCAACAATAGCTTTTAACTGTTACTGTTGACTACATATAATATTATCTTAATGATCATTTTACATTTTTTCCAAGGCATCCTATGGTGTTTTTCATATCCACTAGTACAAGGCAATTTTTAGGTTGAGAGGGTTTGATTTCATTAACTACATTTTTATACAGACACAAACTAACCTGGCACGTTGATGTCCAAAGATGTAAAAAATTACATGCAACTATATGGCAAAAACTAATCACAGTGGCCAAAGGAAAGGCAAAAATAGAAATGTCACCATTTTCCTGATTTTATAAATTTCCTTTGAAGCATATTTAGCCAGATGTGGTCCTTGTCAAAACATGCAAACTTGAACATTTATTTTCTGAACTTCGCTAATCTTTTTTAAACCATTATCTTGTTCTAAGGGGTAGTGTAGTTTTTGGAATTTATAATTTTTCCCTCTTTGTTGGCAACAAAACACACTTGAATGAGGACTCAAACTGAAGGCAGTGCAATTATTTAACTTCTGTCATGAAAAGAGAAATCCAAACACACAAAATAATTACCCTTTCATTAGTCTAAGCTTCATTTGTTGAAAACTACGGTAAAGTTTAAATTAAATCACAAGAAGATGAGAACTTAAGCATATCAACATGTGCAAAATCAAAAGAGAATGATATTTTGGCAAAATATATTTAGCTTCTAGTGCATAAAGAAATACGTGAACTACGAGACCATGCCACTCAATCATCCAACGCAACTCTGCCAGGCTAAGTTCACAATTAAGGATGAAGAATTAAGAATCTCAATCATCATTCTTGTCATCTTAAAGGTGTAATAAAACCGTAAACAACTCTGACAACTCTTCTACTCGACCACAGCCACCGCACTTTCTTTAATATCACAAAGAATTAATTTTGGGCCTTTCCCTTGAAAATATAAACTCTTCTACATACGTATTGGAGGGTTGGCCCTTATTTTTGTCTTGTGGGTCTTCTAAACAGAAACACAACTTGAGGGCCTGCATCTACAGATAAAGTGAGTCAAAAGGTCTGGCATCGAGGAACAATGTCTGTTTACCATCAATGTTCAGTGGTCTCGTTCTTAGCGTAGTAAACCGCATGTAATGACAAACGCAGGACCAGAAGAAAAGAAAACGTAAGCTCCACATTACCGCGGACAAAGAAAGCAGCAAAGAAAGCAATGACCAACGGGACCAAAAGCAAATTCATTTCACGATGTCGAATTGTTCCCACTTCGGTTAGCGCATGCTCGCTACAGTTCTCGAATGATTGACAGATTTCTTAACTGTGGCGATCATGGAAAGCCGAAAAACGGCAAGATCAAAGACCGTTGCCAGCCCCCGCTGATGTTGCTTAATTTTGTCGAAGAATAATATTTTCTCTAGGAAGCCACTTGTACAGTATAAAGGAGGGGGATGCTATTTAATAGGAAGCTTTATTTATCCATATTTTCTCTGTCATATTATTAAGCTTAGGTTATTCAGGTTTAATATTTAAAGGAAACTTACACTATTCTATGCAGTTAAAGGCAAACAGGGTTCATGCGCTTGCTAACCAAATGAAACTCGTAGAAAAGAAAACAAATGTACTATCGAAATTCATTGTACGTTTTCAGTGGCACGAAAATAACTCGATATTTTCAGTCTGTAAACAGTGTTTTCGGACTTGAAGAAATACAAGAAACACAACTGAGGCCTACCATTCATAATTTCTGTCTAAATTTCCTCTTTGAGGTTTTAACAGTAGCTGACAGTTTTTCACGTTTATGCACTATCGTGTTTTTTTTTTTTTTTTTTTTTTTTCATCGACAGCAGTTGACGGACTTAAAAGACACACTCAGCATTTGGTAAAATGGGATATATATGACAAAGCTAAAAACATAGTTTATGTGACAGATGCATGTATTAGTCTACTAATAAAAAGAATCAACTTCAGCCTCTTGCCACAGCCATATTTAGCCTTCATTTTGTCGATACACTTTTTCAAGAATCTAAGCGACGTCAGCTTTATCTTGATACGATCATAGGGAACCCACACTCTTATTTGTAAAGTGCAAATTTAAATCAAGTGAGAGATGAAAACTTAACCTGTTCTGTTCCTGAATTTGCTGCGGCGGAGCAAAGAGAAATGGAAGTTGTTCTACGATGCAGAAACGATGTTTGTGTCGGCGCTATATCCGTAAATTTCACAATGCCTTATTTTATGTGGTTTGTCTCGCATTTCACTGTTGGTTATTACGCCGTTGTTATTATCATCTCTCGTTTCATTGTTGGTTATTAACTTATGAATATTTTCTCTAATTTATGAATTTATTAATAATTTATTAGTTAATTACAGCACCGTTAATAAATAACCAACAGTCTGGAACCCACACTGTTAACCAAGAGTGGGTGCCCTTGGTACCATTGCATTTACTATAGTACACATGGGTATTTAGACGCATTAATCATAAGAAGAACATCGATGACATCGATACCAAGCTTTAGCCCTCATTACAACTACTAAAAAGCTGATCACTACAATTTTCTCGACGCAGTTAATTTTGCATACGAAAAAGAGAGAAAGAAGAAAGAAAGAAAGAAAAGTGTAGGAGAAAACTTGGGGGAACAGCAATCCTCTGCAATGAACTCAACTGTTTCACTCTTCAAACTGTTTTAATGTTGGTTCACTCACTCTGCTAACACAACTTTTCACAATCAAGGCTAGTATAATATCTCTCTGACAAGAGGTACTTGCAGCTTCTTTTATCCTGACTGAACTTGAAGGCTTCCAATCTTACTCAAACTTTAAATAATCTTACATCAGTAAAAATTCGATTGGCTATAAGAATTATAAAGTTAACACATTTTCCTTCGAGATTGTGTCATAATAGGAAAATCAGCCAAAACTCCAACATTCACTTATGTCCAACAAATGTCAAGTCAAAACAAAACAGTCAGAGAGACTCAAAAATTACAAAAAATGCTTACGTGAATGAAAATCATATATGTACAATATCGTTACTCTAAAATGTACAATTTGTCAATTCGCGTAAAGTGCTAAAGTTGTCGTTTAAAAGCTTCTTGTTGGAATATCGTACAATATAATCATAATTAATCCGCCTTTTTCCATAAAGTAACTCAAAAGTTGTTTACAACTCTCCAGTCGTAATCAATTAGCAAGGAATGTACATTACAAAAACCTTTGAACAAAATATATTTCTAATTTGAACTTATAGCAAATAGATTGAACTAGGCAATAGAAAAAGCTTGTTTATCATGATTTTCTTTGAAAGCGCACGAACGTTTGGATATCAAACCACTAAAAACGCGAAAGATGGCAGGAATAGGAATGTCCAGGAAAAGACAACTTACAGGCCGATACACACGAGGGGTTTTGCTCCCGGAGCATGCTCCAGGCTCATTTTGTACTTGTCAGTACACCCAGACAGACAGACAGACAGACACACACACACCCACCGATACACAGGTAGACAGGTAGACATGCACAGAAGGCAAAACGTCTGAGTAAGAGCTAGACCAGCAAACGGATAGACAGTCAGAAAAAAAAAAGCGTAAAAGACTGTAATATAAGTTTCTAGATAGGCAGACAGACACAATCACTTTTTTTTACTCATACATTCACTGGATGACTTTCAGGGTGCGACCTCTCAAGGGAGTTATAGTGTTTAAAAGAAACTATGTACAAAGAGTTCCATAAGAAGCCTCCGATATATGATCCACATGAATTTGAAGCACTCTGCACTAGGGCTGGAGCCAATACTATATTTAATTCTATTTTGTCGCAATGATCGATGAGAGACATTCAACAGAGCGAATTGCCTTAAATAGAAAAAGGACTGTAACAATCCTCTACAAGCTATGTTATGGCCTCAGCCAAGTGTGTAACTGGCTGCAGACTGACCATTCTATGTATTTGAGGCTGTCCAATATTAACATGGAAGGTCTGCAGACAGAGCAAGTAATGGGAGGAGCTTGTAGTAGGAGTAAAGTGTACAGCCTTATGAACACAATGAGCCAGAATGCAGGCAAAAAAATTGACGACGTGGTGGCAGAAGCTATTATAAACAAGTGGCAACTGGTATTAATTGTAGATGACTACACAACCATTCCCTCAATAAGACGACAACAAGACCAGGAACTCACTAATGCCAATTTCTTTTGTACTATCATCATCAAAGTTTTCAAAAATGTTCCAGCCATACCTGCCTGTCATGTCTCAATTTATCATAATCCTTCTGGTCTCAATGTTACTTCCTGTATAAACACAGTCTCTGGGCCATCTACTATGCATAAATTAACTCTAACATATTCATCCCTGATGCCTCCTTGGATAACTGACACCTTTTTCAATCCCGAATTTGAAAGACACAGGGTAACTCCTCATGAATACTGCCACCATGAGTCTGTTCAGACTATGAAGACAAATGGACAATGTACATCTTGTTAACTTTTTCCAATTAACACTTAAAAGCAAAAACGACTTTGATGCTGCATTTGACCTTGTACTGAGTACCAGACTTCCTGAATATCTCAAGTTATTTCTTATTCCTCAACCTGGTGACTGGCCTGCTCAGTTCTACTCCAGAAAAGTCATTTACGAAACCATTCAGAAATTTTGCTGCCCATCTGATGTCTTTGATAATCCTCAAGAGTGCCAGGTACAGATCATTCATATGCAAGAGTCTGCTCTTCTGGACCTATACGACAACAAATGAACGTTAGTACATCTGGGTAACCAGGAATTCTTTCCATAATTCCGTGTATTGGACCCCTTCACATCTCCTTAAATGGAAGAGAAACTGTGTTTCATGATTATCGGCAATTTTTTAAGACTGTCTGTAATAATCTCTTTCCAAAAAGCAAATTGGCAAAGAATCCTAGGCCCTGGAGAATCAGTCTGATACTTGAAGTGGTCTACTGTGGATGAATTTTTATCAGGGACAGTGTTAAGAGCAAATTTTGTTTTTGCAAGGACTTGGAATGCAGAACTCTTTTGAATTTGATCGACAATTATCTACCACTTGTGCTTTCCATCTACAGTGTTACTTACAAACTAAATAGCTTTCAAGAGTATCTGAATGCAATGATCAGGATATGGGTGATGTTTGTTTGTCTTGAGAGGCATCATTACAATAAGGCCCCACTAGGTCGGCTTTCTATGCGCTCTTACTGGGGCATGCACCATCCTGCCCTATATAAACTGCTTCTGACAAATTTGGTTATCTTTAATGAGTATCCAGTAGAAAACACTCATAGTATCATACGTTCTAAAACCAACACCCATGACACAGCTGAACATTATACAGAAGAAAGCCAAAGTTGTGTTCCAGTCAAAAATGGAACAGCAGCACTTTAAAAAAACACTTCACCCAACCCAAGAAACCGCAGTGGTCACTTAATAACCTCAAAAGACTGAAGGCCAAACGTACGAACATCCTTGCAAACATATTTACAGGAATAGCCAAGAACCCAGGGAAAGCAAAAATCTCTACTCAAGGCAAAACTACAAAAGTGTTGTTGCCTAAGATATTCGGAGATGAGCCTGTCAAGATTAAAGTCTTACCTCTAGTATACTGCACCAGCACCATTCCAGACCAAAGCAGACGATGTGATTTACCAGGGTGCAACATAAATGAAGATCTGTCTTGGAAAATATTTGAGGGCTGTTCACATTTTTTCCATCATTCCTGCCTGGGCGAAATACAGTTTTGTCCCTTCTGTCAAGCCTTCCTTGCAAAAAAAGCAGAGAGTCTTTCGAAAACTGCCAAGGAAGCTATTCTAAACCCTAAAGAAAAAGAAAGTGTAAATGAACAATTCTAGAACCTACCAGTAGATGACAGTGAACTAGAGGGAACTTAGGCACTGCATTGCCTAGTGGAGATGCGGATGAAAAAGTAAAACATGTGAATAAAGACATAATGCCACTACCAACACCACCATCCCCACCATTAAACCAAGTATCAAGCTCACCAAGCCAACCAAGTCAAGTTCATCCATCGTACATCCAGCCACCTGCCTCAGCAAGCACAGCACCCAAGAGACAACAACTATGCAAATGATGTGGTCACCCAAGAAAGGGACACACATATCCAAAGAGTAAAGCAGTCAGATGCCACAGATGCAGTAATGGTGTGTGTGCGACACATGATACATGTACATCGACTCAAAAACATTCAACCGCTATGCAACCAACACTCCATTATGGACACAATGCTGAATACATCTTACCTTATCATCTTTCCCAAGCAAAAATTTTTGGTTTTCCAATTGGGAGCAATGTATGTACTGTCATTGCAGCCATTGGGGCTATGAAATTTCTCCATGGTGAACTCCCAATGCCCTCTCCTCAAGGAATTATGAACACCATTGCATCATTTGCCAACACCATGTGGGACGGAAATATCCATTACAACTCCTTGGCCATGCCTTCTCATCAGCCTAATCTGGATGCCAGGGAGGCCCTGCAGACAAGACAAGATAACTTTGGACTAACAATTACACGGGACATTGGGATTGTTTCTCCAGCCTCTCTCTCAAATGAGCTCAATCACATATGCAGAAGTGAAGAAAATCTATGTGCAATACTAATAACACCTTCCGAAAAGTCCATGTTGCTTTGCTTTAGCAATGAACAAAACACAGTAGCACTTTTTGACAGCCATCAAAATGGTAGGTATGGTGGACTTATTGCAGTGGCAACTTACGTACAAGTTGATAATTTTGTTTCGTTTCTGAGCTATATGTGTGCCCGTGATTGGGGCAGTGGTATTCCTGGGGCAAATTTAGCAGTGCTGACAAAACGCTTATAAATTGCTTTGCAGGTATCTTGCTGTGTTTGAGGGTAACGCATTAAAAGTCTAGAAAGAGTCATAACAAGGACATGATAAGATTGCTTTAGCATCACTGTTGAACAGTTAGATAACTATTTAGTAAAGCAATTCTAGACAGTAGGACTATACCTATTTGTTGATTGATAGTATATTGTAGTGTACATAAAGTATGTTTCTAGTTCCCATGATCCTTCACTTCGAACCATGTGCTCTCGTAATGGCGGTTCACGAATAAACCCATGTTGTTGTTTTCTACTCTTGTCGTGTTCCTCGTTCTCCACTCTAACAAATCAACATGGTGGCAGCCTCGGGATTTAGTTAATGAAATGACGGCTACAGAAACCGGACAGTTTAGACTTCCTCCCCAACTAGATGTGAATTCGGGAAATGTGTCCGAGAAATTCAAACGGTTGAAACGGCAAGTGGAAGTATACTTAGCAGCTTCTGGAGCTTCAGAGAAGAACGATAAAGTACAAACTGCTATCATTTTAAACTGTGCAGGCCCTCATGTTCTCGAGGTGTACGATACTTTTATTTGGACAGATGATGACGATAGAGATAAACCTGATAAAGTTTTAGAAGCATTGAAAAGATACTGCAACCCGCGTGACAATGAAGTCATCGAATCTCATAGATTCTAGAACATTCCGTACCAGGAACCGTTCGACAAATTTCTCACGGAGTTAAAAACGAGAGCAGCCACGTGCAATTTTCTGGAAAAAGATCGGATGTTGAGAGACAAAATAGTTTTTACTGTGACTGGAAAACTTCAAGAATTAATCCTCAGGGAAGACAATTTGACACTCGACAAAGCAGTAAAAATTTGTAGGACTTTCGAACAGCCAAACAGACAAGTGAAAGAATTCAGAGAAAGTACAACCCTCCCAAGTTCTTCTACAAGTGTGAACAAAATAACTCAAAACTCTGAAACTAAAACGCCCGGTGGTAAGAAAGGTTCCCAAATGAACAAAACCTTACACAAAGGGAGAGAAAAGTTAAAATTCAACTGCAAATTTTGTGGATACAAACATGAGAAACAAAGAGACAAATGTCCTGCTTGGGGCAAGACATGTGACAACTGCAAAGGTCTTAACCAATTCAAGTCTAATTGCAAAAATATTCATGCACTTAACCAATCTAATGATAATGAGGAAGATTCTGATGATCAATGGCTCATGGCTGTAAGCAATGAGACAAACAGTGTTACTGCCACACTTACTTTAAATGATATTGATGTCAAATTCCAACTTGACACTGCAGCTGATGTAGATACCATCTGTCAGAGGCATGTAAGACAACACCAAGCGTCTCCTACAACTGTTCGCCTTAACGTGTGGAATAAAACTAACCTGAAACCTCTGGGAGAAACGCGCCTGAAAGTTAAAAATCCTCGCACTAGTTCTGAATCAGAAATAAAGTTTATCGTGGTCCCAAATGGTTTTACAAACCTGTTAGGTCTGAACACTATTCAGGAACTTGGTTTTATAACCATAAATAAAGAATGTTTCATGTCACAAGTATCAACTCCACAACTTGGTAATCTGGGTGAAGCCACCCTCAGAATTGATGAAAAAGTTCCTCCCAAAGTACTGCCTTGTAGGAAAGTTCCTATTGCTATTCAAGACGCACGCAAGAAAGAACTAGATCGACTCGTAAACAAAGGCGTACTTGTTCCAGTGACCGAACCAACTGAATGGGTCAGTCAAGTACATAAACCCAATGGTAAATTGCGCATTTGTATTGATCCTCAACCCCTAAATGCTGCACTCAAGCGTGAACATTACCGATTACCTGTGCTTGATGATGTGCTTCCTGAGCTTAAAGATGCGAAGATCTTTAGCAAACTAGATGTAAAAGAAGCGTATTGGCATGTTCGACTTGATGAAGCATCCAGCAAACTCACCACAATGATTACACCTTTTGGTCGCTACACGTGGAAGAGGCTACCCTTTGGCCTCAAAGTGTCAAGTGAAATTTTCCAGCGCAAGATTGATGAAGCGCTAGGTGATCTCCATGGTGTATTCAATATGGTGGATGATGTAGTCATTGTAGGCTGTGGCAACTCAGATGCTGAAGCTCAGAGTGACAACCACCAAAAACTAGCAGTGACATTGAAAGGGTGTGCTGAGAAGAACATTATCCTAAATGAGGATAAGCAGGAAACTGGTCTGGATGAGATCATATTTCATGGACACAGAATCACGAAAGACGGTGTGAAAGTTGATGAAGCTAAAGTGCAAGCTATCCGAGACATGCCAGCACCCACTGATGTGGAAGGTGTGAAGCGCCTCTGTGGCATGTCTCAGTACATGGCAGAGTTCTGACCCAGCCTTGCAGCAACACTTGAACCAATCCGTGCTCTAAGTAGAAAGGACGCCCCATTTGTATGGTCGAAAGAATGTGAAGACGCTTTCAACACGCTCAAGAAAAATCTGTCTGAGTCTCCATGCTTAGCTTACTTTGACTCCCCGAAAGAAGTAGTAATTCAAGCAGACAGTACCAAACATGGAATTTGTGCTGTGCTACTCCAGGAAGGGCGTCCTATTGAGTATGCATCTAGAGCATTGACCCCTTCAGAACGGAATTGGGCACAGATAGAGAAAGAAGCCTTGGCTGTCCTATATGGCCTTGAACGATTTGATCAGTATGCTTATGGTCGTGCAGTAACAGTACAGAATGACCACAAACCTCTTGCTGCTATACTACGCAAGCCGCTGAGTATGGCTCCAAAGCGTCTTCAAGACATCTTGATGCGTTATAACCGGTATGATGTCAACTTCGTATTTGTGAAAGGCACTAGTCTACACATTGCCGACACCTTAAGCAGAGCTCACTTAGACTCTGTTGAAGGTAACCAGGACGACCGTGCACGAATCATGAACATATATGCCTTTGCCAGATAAGCGTTTGCACGAGATAAGAGAGGCAACTTTGCTCGACACTAGCCTACAAACCGTTATCAAGCTAGTCTTGGATGGATGGCCTCAAGACAAGCACAATATTAATATTCCCTCTCAAGCCTTACCTTATTTTGACATGCGTGGCTCTCTCAGGACATTCTCTCAGGAAGGCGCTGGACATTGGCAAAAGATTGGTTTGGATTTCTTTGAAATCGCAGGAAAGCACTACTTGATTGTAGTGGACTATTACTCTAATTTCATAGAGATTGATCTACTGACAAGCCAAACGAGCACCCGTACCATAACTCTTCTCAAGAAACATTTTGCGCGGTACGGCATACCAAGAGTAATCATGTCAGATGGAGGTCCTCAATTTACCAGTCAAGAGTTTAACTTATTCATGACAAGCTGGGGTATTTCCAATCATACATCATCACCCATGCATCAACGTGCTAACGGCAAAGAGGAGTCCGCCGTGAAGATTATGAAATCCTTGCTAATCAAAACTTACAAGGATGGTGGCGATCCCTATGAAGCCATACTCGAACAACGAAACACTCCTTGTCAGGGCATTGCGTTGAGTCCAGCGGAAATGATGTTTAACCGCAAAACACGTAGTTTCTTACCAAGCTTAAGCAGTAAACCAAAGAACACTCTCGTGAAAGGAAAACGTGATGCGCGAAAACGCAGCGTGAAAACGTATCACGATCGGAAATCACCCAAACTCTCAGTTATTGAAATTGGACAGTCAGTATTCTACCAACACACAGAAGGTCAGAACTGGAAATGGGGCAAAGTAACTGGAATTTTAGCCCCTAATACGTACGAAGTGGAAGGTGCCAATGGCGGCAAGTACAGAAGAAACCGTGTGCATCTAAGACCCACCAAAGTAGTACGAACTCCTCGCGATGTGTCTCCTATCGTTTTGTCTCGTACTCCTGACCAAGTATTGACTTCAGCCGTGCCTACAGTTCCTAAAACTCCAACCACTGGCGCTGAGGCCAAAGAAAGTCATTCGCATAGTGAGGCAACTACTCCCATTAAGAGTGCCGCACCAGAAAGGCCTAAACGTGAAAGCAGATTACCTATTCGTTTTAAGGACTATGTACTCAACAAGTAGAGACTGTTTTGATTAATTGAACTGCTTTATTTAGGAACTTTGCTTACTAAAGAGACTGTTTGAGTTCCTTGTTATTGTTACTTAAGTGGACATCTTCAGTGAAAGATTCGGCTTTCATATTTAGTTGCTAAGAAACTCCATTGTTATTTTCCTAAAGAAGAAGGGATGTTGATTGATAGTATATTGTAGCGTACATAAAGTATGTTTCTAGTTCCCATGATCCTTCACTTCGAAGCATGTGCTCTCGTAAAGGCGGTTCACGAATAAACCCATGTTGTTGTTTTCTACTCTTGTCGTGTTCCTCGTTCTCCACTCTAACAAATCAACACTATTAATAAAATTAAGAAATGTTCCAGTTCACTTCAAGAGTAGACATTGAAAAGATACTCTATAAAATACATATGCTTGTCAAACCCATGTCAAGTCTGAATGGACATGTCAGCATGTGCTCAGTTCAGCAGTGAATTAATATATGTTATACAATTTTCCCAGCACTTTGAATCTACAAAATTAAGAGCACACGAGACGTAGATTAGTCACCTGGTGAGATGTTGGTGGTAGTCACTCCGTATGTCTAGAAAAATAAAAAAAATGAATATCAATGAGTCACAGTCAAACCAGCATTCAATAGGACCGAAATTAAAATCGAACTTTTTCACCGATTTTGATGAAACCAACCGTTAGTTCTCCCAAGAGGTACAGTAAACATGTGACGCTGACCAAAAGTTAAAAATTATTAGAGCACTAAAGGTCTGGCTAAAAGAAAATTCCTGTAAAGTATGCGTTACAATGTTAGCCAACAGAAAAACAAGAACTTCTACAATTTTCCGATAAACAAATTCTGTATCGCTAAAATACTTAAGGGACCACCTTTCTGTTCCAACTGATAACGGCGTGGTAGACGCCCGCTGATCGTTATGAATACACTCCCGAAATATGGCTAAATCAGCTATTCACAAATTATTGACAGAAGTCCTCTACGGCATGGAGAAACTAATTTACATCCGATTTATAGACAAACACTAAATAAAGAACATTTTGCTCAATACCTACCTATCAGCAATGCATTCCATGACAACATTTGCGGTTCTTGAAGGGGAATCAAGAGACGATTCGAGCGACCAACAACAACAAGCAGCCATGTTCGTGTCAGACATCCTTGAGAAACTTGCTCTTTCACCTCGTTCAGCGCATCAGTCTCCACTTAAAATCACGAGATCTTTACTTATTTTGTACAACGAAGGTCTTTCCTGAGTTCCTGCTACCATTTGAAGCAAGCTTTCAAAGTGAAGATTTTGGTTCCAATGACTATATGCACCACGTAGCTGTGACCGGTCACGTGCTGTTTATCAAATCCTAGTGCGCATGCTCAAGCAAAAAAAAGACCCCTGTTTCCGTTCACTGGCGAAAAATGTCTGATTGGTCGTCGGGCGACCACGTGACATTGCCAAATTCAAAATGGCGGCAATACCTCCATAGTTTGTTTATTCCAGTGGAAAGAAGGTTAATTGCGGCTTAATATGAGTTGCAAATGCATATCGGATATTTTTAGAATAGTCTAGACTTTTTATTATCCTTTTTCACCTATTCCTGTGGGATTCGTTTCCTGCGATGCTCGCGATTTTGCCGGTTTACAGGATTCAACTTTGGATCACGAAGGACAACAATGTTTCTGAAAAAAGCAGGGTCACTAGGAAGAACGGCCTTTGTTCACAGCTCAATGTAGCAGATAAATAAGACACTATGGGTCCTTTGAAATTGCTTAGACACCTGGTAGTTATTTTATTATTTTTTTTCTTCCGAAAAGGTAAAGCAAAAATATTTTTTCTCCAGCAACGCTTTCCAAATTATAAAAAAAGCTTGAACATGAGCTAAATGAACTTTGGTGTCTGCATTCAGTCTTTTCATTGAGAACGGGTGCAATTTTAATATCAAAATTTATAGCCGTCTTTGACCGAACAAGGGTGTTTTTCTTTTTTCTTTTCAATAGTTACTGTGCTTGATCTGAATACGATAATGACATTTTTAAAATTAGGGGAATACTACATTTAAAAGAAGAGAACTTTGATTCAAGTGTTGGTTGGAAAAAATACTGATTATATTTTTTTAGTAGATAAAGGTTAAAAAAGTGAATCTGCATATTGTCTAAAGCGCTACAAAGGAGTAAAAACCCAGATCTTTCCATTAATAAATTTTATTGACACTGTCAGAAAAATGCTTTCCTTGAGTACACATTTGTTCGTCAAAAAAATCTTGTTTGTGAGGCTGCACTTTGTTTGATTCAGGATCAATCAATCTTTTCTGAAGAGAAATGAAAAGTAAAGTATGTTAACAAGTCAGATACTTCAACACTGCCTTAGCCAACAACTAAGAAAAAACTCAACTTCATATCGAAAAACAACTTGAAGTGAAACCTACTTCACGGTGAAACAACAACCCCTTCAAATATATATCACATTAAATTATGCAAAATGGAGACCTGATGAGAAGTTTATAGGAATAGAAACAAACAATAATAACAATGAAACTATAATGTTTGAATGAGATCTGTGAGTGTTCTCTCATAATTATGACAGAAAATCAAAATTAGAAACTGCACATCTTACACAACTGCATTCATCAACATGATCCAACTAAAATTTCATTAACACTCAAAGTTTACTCAACATTTTACTCCAAACTTTAAACTCCTGATTATTTTTTTTCTTGGACAGAACTTTTGAATACTTAGTAGCATGTTAACTCTGTCATTCATTCATAACTTTGCTCCAAAAAATTTAAGCCAAAAACAATGGACTGAAAAACAAAACCATTCACAGGAAAATTACCCTGTTCATCTCCTTCCAGGATCCCATTTTCAAGCAAAGAAGCACCCCCCACAGAAAGCCTTGTGAGCAAAGATTTGGTACTAAAAAATTGTACACGAGGGAAATCATGTCCGTAAGTGCAGTTCCTAACGCGGAAAGTAACAAGGACCTCGTTGTGGATAATCCCAAGCCAAATTTATGAGCAAAATATCCTTCAATTATACCATTGCAAGCCTAAATGTACAGCAGCTGTACACATTGTAAGCAGAATATTTTTTACAAATCAAATGTTGCTGGACCTATCGAACTGTACCTCTAAGACGGTATTAGCGTTTTAATGAAAGCACTCTCACATTTTCGCATTCGACAGTTCGGATAAAACTCAAATTTCTGTAACATACAAAGCTGTACTAATGTACAACAACAATGAAATTTGGAACGATGGACAAAATCTCGTTTCGAACTACGCACTTTAGCTTTCGATTCACTAGCTACAATACAATTTACACACCAAGACAGTGGCTAAGAGTAATTCTTTACCTTCTTTATAACTTTCCTTTGTACCGAGTGACACGAGATTAGGTTGAACCGAGCGTAGGCGTATTTTTATGCCATAAACAGTGTAAACATGCGGAGATTAAGCAGGGGCACCCAACGAGAATATAGTTCAAAACCACATAAACATAGCATTGTTGAACGTACTTTAGTATTTAAACAGTAGATAAAGGCTTATTTTTATCCCCTAAAAATTTTTCATCTGTTCGGATTTCCTACCTGAAAGTATAGTGATCCGAAAATTATAGGGATCAAAATCTACCTTTCCGAAAATTTCAGCCAGAAAAAAGGCTCCCGAAAATTCTAGGTGACCTTTTTAGGGTAAAAATCCGTTAAAAATGGGCAATTATACCATTTTTTTGATGTTCGAAAATCCTAGGAGAAGCAGGCAAGCAAGAAATTTTACAGAAATGATCCGAAAATTCTAGATCTCAAATCGTCTTCCGAACAGATAATTTTCCGAAAATTGTCGTTGGGTGCCCCTGATTAAGCATCTAAATATAGTTTTTCCAGCAAGAAAGTACATGCTAAGTCACATTAACAAAACAAAGCCTGAAAATGTCTGTCCCTCTACTTTTTTGTAGAATCCGTTATGAGAAACTCGATCTAAACAACAGAAACATTTTGGATAGCATTGTAATACGCTCTTCGATCAACAGTCGAATGTTATCGAATGTTAGATTCACAATCAAAGTCGAAATTTGACACAAAAACGGGATACACATTTAACAAAACTGTCGCTTCCGTGCAACTCGGTACAAGCTAATTTATACACCAAAACAAAGCCCAATAATTTTTCTTCCACTACTTTATAATTTCTTTTTGTACCGAGTTGCACGAACATGCAGTAAACAAAAAGAGCAAAAACTACCCACCTTTTTGGCATGTCTTCCACATGCAAACCAGCGATCTCAACGTCAATAACACTGAATCAGACCGCATCAATGCGATATCTCGCCAGTTTCAGGACGCTATATTCTCTAGAGAACACACTTACGTCCAAACTTTGACCAAAATAATTTTTGATCTCATACAGTGGTAAGAAATTGCAAAGCTGTCACTGCCAAAAAAAGCTGCCATCGCTTCTTTCGTCTGAACAACATTTCGCGCGCATTTTTGCCTCGGAGCCAATGACATTAAGCGAAATCGATCACGTGTCATTTTTTTTTCGCCGGTGAACCTGTTTCCGATTCACACGACGATAATGATATAAAAGATGGCTGACGAAGGCAAGGACGAAACTTGCGATCAGATGAGGCAAAATCCCCGGCAAGTAAGTTTGTATTACGTTGCTTTATTTTGTTGAAGAAAAATATTTTCTATAAGAAGACACTGTTACAGTATAAAGTAAACGAATACCATTTTGGAGCATAGTTATCCATATTTTATATGTAAAATATGAAGCTTATTTAAAGGAAACTAATGCTTTGCAAAGTAAAAGGCAAACGAAGTTTGTGCTCTACATAGTAAATGAAACTGGTCTAAAAGAAAACAAATATATTATCGATATTCACTGTACGTTTAACATTAAAGGGGCACGAAAAAAACTGAACATTTTCAGGGTCCTCGAAACGGTGTCGAGAACTGATACAAGCTTGAACAATTGATGATTTCTGTCTAAATCTTCTGTTTGAGGTCTTCCCAGTTTTTCATTTTTAACCACTCTCGTTTTATTTTCCAACGACAGTTTGATGTATGAGATACATGACCTTAAGTCTGTTTCTTCACATGTGCCTAATCTTATAGTCGATTCTAAATGTAAATGAGTGAGAACAATAGATTCAACACAGCAAAGTTAGACGTTTCAAACGAGCTTTACACCTATATCATCGTTTCCTAACTCGTCGTTTTCTAGACACGTTTTATCCATAACCAGAATCATTTCCAACTTAAAGATGTAAAATTCTATTTGTTGACTTCCCGACAACATGAAGGTCTGTGGCTATTTAAAGCCTATATACTCTATATAGTAACATCGCCGAAACTGAAACACGCCGTATAATGCATGGTGACCAGATGAACAATTTCACTTGTATGTACCACGTTTTTCTCATTTGGCAACATTCATTACGGCGTGGCTTTATGAAGCTCCGAACCCTTAAGAAACTGCAAAATATTTTTCACGCCTAGCCGTGCAGAAAAACTTGAGAACAAGTTTAGATTTGTTTTGACTTTGCGACCTCGTTAAGATATATTTTTTTATCTCAGTACTTAGTAGTAAGCTCCTTCAAGCAAGCAATTAACAAAGCCAGTTCCTTCACATGAAAATGAATACAACATTAATAGCACTTGAAACCGAAACAAAATGCTGCTTTCATTTTCTTTCAAAACTTATATGTATAGGATTATATCTTTCTCTTTTTTAGGGGTTAAACCGTGAATAACTTGCTGTATAGGACGTTTTTCAGATAGTTATTCACGTGGTCCAAAAATACCCCAATCATAAGAGAAAGAAACGCAGCACTGCGAGAAGGAAAAAATTAAATTACCATTTTAATTATGTAGGCCAGTTTCTGTTTTTCTTGTCCCAATGCGCCCCTTGCTCTCCAGTGCGTATGGCGGTTTGGGTGACGTGAATGTCTAGCCGCCAAGGGTCCGACTGGTTCTTACACTGGACGAAAAAACGGATTTACCTCTATAGCAAATTTGGAGCAAATCATCTGCAAATGCCACATTTGCTTAATTTTGCTCAATTTTGCCACATGACATAGGACCAACTTTGCCATAATTTTGCATCAGTGGCAAAGGTGGTAAATGCCGAATTTGCCTCAAATTTGCCCCGTGTGTAAAAACAAGGATAACCTTTACTTTATCAAGGCATTTACAGGGGTGTCAAACTTGATAGCAAAACTGACATTTGTCAGGTTTTTGCCCAAATGGGCAAAAACGATCGAAGATGAATTTTTGAATGCTTTTGCTCTCTATAGCAAATTCGGTCAAAGTAGTAATTTGCCACATTTTTGCTCAATGTAGCAAAAGTGACCAAAACTCATTTTTCAACAGTTTTGCCCAGGATAGTAAATCTGAGCAAAAATTCACTTTATTTGTGTATCGCCCAGTGTAGTAAATGAGGTCAAATTATCACTTCTTCCGTATCTTTGCTCAGTGTGGTAAATATGATCAAAATAGGCGTTTGCCACTGTTTTGCTCAGGGTAGCAAATTTGGCCAAATACCACGTTTTTCTCAAGTTTGCTCAGGGTGGCAGATATGATCAAAACAGTAGTTTCCCATACTTTTCCCCATTGTAGCAAAGTTCATCAAATATCAGTTCTTCTGTATCTTTGCTCAGGATGGCAAATATTGCCATGATAGCAGTTTTCCATACTTAAAGTAAGGTAAACAAAGTTGATTAAAATATCACTTTTTTACACTTTCACTCAAGATAGCAAATTTGATCAAAACATCATTATCCAGATGTTTCTTATTTTTATTTGGTACCATACATGACTCACAAACAATTAAGACACCAAACAAAATTTCAAGAATAAAATGACTTTATTATCTTTAATATACACTGTACAATAAAAAGCAAGATAAATTAAAAGAAAGTTCCATTGGCCTCTGCAGGGCACTGCATGTACCACAAAATATATGCCTTTAAATAAAAAGCACATACAATGTGAAACTATCTAAATTCATAAGTGTATAAGAATGTACATTGGGTTTGAAAGTGCAAGTCAACACTAGCTGGTTCATAATTATCTAAGGTTGGTACAGGTAAAACGTAACTCCATTTGAGTGGTATACTTCAAATATACTCTTTCTAGATTCAATTGATACTATTGGCAAATGGTTGTACGATGACAACAAGTACACATCACTCCCAATGTAGATGTGACATCCTTATTAACGGACAGAACATCAACCACAGGAAATAAAATTAGCCTCAAATTATTATGATAAGCGATATTCCTCTAATTATTATTTATAAGAACTTGTTTTCATCTGATAAATATTATCCACTACCCAAAATAGGCAGTGAATAATATCATATAGTGTACCTGTGCTATTCACTTACCCCAAGGGGAGATACATCTGTATGATTCATTTTTAACCAAATCAGTTATATAAAAATATTTCTTGTAAATAAAATGAGTTACTATGCGAAAGCTCTGTGCATTTCTATGATTTGGGTACGACTTTGATATATTTTTACCCAGCAGTAAACACTTATAAGGTTAATTTTGTCACCTTTTTAGCATGTACATGTATTTTATTTTACAGGTGCTTCATTTACTGCTAAACTTCTAAAACTAGCACGAAATGACACCCCAATTTTACTCTCATCCTATAGGTAGCCAAAAGCTTTTCAAGTTATGAAAGCAAATCTGCTATCCACTGATTTGGTTAAATACTTGTATTATTATTTTTATTTTTATTATTTTTATTATTATTATTATTATATCACTGTAAATAATATGATTTGGTGAAATTCTTGTATTATTATGTGACCATAAATAATTTATTACATTTATTTTTTTTTAACTAAAATCAAATTATTTGCTAAAAATTTGAGCAATTTTTTTCTGATTCACATGATCAGCTGTTTTGCAGTATTGGACTGATTAAATATGAAAATTATCCAAACACAATCTATACACTATGAAAGCTCTGTAGAACTTCTTTAATTCATCATCATTATTATTGTTATTGGCATGCAGGTGATTAAAATTTAAGCCATGCTTATCAAAAAACTGTTATCACAGACGGTATTTTTTTTGTGTGCATAAAACATAACTGCACTCTTTTTTCATAAAATATGCCAAGAACAAAATAGGATCATGGCATTTGGAGTCCAGTAATTACTCTACTATGGGGTGTATTGGCTACATTTAGTCCTCGGAGGGGCACTTTTTAAGGCAGTGCTCAGGGTAGCCCTAGGAATCTGTCACCACTGTGGAAAGTGGATGCAGATGTATCTCCAATTACATATGTTGGGTGAATGGACACGATGACTGAAAATACAGCTGCATTTACAGGCTACTAGATGGAAGGTTTTTAAAATTCAGTAAAGTTGCCAAGTTACAGAGTGATTCGGTGCAAACTAACAAGGACAGCTCTGCAAAGATGGCAAATTTTGCAGACATTTGTCTGGTAAGGGAAAGTTTGTGGCTCCACCATACCATACAAAGGTCATTGAGATTATGTGACTTTGTGTCAACACTTTATTTCAAATCGGACTAATCACAAACAGCGTAAGAACCTAGCCAATCACAAAACGCTGTCATACATGCATGTCTTTGTGACCCAGTGGGATTCAAACATGATATTGTGCACTAATTCTCAGACGGCATGCTCTATACAGAAGGTTTAGAGTGTCTGCAACACAGGCAAGATCTTCATGGGATTGTGACAAATCACTTTGACATTTGGTAATTTACCTAGTTTTAACGTGGCTCCTTCCCATGGGTGTCAAAGGATATTCACTTACTACATTGTAGGTCTTCATCAAAACTCAAAAAATTGTGCAATTGTCTACTGAGTAAATATGGTTCAAGGAACTTAACTGAAAAGGAACTGAATCATGATGCATGTCAACTTCAACTTGAGTGTTATTATTATTTTGTACATTTTTATCTAAAATGTCTTCTTCTTTTCTGAATGTTCTTCAAAAAATTATCTGTGTTATGCTTATGATCAAGTTCCTTTTTCTATTGTAAGTGGTGGGTGCCAGAGCAAACTCAGGAGCATCGCCTGGTGCTCCTTGATTTGATGCTGGTCTCACTGTGTGCTCTATTACCATTATTTTCACTTCATTGACTTTGACACCATGCAACTTTTGCGGTCCAACTGGGCCATTAAACCATTAACCTCAATGCTCTGCCAGGAAAGTGGC
This sequence comes from Porites lobata, assembly GCA_942486035.1. Taxonomy (NCBI): domain Eukaryota; kingdom Metazoa; phylum Cnidaria; class Anthozoa; order Scleractinia; family Poritidae; genus Porites; species Porites lobata. The sequence continues at coordinate 1,232,171 of CALNXK010000089.1, read as the reverse complement.
CTTACACAGAGATTTTCCCTGTTTGGGAGGTCCTCATCTGAACCTGAAGAATTACCTTCATGCCACTCTGATACAGCTGTTTCAGACAAAGACTCCTCTGATGACATATATGCAACGGACATACATGCAAGGTACTTGTCCTCGCCTGACTAACTGATGCTAGTTGACTCCCTCAGAGCATATTGGCCTTTTAATTTTTTTTTTTGAAAGAAAATGACGAACCATGATTTAGCAGCCAACAAGACATAGTAACCCACAGTTGGTAAACAAGCATATACTGCTCATACTCAGTGTAAATGATTGGGTTGCAGAACAATGACACGATGCTAAAAGCTGAAAACACTCTCTTAATCAAAGGAACAGTTTGAGGATATTTGTGAGAAAAATTTCCCCTGCATTTTATTCCTACTAACTTTTTCATTAAATATATAATATGTTTTTTGGAACAGGTGTTAAAGTAGAGAGCAGAAATGCCTCTTTCTGTTGAATCTGCATTTGTTTCATTAAGACTCTTTTAAGTGTAAATAAAGACTGAAATAAATTAATTCCCCTGTCATTCAAGAGCAGAACTGATAGCGTCCCACAGGTCACCAGGCTCTAACAGAGCACAACCATGACTCAACTGTACACATAAACCGTAAAACCGGTCAGAACCTGAGAAACGTAACATTAAGGCAACCCACATGTTGCTTAGAACAATAATTGATTAATTGTGGTTATTTGGCATGATAAAGCCAAAGCATTTACTAGCAAAATGAACTAACAAAGATCCCTCAACATCATTGAGCTGTACAAAAGGTATAAATAATGAGGTATTGTCGTTTAAAATGTGGAACAGTAATACAGTGGTCACTTGGAATGACACTTATGCTTCAGGATCTGGCAAGTGCCATCATTCGCAAAATGAGCCAAAATTAAGATCTCACAATATCACTGACCCATATTTATAAAGCGTAAGAGTTTTGGATGGTACAATTTATGAAAGAAGAATCACTTGTCATTTAAATGTGGAACAATAATGTGGTGGTCACTCAGAATGACACATAGGCTTCAAGATCTGGCATATGCCGTCACTCGCAAAATGAGCCAAAATTAAGATCTCACAATATCACTGAACCATATGTATAAACCATGAGAGTTTTGGATGGTACAATTTATGAAAGAAGAATCACTTGTCATTTAAATGTGGAACAATAATGTGGTGGTCACTCAGAATGACACATAGGCTTCAAGATCTGGCATATGCCGTCACTCGCAAAATGAGCCAAAATTAAGATCTCACAATATCACTGAACCATATGTATAAACCATGAGAGTTTTGGATGGTACAATTTATGAAAGAAGAATCACTTGTCATTTAAATGTGGAACAATAATACGGTGGTCACTCAGAATGACACATAGGCTTCGCTCGCAAAATGAAAAAAATGCCGTCATTCGCAAAATGAACCAAAATTAAGATCTCACAATATCACTGAACCATATGTATAAACCATAAGAGTTTTGGATGGTACAATTTATGAAAGAAGAATCACTTGTCATTTAAATGTGGAACAATAATACGGTGGTCACTCAGAATGCCACATTGGCTTCAAGATCTGGCATATGCGGTCACTTGCAAAATGAGCCAAAATTAAGATCTCACAATATCACTGACCCATATGTATAAAGCATAAGAGTTTTGGATGGTACAATTTATGAAAGAAGAATCACTTGTCATTTAAATGTGGAACAATAATATGGTGGTCACTCAGAAGGACACATAGGCTTCAAGATCTGGCATACGCCGTCACTCGCAAAATGAACCAAAATTAAGATCTCACAATATCACTGAACCATATGTATAAACCATAAGAGTTTTGGAAGGTACAATTTGTGAAAGAAAAATCACTTGTCATTTAAATGTGGAACAATAATATGGTGCTCACTCAGAATGATACATAAGCTTCAAGATCTGGCATATGCCGTCACTCGCAAAATGAACCAAAATTAAGATCTCACAATATCACTAAACTATATGTATAAACCATAAGAGTTTTGGATAGTACAATTTATGAAAGAAGAATCAATTGTCATTTAAATGTGGAACAATAATAAGGTGGTCACTCAGAGGGACACATAGGCTTCAAGATCTGGCAAGTGCGGTCACTCACAAAATGAAAAAAAATTAAGATCTCACAATATCACTGAACCATATGTATAAACCATAAGAGTTTTGGATGGTACAATTTATGAAATAAGAATCATTTATCATTTAAATGTGGAACAATAATACAATGGTCACTCAGAATGACACATATGCTTCAAGATCTGGCAAACTTGTGCCATTCACTTGCAAAATGAACCAAATTAAGATTTCACAACATCACTGAACCATAATTATGTATAGATGTAAAACAAGAGTTTTTGACTGTAAAAATTTCAAAAGGGAAATCATTTGTCATTTGAAATGTAGTAGAATATTAAATAATAAATTATAGTGACCACTGCTTTGTCAAGTGCTGTCACCTGAAAAGTACAGTAACCCCAAAGATCTAACATATTAACTCAGCTGTACAACAAGCCAAATTTCTGAATTATGGGCATGCTAAGGTCACATCACCGACTTATATTGGTGTAAAAGAAATGTTTGCCTGCACAGCTCAAGATCCGGCTACTTAAGATTATTCTATTAATGAAGACGATGCGCAACAAAGAGTACAGTTATTTCTGCAGTAAACAAAAAGGAATCAATCAATGGCATATCTGTGCATGCATCTTAAATTCTAAGATTTATCTTTGAGGCTTTCAGCTTACGCAAAGTTATTAGAAAACCAAAGTAAGTAAACGAACCACGATATCAAGAAGAACATACCTTTCTGCAATCCAGCTGAGTTGATGACTTGGAAACGGGCTTTATGTGAAGAATATCGCAACTGATCACTGTCTCTCGAAGATAACAAAGGTATAAATCGTAATAGAACAGCTGAATAGAAAGACAGGCTTTCTATTATCCGAAAATAACAAAACTACTCGTTTTGCAACGCTGTATCGCTTGTGAAGTCCGCGTGAATTTGAACTGTTCAACGAAAGTTTATTTTACACTATTCTATTGGTTCAAAAGCCGCACGTGACAATGTAAATCAAATCGCGCATGTGCCAAAGTCACATGGAAGCCTGGGCAACAAACATGGCGGCTGATCTTGCGACAGATTGCATTCAGGACTACATTCACCCGGACGATCAAACTCTGCAATCTACTATTGAAATGACTCCTGGGTTCAAACCTTTCACATATTGTGCATTTTGTTCACCCAAATTGTAAATGGTAACGTTTTACGTCAGGGCCTCCTATTCCGAGACTTCTTGTTATATTTTTTTTCCGAGCCACCGACACAATATCAGGAAACGCATTCGACGCTAAACGAAAAAAAAGGGGGGATGGCCTTCCCCGAAATAACCAGCTGCAGCAAGTAATATTATAAACTTTGAGAAGAATGTGATGGTGATTGAAACGGAAAATGCAATGGAAAATCAAAACTTGCGTGAAATAACACTGTGAAGTTTGGTTAATGTGCAAACGTTGGTTAAAGTGGTCGTAAAGATAGTTCTTTGATCATATTTTGCTTAAATTTACGCCTCTAGTAACCATAAATTTACACATTAGCTTTGCTATGCCAGAAAATATCAAGCAAACATTCAGTTTTGACGCTCGATTTTTACACACAGAACAAAATGGTGGCAAATTTGAATCTAAACACCAAATTTACTATGGGGAGCAAAAGTGAAACAAAATATCTGTAAACTTGATATTTACTCCACATTTACGCCACCCTTGCAGAAAAGTAAACTTTCACTTTCGAACAAAATTTGCACCAAGAACAAATAAGTAGCAACATTAGTACCCTAAATTTACAATAGATTTGCTCAACTAGCAAACTTAGGCAAATCCGTTTTTTCGTCCAGTGTTAGTAGCCATTATTTATGGCTTAATTTACTGAGATTTAAACTGTCCACCTGTCATAAGACAGGTCAGATCGGACAAAGTTAAATAGCCAATGAAATTTAAGGAGCAAATTTACAAACAGTTGAGTACTCGAGTACGTTGCCCTGCCTCAGCTTCAAAAGAAAACAGCACGAAATGAACGTTCATCCAGAGGCTGTTTTCTTCAAAAACCTGTTTAATGCATAAAAATCAATGTATGGATGCTTGAAACTGAAGAAAATTACCATGAAGCCCCTGACGGAGGCTCTGAGCTTGTTTACGAAACTATAGACCTTTAGATTCGCGGACAAGGACGACTACGAGTTTGAGATTTCAGTTTTTTCGCGAAGTTGCTAATTGTCTGTTTTTAATTCTGCTGTTGTACCATAACCAGTACACATACTACGACTCCACTAAAAAAAGGGCGCTGTGCGGGAGACTAGGATTTAACACTCTCGACAGTAATGCCATTTCACACCCAGAAGAGCGTAAATCGCTGACCTTATCTTCTACGGTCAAGCCCATTGGGTCCGTATACCATCTCAAGGACTACCGCTAAAATAGACTAGACTACAATATTGGATGAGTGAAATGAATAACGACATCAGAAGAGATGGCTAAGTGCACTGTGTCGGTGATCACAGCCGTAACAACATTTTTTTTGAGACCCCCTCCCCCCCTTATCTCAGGGTCTAGATGACCACCCCCCCCCCCCTGCCTTATCTGAAGTTCTGGATCCGCCACTGTATCTTTAGATCAATTTTGCCATCGTGCATCGTGCATAAGAAACCGATAAACTTGCGTCGAGCCTGAATCCATTGAGGGTGCATAGATCGTGCCTGTATGGTGCCTTTATCGAGCCCTAACCGTGCTTTAACGAGCCTTTTTCAAACAATCATCGATACATCATCTGAGAAAAAAGCTACGGTGTTGAAAAGAGAAAGAATGTATAACAATAGCCTGGGATAATTAAGTTTTTGAGAAAGTCAGTTTTGTATTAATGAGGCTATTTTTTAACTTCACGAGTTAAATTTACCAGCACGTTTTGTAAGGTGTTATCCGTGCCTCTCCCTTCGCGCTTAAATGACTTATGGTGTTTAAATATGCATGGTGCCTTCATCGTACTCAAACGGCTCCTTCATCGTGTTTAAATGGTGCATCAAGGACAAAGGCACGATGCACGAAATGACAAACAACTGTAACCGAGCCTCGATGCAATTGATGCTTTAAAAATTGCGTTATAAGGCTAAAAAGGTGTTTTTTATTGAAGAACCATGAAAATCCATCGATGAATTTTAATCATAGGAGAAACTTTGGTAGATGTGCCTCTCTACAAGCTTTGTCTATTTTGGACAATACCGTTTATTATAGTGGTGAGTGAGATCGAAACTTAAGTAAAAAGTAGGACAAAATGGCGTCTTTTAACTCCACCACATTTCGTTCACAAAGATTTCATTAGTTTTTAGCGTTATGCAGAAAGTATGTACTCGCTGTAATGCACATTTATTGCACGGCAATCGTGCAGAAAATCAAGTTGCTATATTTTTAAACGAGTTTAGAGGAACTGTACCAATAAAAGTAGCTTTGGGCCAGTTTTTTTAAAAAGGTGGTGACTAACATCGTGCGCATGGCCAGATGCTTACCAAAATAACAAAATGAGAAATGAATACATGCCAAAAATTTAAACCAATAGAAAATTACAAATGTGAGGATTTAACCTTCGCCAGGTCACCTATACCCAACACAGAATAACTTTAACAAAATTACGATTAAGCGATCACAAACTCGCCTTAGAAACGGACCGATACTTAAGACCTTAAAAAAACCTGAATCGAAGAAAGAATGTGTCCAGTTTGTAAACTAGAAATGGAAGACGAATATCACTTAAATGTATATGCCCCTCCAGGAAAAACAAACGTGCTATTAGATAACTTGAAAAATGATCATCTAATTAGAGTGAATAAGATGTTACCCAATGAAATATTCATGTTTTTAATAAATCTCCCTAGCGAGAATTCTGAAACCCAAAAAATAATAGCAAGGCATGTGTTCGAATGCTTCAAAATAAGAAACGAGAAGAAAGAAAAGAGTAGTGTAAAATATGTACATGTGTATGTAATTATCTCTATTTGCAATAACTTTTTGTGTAAAGTGTACTAAATAGCTTAGCATAGAAGATTGTAATTAGCTGTAACTATAAATTATTTGGAAAACGGTTGGTATACGAGCTGATAACAGGCCCTAAATAAAATATTGTCTATTGTCTATTGCCAATGAACAACCCAAAAAATAACTGTCCGCTAGCGCCTAGCTGTGAAAACGCTGTGATATATACAGTAAAAACCCACAAGTAAGAACCTACATTTTCCAGGGTTAGCCCAAACACGTCCTTACATAAATGGTGGTTAACATAAATTTAGGCTATCTACGTTCTTAATAGGTTCTTAATTTCTTGCAAAAAATTATGTCGTTGCTAAGAAGATTTTAGTGATCAGCACCCTTAAATTTGCATACCTAATGACTGCTTATATTTTAATATGACCATAATAGAGATCTATTCTCACATGAATTTTAATTTCTTGAGTCAAAGCAACTTTATATACATGATTGTGCTGTAAAACACAACATTATAAACATTTTCTCAATGACCTCAATCAAACAACATTTATATATGTACTAACTTGCCTTTTGCAATCGGCAATTAGTAATTAAAATATTTTTAAATAAGAACCTTTCTCCAAATTTTAGGCTAAAGAGGTTCTTATAATTATAGAGGGGGTCTAAATTGCAAATTTTAGCCTAACAGGTTCTTAAATCTTAGGTTTTTACTCGTGGGTTTTTACTGTATATTTGTTGATTCTAAGCTAGCTTAGTATCCTCACGAAAAATAAATAACTTTGAAGATGGCTGCAATTTGGATGGGGGGGTGTACTCCCTTTAATGGCTTATACGGGGAGGCTTCGCCATAAAAGGGTACCTTATAAAGGAGGCGTCAGGCATATTAAAGGGTAGAGAATTGACGATCTGGCCCCGATTGTTCAAACGTTGGATAGCGCTATCCACCTGATTAATCACTATTCAGCGGATAAGTTTTAGGGAAACCAATTGCGCTATCCAGTGGATAGAGATTTATCCAGTGGATAGCGCTATCCAGTCTTTGAACAACCGGGGCCTGAAGTATATGTGAGGGTAAGAAAATCGAATGACGTGCCTTATGGCTATACCATTTAAATATATTAAAAGTTATACTAGTGGCCAATGGTTACATGCCGATGATGCATAAAATGATAACAAGACTCCCTGCTTTAGCAATTTATTTCTATGGTGGGCAGGTACCATGGGGGTAGGGGTACCATCTCTGAATGGAAGGTATACTACAGAGGTACTTCTTCTATCAAAACCGGTCGATTGAATTAAAAGGGTGTGGGTTTGAATCTCGGGGCGAAGCCTCCCAGCAGAAAACTATCATGCTCAAAACCGGACTCCCCGATTAGCTCGCGCTGGTCACTGCTAAAATTTGACTGAAACTGGAAACCACGTGTGAAAAGTCTCTGTCACCAAGGGTAACTTCTCACCGGAATTGAGTTTATTAGCGAAAACAGGTAAGTCAATAAAGGGCTGGATTGTTATGGTATAGGGTGATATTGAAGATATTTTTCCTTTGAGCAGGAATGGAGGCCGGGGCAATCAAGTGATCCAAAGAACCCTAAGAAACCGGAGGAACAACGTGAGCTGGAATTCATGATCATTACCCTGGAATTGCTGCCTCACCAGAATGAAAATGCAGAAAATGGCACTTCATCGGGCAATGGTAAATCGGGTTTCAGTTTCAGTGGAATTTTAAATTTGAGCAAGTGTCAGTTTTATTCCTATGACAGTTTTTGGAGAAAAAGAGGCCACGCTGGCTGAATCAGTGTCACTGCACGCACCAGCAGAAGCTATCGAGTCGGCCTGCCGAATCTCGTACTGATATATCTTTCAAAGCATAACACATGTAGTGACAAAATTATAACTCCTAGTAAGTTTACGTAGTAAGATATCGAGATGTCCATATTAAGCGGTTGTCTGTATAAGTACAGCCCCCGAAATGATCCCGACCCCGAAATGCTAATAATCTTCACTTGCCCACATGACATTAATTTGGGATGACACTTTGAACTGGATTAAACGCCGGAAAATATTATTATCAAAAAAATACACAAAGTCTAGTATATTTTTAGGAACACCATGAACTGCGACTGATAATATCAAGAAACATAAAATTTTTTTAAAAATTCTTACTTAAGTGGTTATAGCCCGGTTTATAGAGAAAACTGCATAGATGTTAAATTCTAAAAAGTGATGTTAAAACTGCATGCCTTGGATATTGAATTTTAAAAATGGTGTTTTAACACTTTTTAAAATATTAAAATGATGTTGAAGATGCAAAAGTATACATAAAGGCGATTAGATGACAAGCGCTAAAAATCACATTAACTGTAGCGAAATGTTTAATTAAGGTAAAAAAAAAAAATACTGCAAATACCGTGTACGATCAATCTTACCCAACGTCGGATCCAAAAAGATCGTGATCAACCAAAATAGATCAAATTGAAAACGTTACAGTCAAGAAGACTTTACCAGGTTTCAGTCTGAGTCTTGGGTTTGTTTGTAAGTACCTCAGTGCGGAGAATGTCGGAAGCTCGTTGTATTTGGATCTTAAGAAAGGTTTTGTCGTAGCCGCGATTACACTTTTCATTCTACAGGTGAGACCCACCACATCAAATCTCATATCACTTGTGAAACTTTTAATGTTATCTATTTGATTCAATGTCGCCTGTGTAATCTACAATATATTGGAGAAACTAAACTTCGCCTCAAAGACCGTTTTAATGAACACAGACGACCTATACTCAACCCTACTGGTAATTACATCCATACTGCAGTTTCAGAACACTTTCTAACCAGTAATCATTCCGACAATCATATGCTTTTGATTCCTATTGAAAAACTTAAAAATGGGCGTGATTCTTTCAGAAAAGCTCGTGAAGCCCACCTTATCCATAAAGCTAAGACAATTGAGCCTCTGGGCATCAATAAACGTGATGAACTGTAACTATATATAGCATATCTTTTATTTTTTTGTTACCTTGTCTTTTAAAGTAGCCACCATACCACGTCATATTATGTAACTTCCGGTCATAATTTTGCTTCATATATATTTCTGTGAATTCGTGATATCTCAATGAACCTGATGAAGACTGGTATTGGCCAGTCGAAATATCGCAGCTAAACTCTATTTCACTTTGTTTGATCACTCGCTGCTAAAGTCTTCTTGACTCAGACTCGTACCCAGTCGCTATTTAAGTGTTTTTTGGATGAGAGACGATTAATGGGGATTAGGTTGAGGCGCGCGGGGGGTCTCATGGGAAGGGAAGAAGGAAAAATACTGTTTTTGACTGTAACGTTTTCAATTTGTAGCGAAATGTTAAACGCGGTATAAGAACGTAAACGCTGCAACAGATTTGTAATAATTCCGTGACGGAATACAAGTTCCATTCCAAGAATTATTTGGGGATCATTTCGGGGTTGACGTGAAGAGAAATGGGGATCATTTCGGGGGCTGTACATGTCCGTAGGGCAGATTCGATTGTATGTCTTTTAAGTTCATCGAGTCTTCGAGCATTGGTTTCTCTAGGCCGAATAACACGCTTCGAAGGGAGAGAAATCTCTGCGATCATCCTCGGAGACCCAGGAGCAGATAGTGGGGTACGAAGAAAAGTAAAGAACGGCGAGAAGAGCCCCTGGGGACAATGTCTTACCAGACCAGTTCCAAACGGTCGCTGCCCTTCTGGATTCTGATTGGTGCCAGAAAGCTTTTGTGTTTTTCTGCCCAATCAGATGCCAGAACGGCGGCAACCGTTTGGAACTGGTCTGGTAAGACATTGTCCCCAGGGGCTCTTCTCGCCGTTCTTTACTTTTCTTTTCGCCAATTTTTTCCGCCCGTTTAGACTTTCCCTCGCCCCCACTATCTGCCCCTGGGTCTCCGAGGATGATCGCAGAGATTTCTCTCCCTTCGTAGCGTGTTATTCTAGACTGTAATTACAACATGACAAAAATTAAGCAACAAAGAAGGCTAATGACCCACCTTATAATAAAAACTACACCTGCAATATTGAATATCAGCTCAGAGTGTTATCAACGATATTTTTTAACTAGGGCTAATTAATGGATGTAGGTCTATTAGGCATAATAAATACTTATATAGGTTTTTTTTGTCCATTTAACAGGCCCACGACAAACGCCTCCTTCAAACACAACCAATCAGGTTTTAGCTACTGCAGCTGTGGGGGTGGCTGCTACTGCTGTAGGTGTACTTGCCGCTCCAGTGGTTGCTGGCGCTGCTTTAGGTGCGGTTGGATTCACTTCCGCTGGAGTAGCTGTTGGTTCTATCGCAGCAGGTATACAGTCAGCTGTTTATGGTGGATCTGTGGCTGCCGGAAGTCTGTTTGCTCTTTGTCAGAGTGCGGGTGCAACCGGAGTTATTGGTTCAGCGGCGACAGCTGCCATTGGTGGTGGTACTGGATTGACCGGGATTGCTGCAACTCTAGGGGGTTTTAGATTATTTGTAAGGCTCGAATGTTTGCATATTTATTATTATCAACGTTCCCGTATACGACAGTAGAATTAGATTAAAACAAGTATAGTCAACAACGCACCACATTTGACTCTAATTTGACAGTACTGACACTGAAAAAAAAATCAGCATAAATCCAAACCAGCAACTAAGGAAAGAAAGAAGTTACTTCCTAATATGCGGTTTTGCTATGCACGAACAGAAGACCGTGAACCGTTGGTGAACGTCGTGAAAAATATTCTGGAATTAATTTTTATTAATGCTGTGTCTGATCACGACAAAAATCAGGACCCGCGAGAAAGCCACAAAACCATGAGGTTGTTTGGCTCACGCTTGATTAGTTTTCCTCGCAACATGTTTGGGGTTTTTCGAGCGACGAGCTCGCTTAGCGAAATGTTACCTTGAACCGAAGTTTTATATCTTTCGTGTCATGTGAGGCACTGGTAACTTCATCTCCTCAGCGGATGTCAGTAAATATCGACCAGAGGTCTACAAAAGTGAAAAATCGAAAATTCTCAAAAAAATTCACAAAGTAGTACTAGGTAAGCTATTAACATAAATGTAATTTTTACTTCGATCCGATAATTATTTTCCACGTACGGGGGGGTTATTGGTTTCGCGGCTCTCGGACCGGGTTTTCCAGGCCCGAGACCATGTGTCGCAAAGAAATCGTTTTAAAATTCAAATCCATTGTAATGCGGACAACAAATAACTTATTCAGAAGAGTACTTAATTGCACACATTCTAAGTGGTGATTTACTCAGTTTGAACGAAAGTGTAATATTTTGGAGATTTTTCATTATTTTCAATATTTTTAACGTTTTCCTTCAATGAAAAAATGGCAAATTTCAAAGCCCAAAATCGTCGACTGGTACCTCGATTTCAGTAACGAGTCTTATACCACGTTAAAGAGCGTTATCTCTTCTTTCAAAACCTGTTTTCAAAACTACGGGCAACTTAAAAGAAAATGTTTGAGGCCAAAAAATACTAGTAGTACTTTTCTGAAATTTGAGCTTTCCAGACTCAGCGGGTCGATGCTAAAAACTCAGAAAAATGCAGTAAGAAATCAGTTTGAGCAACAGTGATTTAACGTTATCAGCTATCAGAAACCAACACGTGTTTATCGAGCGATCTGATAAAATTTAAAGCCGTTTTCCAACAAGAAAAGCAGAGTTTAGCCATCTTCTGCTACCAAACGTACGAGTGACGTAAGGTTGTCAAAGGGCAAAGCACAATAATAAACTTCAAAAAGCACAACGTTTCTAGATCTGCGTCCAGGATTAGACTTTAGCGGACAGAACAATGCCTACGAGTGTATGTTTCATACCTTAGCATGGGTTTCCTAGATACTGGAAATGAAAAACATCAAGGACAGCATCGGCAAGAGCATCTTCGGCTGCTCTCAAACGACGGAGATTGCGTGAGATTGACCGCTTACCACCTGTTTTTGGGCTCGCATTTCGACGGAACGCTTGCCTCGAGAGGCGCGCGGCACGGATCTGAATTCTTCTTCACGAGACATTGAGCTGAATTTATCGGAAATATGCCACCACCACCAACAACATGAGCTTTTTTCGGGTATTTGTCGTTTTTTATGCGAAAAGTTCGGGTAAGCAGATTCTCGCAAAAACCATTTGGCTTAAAAAATGTGCTCAAAAGCCCACCCTGAATTTGAAGCAAAAAGTATTTCCTCGAAATAAGCTAAAAAATACCCAATTTACGCGGTGAAAAAATGGATGATTATGGAAGGATTATCGAATTCTTGCCTAACCTGAGGGATTTCCCGTGATGTAGGATTAGGGCTAGGAAAAAAGCCCATAACCTGCTGCTGTCGTTGTGAGTTTCCTCAAGATCAAAAATTTCAGTAATTATAAGAACCGAAAACAACAGCTTAAAGGAGGTGCACACACCTTGAACTAGCCAGGGAAAAGGGGCTTCTGATTGAGCTAAACTGTCATTGATGCACGGTGCAATTAGGTAGACCTGTTACTAACCCCCGCGCAACCACATGGGGAGTACTTTGAAGCGGTCCTGTCGGGGACTTTCGGGGGTAGGGGGCGGGGCAAATCGAAAATAACTTCTCTTTGTTTTTGTGAAGTACATCATTTCTCGCACGGTTGACAAGGTGACGGCGGACTCCGTACCTTTGGAAAGGCCCTTTTGAAACATGTCCTGGCAACATGCAGGGCAGCACGAAATTAACGTCAACACCTTGAATCAACTCCATGAACAGGGAGAGGCGATAAGTACCATCTTAAAAGATGCTTGATGTCTAGACGTGAATAGTCTGTCCACAGTCATTTTTCATTTTACATTTCGGGACCATTTGACAGTGTACGAGTGAACCGGAGCGCAGTAACGAGCCCTAACCCCACCCCATTGCCCTTGCGGTCAATAAATCATCGCGTTGTTCTTTTTTTTTAATGCGCGTTCGAGAACCTCCCAAGGGAATATTAAGGGTCTTCGTACAGTTTCAGTTTATTTTACCGACAAAAAAGAACAAAACAAAGCAGAAGACAAGTATACAGAAACACGCAGAAGCAATGTGGTGAGGAAGCCCAAAAAGAAACCATAAGGCTTAGGTCATCCCCTTTTCTTTCGTTTAGCGTCGAATAGGTTTCCTGGTTTTGGGTCGGTCGGTCGGTGGGGTGAAAAAAAAAATCACAAGAAATCTGAGAATAGGAGGCCTTAAACACCAGCATCATTGCCGTGGAGACTGAAAACAACAAGACATGGTCACCAAGTCGACACAAACTCAATATGGCGGAAAATTTCATGGTCACTTTCATAAAAAAAAGGCCCAAAAAGGGTAAAAAGCAAAGAGGATACACAACCGAACGTTTTATGCCTCGAAATGATGTTATAATGCTAATTTTTTAGATTAAAAGAATTAATCTAAGTCCAAAAAAATAAACCTTGTCGTTTCTTTTTCTTGCTTTTTTAAAAAATGCCGAAAAACTGGGTCTTTTGGAAGACACTAAACGAAGAAAAAATTAATATAGGAATTAAGCTCCCTTAAAGTATAAAAGTATAAGTTTACAAGGACAGGATCGAACGTATACTGAGTAACTAAATGAAAAAAATTTGATCAAAATTAAATGAAAGGCTAAGAGCCTAAGCGCTGTCTGTTAACGAAACGGTAAACAAGAAGTGCTGCCTCTCATTTAAAAGAGACGTGAAATACTGGGTGGACCACATCCTGAACTCCCGCGAAAACCGCAAGAGAGGAACGCTCAGGGCTAAGGAGACTAAACAGGGGCGTAGCTACTTGTACGCACGGTTTGCACGTGCGTACCCGAAAACGTTGAGGAAAAAAAAATAGAATGAAATAAACATAACTAAAAAAATCGGTTTCCAGAGAAGCGACGACATTAATTGGAGAACCGAATCTTGGATGATTTATTTATATAGCAAGCTTGATGATGTAAAGCGTGAACGCGTTGTTTTCTCCACGACCTGTCTTCGGAGTAGACGAAGTCGGGGCACAATTACGTCAATGTGTGGTGCTTTTGTCGGTCAAAATAATGTGACAAAAAGGGGTAAAAAGAGTCATTGGTAAACTAAAGTCGGAGGTACTACAAGCTTGATTTTTAATAGCTGAATTAATGATAAACGGTTGACGTCAATGAACATAACAAGCCGACAGAATTAAAGAATTTTAGAGGTTGTGTCATTTCATAAACAGCAAAAATGCTTTTGCTTACAACCGTTAACCCCACCTTTAATAAAGACACCTTAAAAAAATGTTGAGATTTGGGGGGGGGGGCAGGGGGAGGGGGGGAAGAAGATGTAGAAAAAGTTGGGCGTACCTCCGGAAAAATCCTCACTGCGCACCTGCTAAAGCCTGAAACTGAACAACAGGAGTCATGAAGGAACGTCCTCAGTTATCACCTGTCCGGGGTAGTACTTTCAAGGAAACGCTGATCAAGAATCATTCATGACGGAATGAAAACTCCTCGTAGCTTCCAGCGAAAAAAGGAGTGACAACAGTAGTAAGTGGTCGTTCTGTGAAATGTAACGCAATCTTTCCCGTTTACGATCTCTCGGCGCTTGGATTTGAAACGTTGTTGTTTGGTATGTTCTCCCGTGTGGATACTTGACATTTCGAATATATGGAAACACCATGCTAAGGTACGAACAACAGACATTCACAACATTGTTTTGTACGCTAAAATCTGATTTCATGGACGTAAAACGTTTTGAATTTTAAGACTTTTTAATATTAGTGCTTTGCCTCCCTTTGACAACTTCACGTGACTGGACTTGGAACGAGTTGACAGCTTAAATCTGCCTTTCTTGATAGCAAACGGCATTAATTTATATCAGATCGCTGTATAAACACGTCTTGGTTTCTGAAAGCTGATAACATGAAACCACTATTGCTCAAACTGACTTCTTACTGTATTTTTCCAAGTTTTTAGCGTCGGCCCGCCGCGTCTGGAAAGCTCAAATTTCAGAAAAGTACTACTTGTATTTTTTGGCCTCAAACATTTTCTTTTAAGTTGCCCGTAGTTTTGAAAACAGATTTTGAAAGAAGAGATAACGCTCTTTAACTTGGTATAAGAATCGTTACTGAAATGGAGGTACCAGTCGACGATTTTGGGCTTTGAAAATTGCCATTTTTTCATTGAACGAAAACGTTAAAAATATTGAAAATAATGAAAAATCTCCAAAATATTACACTTTTTGTTCAAACTGAGTAAATCACCCGAATGTGTGCAATTAAGTACTCTTCTGAATAAGTTATTTGTTGTCCGCATTACAATGGATTTGAATTTTAGAACGATTTCTTTGCGACACATGGTCTCGGGCCTGGAAAACCCGGTCCGAGAGCCGCGAAACCAATAGAGAGATTAAGATTCACGTTTACGGCATACGGCAAACGGCAAACGTCAGTTGAGAATTTCTCAGAATAGAAAATAAGCAGATAAAAACAGTCCAGAGCGATTCTTATGGATAAAGCTGGCATAAAACTACTTATTTTTGTGTAGAAACAATAAACAGTAAAGGGAAAATAAGGGGAAAAACTTGGTCACGTGGTACAAAGTCACGTTTGCCGTTTGGGGTAAACGTGAATCTTAATCTCTCTAATAACCCCCCCGTACGTGGAAAATAATTATCGGATCGAAGTAAAAATTACATTTATGTTAATAGCTTACCTAGTGCTACTTTGTGAGTTTTTTTGAGAATTTTCGATTTTTCACTTTTGTAGACCTCTGGTCGATATTTACTGACATCCGCTCTTAATAGCTCAACTGTGGACATATTTGGGCTCAGTGCTGTTCACGGGAGTTCTTATTAGAGACCTTAAGATCGAGGTTTAGCCATTACACTTAACATCAACCCACGGTTAGGGCGGTTAGCGGTTTCACATTAGCCTTTTATGCTTATTGCAAGAAAATTTTTGGGATATCATTTTTGTCAAATCGAAATTACAGCGCTAAATCGAATACTTCAAGAAAACCGAAAAGCTTGTCAACTGAGGTTTCAGTCAGTTTCTAATTGAAAAGCGGTTCCTTTGCGTTAGAGAATGACGATAATGATGATGACGATGACAATTATGCTGATTTGATGATAATAAAAAAATCGCATAATCTTTATTGGAGGTACAATAATAAGAAATTATATGACTGAGGTATTTGTGATATCCGAAATAATCAAGGTGGAGGAAACACTTACGTTATTGAATCCTAGATTATTCTATATATCACAAAAACCGAATCTAATAACTGTTTTATTATACTGATTGAATAACAAAGATAATGATCAAACATCCGTCCAACGGAATAAAGCTAATTTGTAGGTTGCGCTGATTTGCAAAATTAAATTGCAGGCTCTTAGCCAATGAGAAGATAGATAGCGCAATACATGCCTTGGTAACCGTATCTTTATTATTTCTAATGCGCATATGAACATAATTGTATGGTATATGCGCATTGTAATTTTATATCTATTGCTATTATTATGATTTATTTACAAAAAAAAAATCAATAGGTATTCCGTGGCAACGATGTTATAGATCACACACTGTAGACATTTGTATTATGAGTCGAATGGGTTAACGTACACAATGGTTTATTAATCTGATATACGTAACAAGCGAAATGAAAATAAAACATTTTAAAAATCGTTAAATTCACAGGGAAGGAGGTCCGACACCATAAAGTTGGTGATTTGTGGAGGCGGAGTTGGAACACAAGTGTTCTCTGGTATTGCATTTTCTCAAAAAGACACTGAAGTTCGAGTTCTTAGTTTGAATGAAGATGATGCAAAGCGCTGGAAAACTGCACTGCAGCAAAAGCAACTTAAGGTTATATTTCGCTGTAAAGGGGAGGAAACCTCTCGTATTGTATCCAAACCAGCTCTAGTGTCAAAGAAAACAGAAGACGTAATGGGGGATGCTGAGATGGTGGTATTTATGATGCAGCCGTCCTGTCTTAAATATTATTTAGAGGCTTTAGCAACTCACGTTAAACCTGGCACCATTATAGTTGGCTTACCGGGGAACCGTGAGTTTCACTTTCAAGTTCGTCACGCGCTCGGAAGGAAAGCGCAGCAATGCACCATCATGAATTTTGAGTCATTACCTTGGACGTGTCGTACTACTGAATGTGGAGTTGAATATGAGGTGACTCGTACCATCGACACACTGCCGGGGAAAATCAAGGTAGGCCTAGTGTCGTTTAACGAGAAATGACTATAACCGCTTGGATTATGCCATAAACATAATTCTCGGACTCATCAATAATTCATGAAGAGGAAACAAAGGAAACCACTATCGTGACACTGGTTTGGATATCGGATCTTCAGTACCATAAAATTTTGCAAACTTTAGATTTGAATTTCTTCACGAATTATTGACTATTTGAGAAGGTATATCAAATATTCCACTCAGTGTTAAATCTGATATCCAGACACCTCGAAGTCGGGCTTAAAAAACTCGGATGCGCCTCCTTTTTCAACCCACTTCTCGGTATCTTGATACCGGTTGAAACACAGCGTGTCGTGTTTGATATATTACATCACGGTCTAACTCAAACTATGCTGTTTTACGCACTACGTTTTACGCATTATGAGGGCAGCAAGTGGTGGTCAAATTGGACGAGCAAACAGATCGAGTGCGATTTGAAATCACAAGAGTATGATTTCAGACCAAAATGCACGACACGAAACTCGATTACCACTTTATCACAGCCATTTTGAAATCGCAGAATTCAGTCAGTACCAATATTTGTTTGACCAAATAGCCGGTTTGTTTAAAGTGTAACAAAAAGGCTTTTACATCTCATTTTGTACCCGAAGCAGAAATGACTACCGCACAGGTTGTCGAAACGTCAGTCACTGTCAAAAACAACAGTCCTATTAAGGACTACGTTCACCCGGACGATCAAACTCAACATACTTTTGAGATAACTCTATTGTTTTCCACATAACTCTCTTGACCCACTCTGCCTGTCAGTATTACGTCACATAGTAACGGGCAAGAGCCTCGGGTCGCTTGTGCATATTAGCAAGGGATGCGACAGTTATTTGGACGAGCGAGGTCGAGGAAAAACTAAGAAGCTAGCAAATATCGCTATATATCGCGTATTTGATCGTATGTGTGTGAGCTTTGGTGTTGCTATAATCTGCTTGTGTAAACCGTTTTGATATTTTGTGTCCGTGATTGTATAATTTTGTCAATTTGTTTTGCGGGCCGTGTTGCGGGATCGCCATCTATTTCACGGGACCGGCAAGGTCATCAAAACTTAAATAGTTTTTTTCTCCAAAATAGGCAAGGTCTATTCTCCAGAATAGGAGGTTCCATTCACATGCAGATCACGCATGTTTATATTTCATCTATTCTTTTGATAATTAAATGGGCCTAACGTCATATCATTCCTTTCGACTGTGGGCCTCTGTTGATCTCCTAATTCTCCACCAAATTCAGTAAAGCTAGTTCCGATTGATTATCTACATCGAGTCGGTCCGTTGAACCCGAAATAATGCGAAATAGCTTTGAATTTGAATTCATGATAAATACAGCTCCACCAGGTTCAAACAGCGTCTATGACAGAGAAAAATTGTTTTGATATGACAAAATTCCTTTTTTAAACCATGCGTGTCACCGTGGTGCAGTGGACAAGGAGTTGCCTGCACGTGCAGATAAACCGGGTCCGACTCCCCGCGACGCTGTTTCTTGTTTCTTTATACCCTTTTTTTTTCTGTTTGGTCTCTCTTTTTTTAACATTATTTTTCCTTTTGGCCTTTTTTTCTTTATTCTTACTGCTGACCCTGCCGGTCATACACTTGGATCAATATATATTTTTAAGCTTAAATCAGGAGTTTTATTTTGGAAAAGGGATTTCAAAAGCTCTTGATCTGCATACTGGCCGAGCTTACGACCAGATAAAAACCAGAAGCTGTCAAGACATGTCCCTCCTCTGAAACAGCTGAATTCTTTTCAACGCTAGTTGACATCATGACAAACAACACACAGTACACCACAAACTGTACTAATTTACACCCAACACCCACCAGTGACCCACTGGCGAAAGTTAAACTTGCCTTTTGTATATCGTCTTAATCATCAATATTATTACCCTAAAATCTCCTCTGGGTTTGCCCCTAAAAAATAATTAAACGAAACCTTTTATTGGTTTTCGGGACTTGATTACAGAATTACAGGTGTATGCCCAATACAGTATTAAAATTCGGTAAAGCAACAAGATTTAATACTTAGAGTCTCTCAAAAATACCTGTCATTAAGCTTCCTCTTTCAACGCTACAGCTGAGCGAACTTTGAGAGGAATGATATGGGGTTCCACTAGCTCTAAAGAGCTGAAAATACGCACAATGTAAAGTATAATACATCCTTTGATGAACCTGCTACTGCTGTGTCTAAACTCCTCAGTCTTGCTGTGCACTGGCCCTCAAAAGTGTGACCGGTTCGGTGTGATTACCAGCAAAATTTGCTCGACGATAGAAAGGAATCTTTAAAATTCATTACACCACTGGACATTTCATTCCAAAAAAATACTTAAGTCTAGTTTTCTATGACAACAGAAACTTTAAAATCTCCAAATCCAAGAAAATGGAGCAGTATCTCCGTGATAAAATCGAAATTTTTATCCGTCTCTTCCTGATGAACGCTTTCCTCGCCATTTTCAAAGTTACTGACGCGAAACGTGACGTCATACTGGCAGGCGGACTGTACCACAGATTCCCCCTCCCCCCCACCCCACCCCCCTCACCCCTGGGTTGGGTCAAATTTTTAAAGTTTTTAATGCTGTGTCTGGAAAACTTACCAAAAAATAGTTTTTGCTCTCTGATGAAAATTAAATTGTTTTAGATCTTGTTCATAACTCTTCAGGAGTTACATGGAAATAAGTTAACTTTAAATCTTACTAAGACGAAATCCATGATTATAGGCAGTAATAGGAAACTTGTTGGTATTTCCTCTTTCACGTTATCTATTTTTGACACTGATATAAATTCTGTAAGTAGTTTTAAATATTTGGGAGTTATGTTGTCTTCAACTTTCACATGGTCCGACCATATTGAGTATATTTCATGTAAGGTTAATAAAAACCTTGGTCTTCTACGTAGGATTAAGTATTATTTACCTTATGATGCCCGGTTACTTTTTTATAATAGCTTAGTGCTACCTATTTTTGATTATGCTGATTTAGTCTGGGGTGACAAGGACAATGTCTCACTTATGAAGGAATTGCAAATTCTCCAAAACAAAGCAGCTAAGTTGATATTAGATAGATCACCTCACCCTCATCCACCGATGCATTGATTGTCTTGAGATGGCTGAATCTTGAAGAACGTAGGAAATGTCATCGATGTATATATGCATACAAGTGTATTAATGGCCAACTTAATCATTCTTTGGACATTGTAAGAAAGAGTGATATACATTCCTACAATACGCGCAATAACGATACTATCAAGCTCCCCAAAATTAAATATAATTGGGGAAAACAACGTTCATTGGTACCACTGTTTCAAAGACTTTAATGAATTAGAGAGAACTGTAAGAAACTCAGCAAGTTTTCCAATTTTTAAGAAGTGTCTTTTTTCTGCTTTTTATAATTGAGTACTTGTAGTGTGTATGTTTTAATTATTTCTGTAACTCGATTTTAGCTTGAATTTTTTTTTTTTTTTTTTTTTTTTTTTTGTATCATATATATCGATTTTAGCTTAACCTTTTTATATTTTAATTGTATTATATAATATACATCTCGTAATTAGGACCTCTATGTAAACCACTCTTGTGATGGAGCATCCTATTAAAAGATTGTTATTATTATTAGGAGCATTTTGTTATAAAATTACAGAGTACAAATCAAACCATAGCAGAGAGGTGTTCATTCTTTGAGATTCAAATGTGCATGAAATATATGTATTTTTTTACGTTTTACCAGAGAGGAGACGTCGCTCCAAAGGAGGACCCAGTTTCCACCCTACAGTATCTTCTGGGACCCCTCCCTAAACTGGCCGTACGGTCCATCTGCTAAGGCCGTTTATGCACCCCAAAGAGTATTATTTGTGAAGTTGACATAAAGTGATTTAAAATCTAGAGAAAAATAATACCAAAAGTATGTGCAGCTAACACATGTAGCTCAGACTTTACGTTTGTAATTAAAATAATAAATTACAATAAAATTTAGCACCGCAGTAAATTCTTAACTTTTGATCGCATCGCAACATGATTTAAAATTTGCCCAAATATTTCGATCGCAGCTGTACATGTAAGTGACTTTCTTTAGTAGGAAGCTTGCAATGATTAAAAGGAAGCGACACGTGGCATGACTTTTTGAGGTGACTTAACAAGTTAAAGTGGCCTAAACGACTTACAACGTATCGTCACAAATTTAACTTCGTGTTGCGACCAAGATTTAGAAGTGCAATTAATTTCGTCCAACAGATAAGGTTTCGTAAAATGAAAATAAAGCAGTATTATTTAAACATGCTTTTTATCCCTTAGTACATCTACGTCCCATAAAAGCAGTAATGGTTGTTTATTAAAAGACGAAGGTTTGTTCCTTCTGCGTTCTATTCTTCATCCTTCCTCACATAAAAAGTTCCTGCGGCAGCAGCTGAGAAAAGACCTGCAGCACCTTTCATGCCAATAGACCATTTTACAGTTGTGGCTTAATACCCTAGCGAGGCTGACGGTGACCTTGGGCGCGATCCATTCAACCTAATTAAAATTTCCAGAAATTTCGGTCCAAAACTCAATGGATCGGTTCGGTCCAACCGAAAAAGTTTCGAAAAAACTGGTCCACCTTTTGAGGTGGACCACTTTTCCCGGTCGTCCCGGTCGGAATTTTGGTTGAATGGATCGCGCCCTTTGTTTTGATACAAACGACATTTGCTTTGTTATGGAAATTATCCTTGAAAAATACTAGTTAGCATAAGAATCACTTAATTTACATTTATTATTACAGATTCACTCCACTACATTACAAGCAAATAATGAAATGAAATAAGCTAACACTACCAAAAGAAAAAAAAAATTGTGGAGAAGGAGACAACCAAAAGCGCCAATGCGCCATACTAGAGATGCCCCGACTAATTAAAATATAAGAAAAATATATACGAATAGAAATATGAATGTTATAGAGAATACTTCATGGAAAGTGCTGGCGTACGGTATTTACGCACGAGTTGTTGACGTATCAGAAATCGAACGAGTGAGCGCAGCGAACGAGTAAGATTTCTGATACAAAAACAACGAGTGCGTAAATACCGTACAAAGCACTTTCCATGCGGTATTGTGTTTATTATATACATACTGAGACATTCATCATTTTGGCGGCTTTTTTATTTTAAATCTTTCAAAAATGCTAAAATTAGTAAAAACGTTTGTTAAAAAGATAAATGACGACGAGGATATGAGGTAATCCAAGAACTATAAGTAATCTTAACCGTTTGTTCTCAATGCACAATAGAAAATGAGTGAATTTAAGTAAAATGGCAGGTTTCAATTAAGCTCAAGCTTAAATGAAAGGCAAAGTAGCTCCGACAAAAAGCACAACAAAAGCTTACGTCTCGTTCTGTTTATCCCTTTCCGCTGTTGTTTCGCCGGCTCTCTACCGTTTTCTTTATCGACAGTGAAACAAACGAAACTATTCCACTCTATTTCCGAAATGTTTTTCACTTTTTTAGCGAGAAAAACTTTTTGAGTAAAACTTTTCTCGTTGAATGCGTGCGAAGCGGCGCGGCAAGCTGCAATAAAAGGCGGGAATTTTGGTGCGAAACTCACACACCTCTGTGGCTTCTGATTGTACGTTTCATTTTTCTCACACGTGAAAAAACATCGTTCGCGATTCTGATTGGACGTATCATTTTTTTCACGTGTAAAAACCATCGTTCGCTCCTCTGATGGTGAGTTTTGGTGAGTTTTGGTGAGTATTTCTCAGTATGTATATAATAACTAGTTATCCTTAATAAAGCTTAAAACATTGTTTTTAAAAGTTGCAATACTGTTTGATTCTCTAATATGATTGGGTAAACTATTCCATTCATTTACAATACGGTTGAAAAAACTATATTTAAAACCATCAGTTCTACTAAAATTTGGAACAAGGTCCTGTGTGTCATTTTTCCTCAAGTTACAACCTGTATTTCTGTCCTTACAAAATATGAGCTTATTTGAAATGTCAATATCATAATGTCCATTAATTACATTAAAAAAAAATGTAACATCTCTAGTGAACCTTCTATTAGATAATGACAACAATTTTAGCTTAGATAGTCTATTATCATAATCATCATTAGACCTAGTGATCCATCTGGTAGCTCTTCGCTGAACAGCCTCCAATTTATCAATGTTACGTTTAGTATGAGGGTTCCAAGTTTCGCATGAATATTCTAATAAAGGTCTCACAAGACTACAATAAAGTGTGTTCATGGTATCAATATCCTTTGAGTCCCTACAAGTCCTCTTAACCAACCCTAAAACCCTATTAGCCTTAGCAGTTATTTTATCTACTTGTTGGTTCCATGAAAGATTACTAGCAGTAAATAATCCTAAATCTTTATACACATTAACACTTTCCAAAGGTTGACCTTCAATATCATACTCCCCAGCTAAGGGTGACTTTTTCCTGGTTATTCGCATGATCTTACATTTCTTGGTATTGATTCTCATCTTATTCATCTTACACCAATCTGAAACTTTATCTATGTCACTTTGAAAAGTAGACAGATCTTCTTGAGTACTAATAACCCTATACATTTTACTGTCATCAGCATACAAAGCAATTGAACTGTCCTTACTAATTACCCCCGGTAAATCGTTGATGTAGGCTATGAAGAATAATGGTCCCAACAAAGAACCTTGTTGGACACTAGAGGTTACGGTTAACCAGTCGGAAGCCTCTCTTTTCACTACAACACGCTGTTGACGTTCTGTTAAATAATCTCTACACCAATTTAGCAAGTCTCCATGGACACCATAATTGTAAAGTTTGGTTAATAGAATATTATGACAGACAAGGTCAAAAGCCTTTGAAAAGTCTATAAATACTACATCAACTTGACCTCTCTTGTCCAAGACTCTGAACCAATCATGACGTACTAAGAGTAGTTGAGTAGTGCAGGAACGACCAGTTAGGAACCCGTGATGAGAATCATATACGAATCTAACAATTTGATCATAAATAGCATTGTACACAATTCTCTCCTGGCATTTCCCAGAGATAGTTAAGAGTGAAATGCCTCTATAATTTTCTAGTGATCAGTCAGTACCTCAACATCGCTAACCAGGTCAGGAGTTTTGGTCAGGATTAAATCAAGTATATTGTCATCAGTTGCATTAAGCATTCTTGTTGGATTGAAATTACATTACCAGAAAATGATCATTAAGCATGTCACAAAAATCGACAGTACATAAATCACTTGAAGTAGGAGTTAAACTATGCCAGTCTATGCTTGGAAAATTAAAGCCGCCTACAAGATAACAGGTAGCAAATCTGGTCATCTCAATTCTCTCCAGACATTAACGTAATTTGAGAGAATACTCCACATCAGCACTGGGTGGTCTGTAGCAAACTTCAAAAAGAACATTGTCCTTTGATTTCTGACAACTTTCCACCATGATGGTTTCAATATTATCATTATACTCCAGATCCCTTGTTCTTATGGAAAGTAAATCCGCATGTACTGCCAATAAGACACCTCCACCTCTACGATCTTGTCTGTCTTTGCGATGAACACAGTAGTCATTGAGACCCAATTCGAAATCCATGAAGCTAGATTCAAGCCATGTTTCCGTGATAGCAATCACCGGAAAGTAATCTTCAAGCAGCAGGACTTGCAAGTCAAGAACCTTATTTCTTAAACTTCTAGCATTGAGTAGTAAACATCGAAGACTTTTAGGTGAAGATCCTGCATTGGAAGACGAAATATTGACAGTTTCATCGCCTAGATTAGTTTCAACATCGGCACTGCGTATAATTTTAAAGGCAGATGGATTAAAAGTAGAAATTCCATTCGTATGATATCTAATTCGAGTGGAAAAGTACTTAATTCTTCGAAGCTGTCCCTCCAAAACAAGATGGCCGCCACGTGGTCCAGATGGAAGTATGAGAAGTTCCTCGCTACATTGCCATTTAGATAGGATATGTAGATTTACAGAGATGCTGGGTGTCACAGTTGTTGGTGGACTTTCAGAGTAACTGTAATCAGTTGCTGGGGTTCGTAAAAATAGACAGAGTAAAGCGAAATAGCAGGAGGTCGTAAAACCACGTCCTCCCTCCATGACCACGTGACCACATAAAGCGGGAAGGTTTGTATCAAGCCAAGGTCACCATCAGCCTCGCTTCAATCCATCACTATGAAAAGGCCTATTCCAGCGGCCGGTGCGCTTTGGCCCAGTGCAAACGCACTACCTGAAGCCACAAGCTGACTGTGTCGCCCGCGGCAACTCCTGCTGCGGTGAACGCTATTGCTGTCAAAGCAGCAGGCGCGGCTACTATGGTAGGACCACCCACTACTCCGGCAAAACAAACATCAGTCAAGCTCTACCCTGGTTTAAAGAATTTTGAAAATTAATAACTTTCTCAAAATGCACACGTCAAGCAAACAATAATGGATAACTGCTAACTTTGCTGATGAACAGTTTGTTATCAGGAAAGTGACGTGACGGTGAAACACCCTAGGATGTGTGTACTCATAGACGGACAGATGCTACGGTTGAGGCCTGACATGCACATTACTGTGTAACTGTATGCGTCAGAAATGTTGAGGTAGCTTTTTCAGGTATATCAGGGAGTGGTTCATTTAGGGTGTTTCAAAAACATCTAGAAAAGAAGGGGGAAGTCTATATCTGTAGACATGCAACGTCTTGCAGTACGAAACGTAGGACAGAGCTTATAAACGGGTTGTTAAGGTTAGGTCACACGGGACCACGTGACTTATTTTGTCATCTAATTACTGAAGAAGAACTTATTTGCACTAATCTAGATAACAACAAAGTAGGAAAAGTGTTATACAAAATAAGGAGAGTGGTGCGATGAGTACTAAATCGGAAACCGGTTTAGGGATACTATTGTCCGATTTAGCACTACGAATTTCTTTGAATTTTACTTGGAATTGAAGTATCCGATTGTTCGATTCTTCCGATTTCAACAACGTCTGTCGATTCGAAAGTTGTCGGAGATATTCCTGAACATGACCGATTGGATTTTGAAGAAGGGGGATGCAAATCAAATTAAAGGGAAGAATCAACAGATACATGGACCGTATCGCGGGCTTACTTACAGCAGTACGACCAGGTGGAATTATAGTGAAGGCACGAGAGATGTACACATATGAGTCATACACCCACGTATGCGCGTTTTGGTTGTTAACACTCAGATTTCGAAAGAACAACGGTCGATCTAATACGGCTGAAATTCGTAGGTTATGACAAGGCGTGCGATCTCCACCAATTCTTAAAGAATTTTCAGTTAGGAAGAAAGAAAATGTTGGCGCAAAGATTAATTCTTATTGATCAGGTCAAGTTTGATATTTTTCAAGTGCAAAAGCACGGAGAACAGTGTTGTATACCCACAACAACAAAATGCCGCTATCATCAAAACCACTAGAGGAACGGACACTGAATCAGCTGAACAGAGAAATCACTTTTAGAACAGAGTTAAAGAACGTGTAATGGAATGGCTGAATTCAATTGTAAAGTATTCATATGGTTTGTGATACAACCACGTTATGAACTTATAGAGGAATGCAAAAAAGGAGGAAAAGATGTAGGAAGGGCATTCAAACGCTTTGAAAGACTCTAGTGCCGATTACGGTCTTTAGCTTTACTCATCGGGGCTGTAATTCAACAAGGCTACTTTTCAATCAACATAAACACAGTTAATCAGTCCTCAAAGCTCACTCTAGAGGAATCTCTACTAGCTTAGCAGAAACGTTGCTACGGTATGGAGCAGAGTTGGGCTGGGCCTTTGAGGGGCTTCAACATTGCTTTAATGCGTTTCTTTCAACTACTTTTTATGATTTTCATTTTTTATTTTAGCTGAAATTTTGAAAATAAAAAAGGTTGAAGCTTTTACGCTTTTGAGTTTGTAAAACTAATAACCATGTTGAAAACTGCTGATAAGATGTTCAGTTAATGCAAACTAAGCCTTTGAGTGAATAAAACTCATTCATCGTCTAGTCGCTTCTAATTTGTCATAACTTTTTAAGAAAAATCTCAGTACTTATAAAAGAAACAAATAGCTTCATCCGGTAGCAAGACGCATGATGCAAAGCTTCGTACTTTCCCTTTTATTTGTTTTCCACTATATCGTCTCTCTGTCGTGATTAATAGTTTGTGCGGCCATGGGAATTCATCTGGACCTCGGATAGGCTTCGGCTGAACGATATAATGAATCAGCCAAATGAAACTCAAGCCCACCAACTTTCGGGACTTGGCGGAGAATTTAACATTGACCTGGTGTTAAAACACCACTAATTCCCCGCTCCAAGGGCCAAGTAGTTTGTTAAAACCCCCATATAACGGGACATTAGTAGTTCTAGGCTCGATTTCAACCACTCTCTAGGGTCTGGCGTTGAACGGGCTCCTTTCCCGAATCGTAATCGAGCCTTAAACAGTTCACAACTGGTCACAACGCTGGACGCGTTTCTAAAGTTTAACCATATGTGTTTTACTATACTCAGAAACTGTCGTGAAATTTGACTTCTACACTCCAATTCAACAAGAGAGGATCCTCTCTTGAATTCAATCACGATGTACGTACGGTCAACTCCCCCAAGCGACCACCAAGTCTTTGCTATTTGGATGGTCGCGAACGGGAAGTTCTGGACTTTATTTAAATTCAAACCAACGGACCTGTGAGTAGACATTCGACTGCGTTTCTTTACCTAATTCCCGAGAACGGACCTTAGAGCCATGATAGAAAAATGCTGTTATCCCTTAACATCTGCATGGTATACTTGTAAGTTAACTGTCAGAACTTTATTTAACGTAGCTTCTGCACTTTTCAAACAAGTTCCATTTGCCATATCAAACACATGGGGTACAAATAGTCTCAAATGTTGTGATAACTCAGTTCCCTTGTTTTTTGGCATCGTATTAGAATCGAGTGCGATTTTCGCATGTTTTATTATCGTCTTTATTTTCTAAATGTATTACTGAAGTCATCATAAAACTTCACTTTGCTTATTTCATAAGGTCTTTCTCTCGTCATTTTACCTTTTCCCTGGGCGGTTCTGCATTTTCTGCCGTATATCCCAGGCCTTTACTCTTGTCCGGCTTGCGCTGTCCACCACTATAATAAGCATTTACTGAGTGACAACGCACTGAACTTCACTGAATACTGACAAGAACATTTATTAGCGTTAAGTGAAACCGAAAAAACATTGTTCCCGGGGGATACTAAATATAAGGCATATCAGTCTTTAATGCCGCCCCAAAAGGTATGGTTTTCAAGGGAATAACGCTGGAGCATATGAACGTTCCAATTCCAAATGAATAAGAACGGAATAGAAATATGGGAATTCGAAATGCATTTGAAGAACTCTTTTTTATTTTCTCTCTAATCTAAGTAATGATGACATAATTTCTGCCCAAAGACCAGGTCTGAAAAAGGGTGTGGAAAATGACTTTTCTTGATCTGAAATAGGGTCAGGATTTGGAGAACCGGGCGGTACACCCCCATCAAGAATTCTCAGGAGTAGCACCCTCCCCCCCGGAATATTGTCATGCTAAGAATATTGAAACAATAGGGAATCTCGTATATGCTAGCAAGGATGACAGGAAAAAAAGAGAGATTTTCGTAAAAAATCGGCGAAATACATGTATGTCCTCCGTTGGTGCTCGCTACTCTATAAAGTGTTTTCGCAGCGGCTGTGTAATAAAAATGAATTTTACAATAAATCGGAGCGACTAATACAAAAAATTAATACTCCAACAATCGACATATGGTGGGTCATCACCATTAGCAAGTCAAGAAAATGTCAGCGATGATTATTTCTCAGAGAGGGTTCCACTTTAGCCAGCACATTTTAAGCCCTATCAATTGTATAAAAACAACAACAACGGAGAATCTCAACAAAAACTATTCGTAAAGGCAGATATGACTAAACGTCACGTAAACGTAATGGTGTCTACTCCGTTTGCGTTATGTTAAGTTGTACCGTTAAGATCAACAGAGATCGTAGCCGTGACACTTAAGGGGTGTTTACAATCATGACATCGGGGCGACTTTCGCGTTAACGCGAGTTTACTCTGGTTCCCTCTCATGGCTCTATATTTGTTTACAAGATATCACCACAAAATGTCATGCCGGCGCGAGTCACCCCGGTGTGATATCACCCCAGTTGTTGTACCGGAGCGAGAATTTCACTCCGGTACGAAATTTCGCAACTGTACCATGTAAACGCGAACCGACCACCCGTTTCGGTGTGAAATCGGTCTTCCGATTTGCCGGTGGGCTGGAACGGGTAGCGCATGCGCAATGTTTGCGATTTTGAATCCCACGAGTATTTTTTTCAACATGAAGTGCCGGCTTTAAAATAAGCGAGGTATGAAATGACCCATCATCATGTAAATGCGATCGAAATCAAAAAGTCATCCCGGTATGAACTCTCGCCGGTGCGAGTTTTCTTGTGTAACACCCCCTTACACTCACACTTATCGTCAGTAATAACCGGAAGTTTGGTTGTTTGCTTGATGGAATACTCTTGTCTAGTCGCAACACGCTTGAAAGCTTTTGTTTTAACTCCTGCTAGGTCATTCAGTCTGACAACTGAAAGAGGAAAAAGGAGCGTCTCAGTTTAATGGGGTGGTAGCTTTGACGGTTGACGGTTAATTTTTTTCCAATTTTGACGGTTGACGTTCAAATTTTAGAGCTTTTAAAGGTTGACGACTAGTAAGTGGAAATTTAGTCCAAACGTGAAAGTAAATACTAAATTGTATATTATGAATTAATAATATCTGTTTTGTTTTGGAGTTTGTCTTGGCCTGTCCCACTTATAAAATTTCGAAATATTTTCACAATAAGCAGGTTGTAATGTCTAGAAAGAGTGTGTTTGAGAACATGGGCTGGTTTTTTCAGTTTGTAGATTTTTCAGCATACATAATCCTGTGAACACCAGCTCAAATAGTGGATTTGAAATACCTTGAAACTTCTTGACGGTTTATATCAATGTGCATTTTTGACGGCTGACGGTTAACACCACTGAGAGCTCCAAATGTACAAACTTTCTCGCTGCTTAAAGGGATATTCGACTGACTTCCGAGTTGATTCTTGGTATTGAACCGGAAATGAAATATTAATTAGATTCTCGCTCTGTGAGCTAATACCGGCCAACACGAAGTGAATTGACCGAGAAGGCCTCCAACACGAGGATATTGTTCGCGTGTCGCTTGCAAATGAATTAAAAGATGGCCGACGAAGGCGAGGACGAAACTTGTGATCAAACCAAGCAAAATCCCCGGCAAGTACGTTTGTATTACGTTGCTTAATTTTGTCGAAGAATAATATTTTCTCTAGGAAGCCACTTCTACAGTATAAAGGAAGGGAATTCGTACTATTTAATAGGGAACTTTATCCATGTTTTCTCTGTTATATAAGCTTAGGTTATTTAAGGGCAACTTACACAATGCAAAGTTTAAGGCAAACGAGGTTCATGCGCTAACTGATCATGACCAAAAGAAACTGGTCGAAAAGAAAACAAATATATCTTATCGAACTTCATTGTACATTTTTAGTGGCACGAAAATAACTCGATATTTTTAGTCTGTACTGTGTCTTCGGACTTGAAGAAATACAAGAAATATAAGGCTTAGCCATTCTTAATTTCTGCCTAAATTTCCTCTTTGAGGTTTTAACAGTTTTTCATGTTTATTCAGTCTCGGTTTATTTTCAGCGACAGTTCGATGTGCGAGATAAATGACCCTAAGTCCGTTAAAATGGTCGAAATTCACTTGTGCCGAACTTTGGTTGATTCCGAATGTAAATGAGCGAGAACGATAGAATCAACACATGTGAAGTTAGACGTTTCAAATGAGCTTTACACTTATCCACAATCATAATCATTGCCATCTTAAAAATGTAAAATTATATTTGTTGACTTCCCGACAACAGGTTTGTGGCAATCGGTTCAGTTCAATGGTCTCATCGCAGGAAATAAAACAGACCGTATAACAACTTTTATAATGCATTCGCCATTTGCACATCTCCAATAATACACCTTGTTTTCCTCCAACAACTTTTTATTTATCCTAGGTATTACAGTCGCCCCAAGAGAAATGAAAGAAAGTGCTTATTCAAAATTTGTGGTGGCGGGTCGGGCAAACAAGGTGTATTATTGGAGATGTGACAATGGCGATTGATGACCAGATGAATTTTATTTGAATGTACCACGTTCTCATTTGGTAATATTTATTCCCCATGGCTTTATATATGAAGCTGCAAAATATTTTGTTTCTTGACATGGAGACAGCCGGGCCAGGGGCGTTTCTCCAAAGTCCCGATAACTTTTCGGGCCCGAAGTCATATATCCAAATCGAAGTAAAAAGAATAAGAGCGCGGGTTGTTGGCTAACAAAATACTCCATTTTGTTTCGTTAGCTGATAATTTTATCATGTTAGATGCAAAACAATTGAAACTTCTATCTTGCATGTAAACAACTACAGCTTTACGGGACCGTTAACTTTCGGGCCTTTCGAGAAACGGGCCCCAAAACCGGACTAGTTGACTCTGAGCGGGAGAACTGTTATAGTGACTGCGCGTACGTCATTCAAAATAAGGTGGGTTTGATATTCCGATTTGAAATCATCGATGCAAGTAAAAAACACCGTAGAAATTTTAACTTTGCGACTTCTTTAATACTCAGTAGTAAGCTTCTTCAAATAGCAAGGATTTGAATTGTCAAAGCCAGTTCCTTCAGCATGAAAATGAATATATAATTATATAGCAATTGGAACTAAAACAAAACGGTGCTTATAATTACCAGATTAGATGTTTTTCTTTTCTCTTGAGGGTTAAACCACGTGAATGACTAGTTGTACAGGGCCTTTCACAGCAAGTTGTTCACGTGGTACAAAAACACCACACTAGAGAGCTAGAAGCGCACGCACTGGGAGAAGACCAACCAGGGCGTAATAAGCTAGGCTAGCTTATTACGCCCTGAGACCAACAAAGGAAATTATTATTTAAAAGATGTTAGCCATATGTTTGTCTTGTTCCAGTGTGTCCGTTGCTCTCCAGTACGCATGACGTTTTTAGGTCACTTTGTTGATGCTAAAGCTCCCTAGTGTCTAGCTCTAACAGCCATTGTATATAGCTTAATTTACTAACTTGTACTGAAACTGTCCACCCGTCATAGGAAAGGTCAGATCAGACGCGGTTAAATTGCCAATGGAATTTAAGGAGAATACTACTACACCATTCAATTTATTTATATAATTAGCTCATGCATGACTCATGCTTTAACCCGGCCGTCATACCAAAATCAAGAAAGAATTATTTCTTGCGTAGCACAATGTATCTTGACAAGCTTCAGCTTCAAAAGAAAACAGGACGAACTGAGCGTTAGCCTGCGTGGCAGGCGCAAAAAGGGGAGGGGGAGCAGCCCATAGTAATACAAAAAGACAAGGAGACCCCTTTGCTTTAGCGATTTATTCTTATTGAGTGGGTATGTTAGGGGTACCATTTTTCAATGGAAGGAATACGAACGAGGTACCTCTTTTGTAAAAAATGGTATATTATGGGTGATGGATTGTACATCGGGTCGGAGCCTCGCCGTATAAAACCGTCATGTCAGAAATCTGGACTAAATTGCGTATAATACTGTGCTTGCGATTGGCTGGGCGCTATCAAAGCAATAGGGCTCAAGAGGCTTTTAATTCTTGCGCGGGTCGCTGCTGAAGATTTGACTGAAACTGGAAAGCACGCGTAAAACGTCTCTGAATGAATTTAAAAGCGAAAACAGGTGAGCCCAAAAGGGGCTTTTTTAAATTAAAGGAGTAAGGTGATGCTGAAGATATTTCTTCTTTGATCAGGAAAAGAGGGAGGAGCAGTCAAGTGATTCAAAGGAACCGGGGGAACCAGAGGAACCGGAACTACCACAGAATGTTGAATATGCAGAAAATTGCACTCCATCAGGCAATGGTAAAAACTAGCTTAGGGACGGACCATTAGAAAAGTGATGGGGAGGGAGGGTGGGGGTGGGGAAAAAACCCAAAAAAAAATTCATGCAAGGGAAATGCCAAGAAAAAAAATTCATGCAAAGAAAAAGGTAAAGAAAAAAAATTCATGAAGAAGGAAGGTCCAATTGTGACTTTTTCAGAAAGACTAAGTTTCTTTCAGAAAGCCCGAGTTTCAGAAATCAACAATATTACCAGGCACAATATGAATAAACAAAAATCGCTTTCTTCTTATTGAAAAGAGACCATTAAAACCTTATTTTTGTTTTAAATTGCAGCTACTGTACCTACAACATACACTGTATACTGTATTATAATAAAACTAACAAAATAAAATTTGTAATAAATAAATATTAGAATTTGGTAGCTTTGTAAATATGCTATAAAATTATTTGTGCCCACAATAAAAATTAGAGGATGGGCCTTACCACCTTGAATATAAGAATTCTATAATACAATGAAAAAGTGCATTCACACGTAGTAGTAAGTGTTAAAACTTTAACTGTCAACGACATAAACAGCAACACTGCCACCGGTACTTTTAACAAAAATTAAGAACCACAAAGTATGGTTTTCATTGGCAGTCAGTCTACCTGCAACATACAGTGTATCCTGTATTATAATAAATATCATAAATACATTTAATTATCCATAAACAGTTTCAATATTAAACTTTTCAACATATAAAATTTATAATTAAAATAAAAATATTAGAATTTAGTATCTTTGTAAATATTCTAAAAAATTATTGGTGCCCACAATAAAATTAGAGTATGGGTCTTATCGCCTTGGATAATGATTCTGTAATAAAATGAAAAAGTGCATTTACATGTAGTAGTAGTGTTAAAACTTTAACTGTTACCAACATTAACTAGTCAACAACATAAACAGCAACGCTGCCACTGGTACTTTTAACAAAACGGCGTCGGTGGATAACACCTTCCTCGATCCACTTAATTCTTCATATCCTACTCAGCCTCATTCATTAATTACTAATTTATTATCCAGAATAACTACTTATCACCCAATAATTAAGAGAGTATGGCATCATTATGATGGGCTGTGGGAGAGGAATTCCAGAGGGCAGGGACTGAAAATATGCACTCTCTCAATGTGTGTACATTTTCGAAAAGATTTTGCATTAAAGTGGTCTGTATCCTTTGATCTATTGTGAGTGTAGAATAATTTATAAAGCAGAAAAACATAGATAATGAATCAAGATTTCACTGTTCAATAAAAAGCAATATTTGTCTGGAAAAAAAATTCGTGCAGAGGGGTTCACCTGAAAAAAAAAAAATTCCTGCACAAGCAGTGAGCGAAAAAAAAATTCGTGCAAGCTGAAAATTCCCCCCCCCCCCTCCCCCCCGCATCACTTTTCTAATGGTCTGTCCCTTAATTCGTTAGTTATTTAAGCAATAGAAAACGTTTTCCTGTGTTTGCATGGCCTGATATAAACACGAGAGGGGTTGGGAGAATTCCAGACAGTTATGCAAACCCGAGACGAAGTCGAGGGTTTGCGTAACTGTCGAGAATTCTCCCAACGCCTCGAGTGTTTATATCAGGCTATGCAAACACAGGAAAAAAAGTTTTCTATTGCTTTTATAAAATAACTTTCCCGAGAAAAAAACGCAAAACTCTTTGTATGGCACTGATTAAAAGAGAAATTCTTACCAGTCGCAAAGTCTTGTCCACGAAGTCTTGCACGCGTAATCAGTTCTTGTTTTGCAAAAAGATGCTTTGCAAAATACGGATTTTTCTCGCTTAAAACGGTCAGCTGAGGCGAAGAAAAATGTACACACCTTCTTTTTAACGATTTTCCAAGTTTCAGCCGACGAAGGAATGGGTAAATAAAGTAAACTTTTTGAGTTTTGAACTCGAAAACTTTTTCAAATTTGTGCTTGCGTGATTAGCGCCCGAAAAGCCAAACAACTTGACGCCACAACAATGTTTACATACTCTCATGCAAACACTCCTCTCGGCCAATCAGAGCGCGCGAACTATCTTAGTTATTTTATAAACTATAGTCCAAAGCAATATGTAATTTTTTGTAAATGCTTTTTGACCAACTTTTTACTACGCTGACAAATTTTGGAGAAAAATGGGCCTTGCTGACTGAATCGGTGTCACTGTAGACTACGAGTAGTCACCATTTTTCCTCAGGAATAGTAGAGCGAGCGAAACTCGAGCGTGCGTGAAAATCACCCTACGCAAAGGCGAAACGCCTTTCTCGTAGTCTAGTGTCACTTCCTCAGAAGCAGATGCTTTCATGGATATTTCAAAGCCGCCATGTTGTGATGCTAGCCCACGTTATGCTAATTTTCAGAAGTGGAAATTCTCTGGACTGTAGTTGTCATCTGAATGAACGTAAATACTATTATTATAAGTTTTAACCCTCGGACGTAAAAGGGGAGGGTGGTTGCCACCCACTTGAGGTTTTTTTTTGAGTTTTTTTCCTAGGCGATAAAACATCAGCACTTGACGTTTTCAGTAGCGGTTCCTTTATCCCTCGCACGCATTTTGAGACA
This sequence comes from Porites lobata, assembly GCA_942486035.1. Taxonomy (NCBI): domain Eukaryota; kingdom Metazoa; phylum Cnidaria; class Anthozoa; order Scleractinia; family Poritidae; genus Porites; species Porites lobata. The sequence continues at coordinate 1,196,416 of CALNXK010000089.1, read as the reverse complement.
AGTTTAGTGATGGTCAGTTACTATGGCTACGAAATATGACGCCATAAGTAGCCATTTTTGAGTGAAAATGCAAATTTATGTGTTATCGTACAGCCAAGAACAAAAAATTACCATTTATTGCGGTTTTAACCTCATTTCTAATTCTTGGTAAAATCTAAGATGGCGGCCAAGACGGCAACCATTGTTGGTGAGGTCACAGGCCTCCAGCAGCGCCACCACCCATAAAAATAATATACCTCATCTTGTTGAGAACATCGAAGGCTTTCCACTGAAGGCAAAATCGTTTCGAAATACTCCAACATATGAAAAACCCTGGGGAGGGGTTCCATCAACCCCCCTCTTGTACCACGGTGGGGGTATGAATTTGCGTGTACGTCCGAGGGTTAAGCTGTCCATTTCTTATAGCTACAATACTCGTCACAAATCGTTGAAACAGACACCGTTTCTCTTGAATTTCCTGGAAAATTCCTGAGATTTACTCATCACACTTTTCTTCTCAGTGAAATATGCCTTCTCCCTCCCCAATGTTGAGCCACGCGTGTTTTGAAGCACTGAGACCACTGTAATACCCCAAAGCAACATTGGGGAAGTAGAAATGCACTTAAAGGGCTTCAAGATTTTTGACGGATATTGTAGAACACACCATACTATAACTACACGAGGAGAAAATAACAAAGGAGGCTAATGGCTGTGGCGTCCGGCGTTTCAAAAACAACACCTGGAGCATCAGAGTTTTATCCACCCTACTTTTAACAAGGGCTAATTATTTACAAAGAATTTTTTTGGCGTGTTCGTTAAACAGGAAAAAAAACATCCTCCAACAAAGCCAAGAAGATTGCAGCTGCTGCAGCCGTGGGGGTGACTGCTACTGTTGTGGGTGTACTAGCTGCTCCAGTGATTGCTGGCGCTGCTTTGGGTGCGGCTGGATTCACTTCTGCTGGAGTAGCCGCTGGTTCTATTGTAGCAGGTGTACAGTCAGCTGTTTATGGTGGATCTGTAGCTGCCGGAAGTCTGTTTGCTCTCTGTCAGAGTGCAGGTGCCACTGGAGTTATTCGCTCAGCGGCGACTGCTGCCATTGGAGGTGGTACTGGATTAACTGGAATTGCTGCAACTCTGGGGAGTTTTAAACTATTTGTAAGGCTCGAATGTTTTTAACAATAATAGACGACAGCAGAATTAAACTAAAACAAGAGTACATTGGGCTGCTGCCCCGACGAACAGAACATATTTACCAGGACAGACGAGCTTTAAAATTAATGCAATATCAGACAAAACAATACTAAAACTAAGAACGAGAATAATTTTGGGAGTTTTCAGTTAGTTTAAATTTGTCACGTTTTACTGTCATGTTATATCTGTGGGGGCTGAGGGACTGGAGGAGCGGGGGGAGGAGAGGGTGCATTGTGGAAATGTCCCAGTTAGAAAGACTAGCTATCTTTCCTCGTTCTGATAGGACAACTTGCCTTTTCATGTTTTTAATCATATTGGTGGGATTGATGTCACCCGTTAAGTTTCTTGTTTATATTTGAAATTATAAACGATCAGCCCTCTCCCTCAAAAGTCGAATGATCGTCCCCATTTTATATAGCAGAGGAAGGAAACACGCAATGCCTTCCGGGATGGTTATGCGTTGGCGATTTTGTCTTTTTCAGTCGGAGACGACTGTCACGTGCAGCCAAATAACAAGTATAGTTGACGACATACGACCCATTTGATTCTAAATTCGACAGCACAAAAAGTGTCGACATTTGAAATTAATCGAATTCCAAAACAGCAACTAAGAAAAGAAAGTACTTCATGAAAGGAACTTTCAATGACATTTTGTTGTAAACAAATATTGAACCGTGAATACTGTGTCTGGTTTCCTCACACCGGATTGGCTTTTTCTGGTGGTAGCTTCTCTCCCGCCGAGGAAGAGAAGCGACAACCGGAAATACGCATGCGGTTAGCAGGCTAAATTTAAGGGCGTTGAATGAAATAATTTGAACCACGAAGCTTTAAAGTTTTAAAGCTTGCAGTTCTTTTACATTACAGCATAGTGATGATGATGATAATGACGACGACGAACATAATGAAAAAGGAAAATACTACTTGAATTTACTGTCCAAATACTTTCAAAGGTTTGAACCTTTTTTGTCACTGGTAGAATAATAAAAGAACGCTTTTTCCCTGACAACGGATATTATAAATAATGCACAGCAGTTACAGAATAACTTACATCATGAATCAAATGTGCTAGAACCAAACATTAAACATATAAACTCATTTAATTTATAGGGAAGGAAATCACACACCATAAAGTTGGTGATTTGTGGAAGCGGAGATGGAGCGCATGTGTTTGCTGGTATTGCATCTTCTCGAAAAGACACTGACGTTCGAATTCTTGCTTTGCATGAAGATGAAGCAAAACGCTGGAATACTGCACTGCAGCAAAAGAAACTTGAGGTTACATTTCGTTGTGAAGGTGAAAATGCGTCCAGTATTGTATCCAAACCAACTCTGGTGACAAAGAAGCCAGAAGACGCTATGCGAGATGCTCAGATAGTGATATTTATGATGCCTGCGGCCTGTCATCAAGTTTATCTAGACGCTTTAGCACCGCACGTTAAACCTGGCACCGTTATAGTTAGTTTATCAGAGTACCCAGAGTTTGAGTTCCAAGTTCATCGCGTGCTGGTGGAGGTAGCGCGGCAATGCACTATCATTAAATTTCAGTCACTTCCTTGGACGTGTCATATCACTGAATTTGGAGTTAAATGTGAGGTAACTCGTACCATGAAGACACTGCAAGGGATCTTGAAGGTAAGCTTAGCGAGTGTCGCTCAACCAGAACGGCTGACTTACTTAACCTTATTCAGTCCAAGGCGTTTCCTTTAAAGCTCTCGTTCAAACTATGACCACCAAAAATTGAAAAAAAATTTTCCTAAAACTTTATCTCGGAACATTTCAAAGTCGTCGTTACGAGAACATCAAAATTGACTTTACCATAGCAACCGAATTTTGACAGCCATGTTATGCAAAATTTTCACTTTTCTGTAAAAAAGGTTCTACTTCTATTCTGACTTACTGTAAAATTCCGAAAATAAGCCCCGGGGCTTTGGGGAGGGCTTTATATTTTTGGAGGGGCTTATCTACGGAGGGAAATTTTCGTTTCAAAACCGATTGGGCTAGCCTTATAATTGGAAGCAAATTTACTTTTTTTGCTCTGTTTTACTTTGTAGTTGAGGGCAATTTTCCAAGTACAAGCCCCCTAAGGGCTTCTATTTGGAGGGGCGATTTAACGGAGGGTTTTTTGCGTTACCGGTTTGGGGGACTTATATTTTAGGGGGGGAGGGCTTATACATGGAGGGGCTTATTTCGGAATTTTACGGTATTTAATGATAATACATCACCTAATTTGGTATTATTGTATTAAATTTATTATAGCTGTTAATGTGATCTAGGCCTCTTCTAGTGACAAATTTGAGAAAGAACAAAGGTGAATTAAAATGACCAAATGGCAGGTTCTGGGTTCAGTTTTCAACAGCGTTCATTTCTCGAGGAATTTCATAAAAACTTGCAGATGTTATTTTGCTTCCTAAGCATCATTTTATACACATGAGGTCAATTTTTCTATCACGATTCTCTAGATTTATGAGGGTTTTATATAAAATAGGATACATTTAATTAGTTCAAAAATAACAGATCCAAGATGGCGGATGTTTTCAGTTCCTTCGACTTTCTTTGATATTTTTTTTTTTTTTACTTGATGTTATAACATTGATTTGAGCTCTTATAAGGGCCAAAAAATATATTAAAGACCAAGACCATCAGTTACATTTTTGCCCATGTTGATAACTTCAGGGGGCATAAAGAAAAAAACAACAACAAGCACAGCGGTTTGAGACCTTCAACATCGTGCCGAAGATGCATTCATTCCATTTATTGTTATAATTAAACCTTGGCCGAAAATAGGGACGACTGTGCTTTAATTCAAGAGTTTGAAACTGAAAATTTTACAGATATGCACAGTATAAACATATTATGTTTTTTTGTGTCGGTTTTATGATCAGACAGGAAACGTTGCTCCAAAGAAGGACCCAGTTTGCAACCTGCAGTATCTCCTAGGATCCCTCCCTGTACTGAGAGTAAAGAGGATCTAATACGACTGTTTATGCCTTCCAAACAGTACTACTTGTAAACTTTATTTAATAAAAAGTGGTTTGAAATCTCTGTAAACAAAACGAACAGCAACAACGACAAAAAGCAAATAAAGTAACACAAAACTATGTGTAGCTCACATCTATAGCTCGAACTTTACATATGTTAAGCATTAAGAACAATGAAATTTATTCCTATTCTGTTCAGTTTAAAATTTGTCCAAATACTTCGATCGCTGAAATCAGATCGAAAAAGAATCAGCAGATTGAGAGCATTTCAATCGTTGTTAGTGAAATTTATAATTATTTAAATTATTGACACCGCTTACGTCGGAAGTTACATCATATTTTCACAAAATAAAGTTGTGTTGAGATCAAAATTTAAGACTTGAACTGAACTTCTTCCGACAAAGAAATGTTTATAGAATGAAAATTAACGTTTATCAGACAAGCAGTACATTTTGCAAGCTTTGTTTTTCTTAGTAAATCTACGTCCTATAAAAAGATAGTAATGGTCATTTATTAAAAGATGAAGTTATGTTCGTTTTGCCTTCTATTCTTCATCATTCCTCGCATAAAAAGTTCCTGCGGCAGCGGCTGAGAAAAGACCTGCAGCACCTTTTATGCCAATTCCAGCGGCCCCTGCACTTTGGGCCAGTGCAAACGCACTACCTGAAGCTACATATCCTCCATAGACTGCGGACTGGGTTGCTGCTGCTACTGAGCCTGCGGCAACTCCTGCTGCGGTAAATCCCATAGCTGTCAAAGCAGCAGGCGCGACTGCTATGGTAAGACCGCCAGCCACTCCGGCCCAACAAACGTCGGTCCAGCTCCACTTCGCTGTAAACATGTTTAAAGAATTTCGATTAATAAATTAATTTCTTAAAAAAAAACAAACAAACAAACAAACAAACATGAAGCAATCAAAACTCCTAACTTTGCTTATGGACAGTTTGTTATTAGCAAACTGACGTGACTGCGGAACCCGTACGATTTGAAGGGTGTGATCCCTTATTTCGCCTATACGGGTTTGCGCCGTTGAGCCGGCAGGGAATGGTTTTCAGAGTCACTACCATTAAACAGCGCATTCTCACTATTTAGCGTAGTGAACATAAAAAGTATTCCGATCCGGACAGAAGACACTCTTCGCACTTTTACTACGCTAAAAAGTGAAATTGTATGTCCTACGGGTTAAGACTAAAGACTCCTGAAAGCCATTCCCTTTTCAGCGGCGCATAAAAATAGTAAGAAGGTTGGCGAGGAGTGGTCACAAGAATTACCCCAACCCCTCCCCCTCCCCCCGCCAAATTTAATTCTCTTATCAGGTATGTTATTTTAAAGATTACTTAATTCTTTATGCTAAACGAATGAACCAGGTTCGTGTGAAATAAGGTCTCTTGTCTTAAGGTGACGTTACACGGGCGAATTCGCAACAACGATTTTAAGCGCAACACAGCGTTGCCACATTGTTTCAAATGATTGCAACACTGTTCCAACATTGCATGCGATACAAATCGTCGTTGCGAATCGTCCTCGTGTAACATCACCTTTAGGGCCTGTTTACAAGGGGTTGGGGGACCTCAGGTAGGTGAGGTAACATGTGGCGGGTCACGCCACCTATCATGTAAACGTGAACAAATTAAAATGAGAGATTATATGGACAAGCGGGTTACCCCACCTAAGCAGGTTACCCGGCCTACCTGGGGTCCCCCATCTCCATGTAAACAGGCCGTTAAACAACTCTTATTGTCTTACACCTCGAAGCGTCACCCATAGTTACTCGTAGTTTAACTTTTATATTAAATCTTTCTATTACCACTGGAATATTTCCAAATGTTTGGAAACGAGCTAGAGTTTCACCAGTATTTAAAGAGGACCTGAAGACTGATCCTGACAGCTATACACCTATCTCAGTTCTGCCTGTAGCAAGTAAATTAATTGAAAGAGTTGTTTTTAACCAACTACATGTCTAAATATCTAAATAGTAATAACTTGTTAACTGAATCGCAATCTGGCTTCAGACCTATGTTCTCTACTGAAACAGCTTTACTTGAGGCGACAAATGAATGGCTATGGAATATTGACAACAATCTCCTAAATGGTGTGATATTCCTGGACTTGAAAAAAAGCCTTTTGTCACCATATGGATCAGGCTATCCTACTGGGAAAGCGTAAACTCAATGGGGCCAGTACTCGATCTCTTAACTGGCATGGTTTCCGGTCCTGTCTATCTGACCCTGAAAGCAGCAAACCTTTATTGATGGAGCTCAATCTGATTTCTGTAATTTAACATGTGGTATTCTACGGGGGTCTATTTTAGGCCCTCTGTTGTTTACTGTTTATATCAATGATCTCCCTTCATGTAACTTGTTTTCAAAACCTAGAATGTATAATGCAGATGATACTACCCTTACTTCTTCTGCAGAAGACCCATATGTCCTTGAACATAAAATGAATTATAATATGAATAATATACCGTTAAAAAGAGCAATTAAAAATAAATCTCTTGGACTTCAAATCGATGAATCTGTGAACTGGTGCCCACACGTTAATACCATAATTCAAAGAACACTGGTCTTGGTATTAAAGCATGTAAATCCTATGACACCATTTGACAGTACAATGCACTGGTAATGCCATATTTTAAATATTTTAGTGCTGAATGAAAAATATCAATAAGGAAGTAGCAGACAAACTTCAAAAGATGCAGAATAGGGCTTCCAGAATTCTCACATTTCTAAATGGTCATGTTTGCTCAAGTGTTTTGTTGGATTAGCTTGGCCAGGAAAGGTTAGAAAATGTAAGTCGTCAACACTAATATACAGTCGGCTGTTACAATGTATAAAATCCATAGGGCGGATCTTTACCAACACCTCAAATGTACACACACAATCTTAGAAACTCTGAGTACAAAAAAGGAGCCTACACTACATATGATCTGTTCTGTAGAACAAGATTCCCTCAGAAATTAGAAACTTGCCTAGCTTAAATTTTTTTAAAACGTCATTTCACGGGAAAGATTATCTTAATCCTCAGACGTACAAGGGGGCGGGGGGGGGGTGGATGCCCCCCCCCAAAGGTTTTTCTGAGTTTTTTCCTAGAGTATAAAACAATAGCACCTGACGTTTTCAGTAGCTGTTCGTTCATCCCTCGCGCAGATTTTGAGACGAGTTTAGTGATGGTCAGTTGCTATGGTTTCGAGATAGCAGGTGGTCAAGCCAATTTTTGGTGAAAATTCATGTTTTTCCAACTTCTTTCAACAATAAAAGCAAACCCTGTGGCTAAAATCATACAAACTGTCTATTTATGTGTTATTTTTCATGTAAAGCACCAAAAATTATCATTTATCGCGGTTTTAACCTGATTTCCAATTCTTGGTAAAATCCAAGATGGCGGCCAAAATGGCGACCATTGTTGGTGACGTCACAGGCCTCCAGCAGCACCACCAGTATACCTTAGCTTGTTAAGAAGATCAAACGCTTTCAACTAAAGGTAAAATCGTTTCAAAATACTTCAACATATCAAAAACTCCGTGATGGGGTTCCATCCACCTTCCCCCCTTGTACCACGGTGGGGGTATGAATTTGCTTGTACGTCTGAGGGTTAATACACCATGACTCATTGTAACTCTTATTATCGTATAAGTTTTTGCATTTTTAAATTTATAGTCAAGTAGTTCCTTAGAGTATTTTAGTTTACATGTAATTTCACACGATTCCTCGGAAGACCATGTAAAAGTGATCCGATTTCGTGTATAAATAAACATATAAATAATATAAATATAAATAAAATTGATGAGCGCGGTTTCTTTCGATGGCGTGGGTAACTTAAACTGATGCATATATAAAGCGCAGACAACAATTGCCGCTTGCACCGGAAAAGGATGGAAAACATAATTTGTGCTCTTTTGTTTGTTCTACTTCGCTATCTTTTCCTCGAATTTACGATTCTTTTTTGGGAATAGAGAGTACTATGCGTACTAATCCATATCACTGACGTCAGCAGCGTCCGTTGATCTAGAATCTATTTTGCTCTTGCATGGAACAAAGGGATGTAAAAAAAAAAGCATAGAATGATCGCCAACTATAAAGACACATAACAGATCTTTTTATGTGAAAGCAGCCTTGACAATTTGACTCTATGTCAAGCCAATGTGAAATCGGTCGAAAAACGATCTGGTTGGCCCATGATATGGAGCTCGAAACAGAAGGCTACAACTGCGACCTGATTAACAACGGCATTTTATTTAAGAGGCATGCCCGTCTGAAACTTATTTGAACGATACATGTATTTGTTTACCACTAAAAAAATGGCATTCATCCACTGAAAGTGCCCTTTGTTCCAAGAGCCAATAAGGCTCTGGTCTTTACACTTATATCAATAAGTTAGTGACGTCAGCGATATCATGCCACGTTTATATCGATCTCTTGTTTATCGGAAAAAGAATCTCGATTTCTAGGAAAAAGGTTGTGAAGCTGGTAGAATAAACAAAACACAAATTAGCATTTTCTCGCCTTCTTGCTTTTCATTACAAGAGCTACTATCTGGAGGTTAAAAAATCATCGCTTTCTCTTATTCTCTATATCGTTTGGCTTTTAGTTGTCATTTATCGAACTGGTAAGCACGAGCATTTAGACGCATTAATCAACAGAAGAACATCGAGACTTTCTCACCTCAACAATGAACAAGGTAAAGTGAATCAATTTACTAAACTGATCACTAAAATTTTCTCGACCCAGTTTTGGCAAACGAACGAGAAAATACTCTTATTTGCATTAAGCTTGCATTGGTTATTCCAAACACTAGCTCGCAGGGACATCGATACTGTTGTTGTCTGCTTGACGAACAAAATGAAATTTTCGTAAAGCATTAATACATGCATTTGGCTTACCTTTCACTTGAACTGGAGACATGCTGGCAAGCAAAAGAGAAAAACAACAAATTGACGCCTTATTCAGCATTCTTTTCAGAACTTATGAAGCTTGGGTCAATATCTTACAACCTCAAGAGCCTTTTGCTTTGAGTTTTTGCTCAGCACATAAAAACCCTTCACGAAATAGTGGCAAATGAAGCTTTGCAAGATGGCAGGATCTTATTGGCTAATTTCTCGGCAGGGCATTCGTGTATACCGTTCCAGACCTCCGGGAGTGCAAACCTGCGAATACAAATACAACCGTCTCCCCTTTCTCGTCGCCACAAGGGTCGACGTTTCGCAGAAGAGAGCGATTTGAGGAATAGGGATAGACCACTTTGTTCTCAGGCTAAAGCAGTGAAGAAAGAATTTGTTTTAACTGATTAAATTGCGTTATAGAGGGTTTTCTCTCACCTGGCCAGCTTCTGTGCTAATTTATTGGAACAAAAGAAAGCGTTTACACAAGAAAAGAGTTTTATAACTGCCGTCGTTACATCACATTTGACCTACATACGCGATGGATGGCTGCGAATACAAGATAAATATGTCAGTGGAAAACCTGACCTAAATAAACTTCGGGCCGTCCGCCTTTTCTCCTAAATCTATCGAGTTCTTAGATGTAGAAAGGAAGGGACAAAAAAACTGTTTTAGGTGACTTTGAGGCAAATTAGAGACTGCTCGCAGTTTAGTGGACTGCATCCGCAAACACTCTTCGGCGTTAGTTCGGAGAACCAAACTAATGCAACATCTGAGTTTGCTTAAAATATTACAACGCTGTTATCTTATAGAATTTTGCTCAAACTTTTGTCGGCAGATGCTAGTGACCAAGCAAAACCCCTAAAGTAGGGGGTAGGGAAGTTAATTGTGACCTTTATGGCTCAGTTAATTCTAAGCGTGCCCACCCCTTCCCCCCCCCAAGGGGGTGGGGCATTTGTCAATTCTTCTAGAAGAGGTTGGAATCGTTCATTTTTCAATCATATGTTCACTGAAAGATATGCCTATATTGATAGCTATAGATATTTCTATGACGAATATTTTTAATACATGTGCTTTAAAAGGATACGTGTGGTTTTCGCTCCATCATCATCCTTCTGAGAAGTTGATTCCGGCAATCCTGTTCAGTTCGCACATCGAGGAAGAACAAGAGTTGTTTAAGGAGTGTAAAGGAAAAGACACTTTCTTTTTGAGCGAATGGTTGAGGAAGAAAGGCCAAGAAGAACTCTACGATATATTTGAAAGCTAATGTAAACTTCGTTCTCCTCTCTTTGCATGATCAATGCGCGACGATTAAAACGTTGATGGAACGGGTCCATCGTGATGAGAAAATACTTGTGCTAAGACCGTCATTTTAACCTCGTCGGCTGTTTGTTTATCATTCACTATATGAAAGGTATTATTAAAAGTCTACTTTATAGTTTTGTCATTGATATTTATCAGATCGATATGATCTTTTTTGCAATAAGTATAACTAGCGGCTAGGAGCGAATTGCGAAGGGTGCTTCACACGTTTTGATCAGATGACTACAGATTTCCTATAAATATAGCATGCATTTACGGCTAATTTACAGGAAACTGTAATTTTGTTGTTGTCCAGGGGTGGGGCACTTGCACACTATTTTAATAGCCCCACCGTGGAGCATTCGCAGCTTTTCCAAAAGAAAATGACAAATGTCAGACAAATGCCCGGGATTGGGTGGGGGGAGGGAATGGGCAAGCACCAGTTAAATTTTGCAGGTGATAGCACGAATCGCCTTTGTTTACTGTAGCCTTTGTTTACTGTACTGTAAACTTGACAGATCAAACCATCACGCAATTTTTTGCAAATCTGAAATTATCCGAAATATAATCCAATGTGTGGCGGGAAGAAACATTGTCCGAATAGCGACTTATTCGGAAATAGAAACTTTCCAAGCGAGGCACGAAGTCAGTTTGTTTTTGGGCTTGTTTCTGTTGTTAACTTTGTTTGTTCATTGTTTTCCCAACCAATCCCGTGAGGTCTTCCAAGAGGTGAAGGGTCGCTTCAAAACTTCCGGGCTAATTCTCGGATCGCGTGCAAGTGTATTGAAAGATTGCTGACGAAGACGAGGACGAAACGTGTGATCAAACCAAGCAAAATCCCCGGCAAGTAAGTTTATATTATGTTGCTTAATTTTGTCGAAGAATAATATTTTCTCTAGGAAGCCAGTTCTACAGTATAAAGGAGGGGGGTGCTATTTAATAGGAAGCTTTATTTATCCATGTTTTCTCTGTCATATAATTAAGCTTAGGTTATTCAGGTTAATATTTAAAGGAAACTTACACTATTCTATGCAGTTAAAGGCAAACGGGGTTCATGCGCTTGCTAAATAACCAAATGAAACTCGTAGAAAAGAAGACAAATATATTATCGAACTTCATTGTACGTTTTCAGTGGCACGAGAATAACTCGATATTTTCAGTCTGTAAACAGTGTTTTCGGACTTGAAGAAATACAAGAAACACAACTGAGGATTAGCCGTTCATAATTTCTGTCTAAATTTCCTCTTTGAGGTTTTAACAGTAGCTAACAGTTTTTCACGTTTATCCACTATCGTATTTTTTTTTTTCATCGACAGCAGTTGACTGACTTAAAAGACACTATCAGCATTTGGTAAAATGGGATATATATGACAGAGCTAAATTTAAACAACTTCAGCCTCTTGCCACAGCCATATTTAGCCTTTATTTGGTCGATACACTTTTTCAAGAAAGCGACGTCAGCTATATCTTGATACGATCATAGGGAACCCACACTCTTATTTGTAAAATGCAAATTTAAATCAAGTGAGAGATGAAAACTTAACCTGTTCTGTTCCTGAATTTGCTGCGGCGGAGCAAAAAGAAATGGAAGTTGTTCTACGATGCAGAAACGATGTTTGTGTCGGCGCTATATCCGTAAATTTCACAATGCCTTATTTTATGTGGTTTGTCTCGCATTTCACTGTTGGGTTATCACGCCGTTGTTATTATCATCTCTCGTTTCACTGTTGGTTAATAACTTATGAATATTCTCTCTAATTTATGAATTTATTAATAATTTATTAGTTAATTACAGCACCGTTAATAAATAACCAACAGTATGGAGCCCACACTGTGCCGGAACCCACTCTTTAACCAAGAGTGGGTGCCCTTGGTATACGATTGCATTTACTATAGTAAACATGAGTATTTAGACGCATTTATCATAAGAAGAACATCGATGACATCGATACCAAGCTTTAGCCCTCATCGTGTGTAAATATTGGTTTTGATTGATTGATTGATTGATGATAAGCTATAATAAGCCACCTTAAGATTAAACAAAGTGAATTAAATCAATTACACCTACTAAAAAGCTGATCACTACAATTTTCTCGACGCAGTTTATTTTGCATAGAAAAAGAGAGATACAAAGAAACAAAGAAACAAAGAAAGAAAAATGTAGGAGGAAACTTTGGGGGGGAGCAGCAATCCTCTACAATGAACCCAACTGTTTCACTCTTCAAACTGTTTTAATGTTGGTTCACTCACTCTGCTAACACAACTTTTCACAATCAAGGCTAGTAATATCTCTCTGACAAGAGCTAGTTGTAGCTTCTTTTATCCGGTTGACTGAACTTGAAGGCTGCCAATCTTGCTAACACTTTAAATAATCTTACATCATTGGCTATAAGAATTATAAACACATTTTCCTTCGGGATTGTGTCGTAATAGGAAAATCAGCCAAAACTCCAACATTCACTTATGACCATACAACAAATGTCCAATCAAAACAAAACAGTCAGAGAGACTCAAAAATTACAAGAAATGCTTACATGAATGAAAATCATATATGTACAATATCGTTGCTCTAAAAACTACAATTTGTCAATTCGCGTAAAGTGCTAAAGTTGTCATTTAAAAGCTTCTTGTTGAAATATCGTACAATATAATCATAATTAATCCCGCCTTTTTCCATAAAGTAACTCAAAAGTTGTTTACAACTCTCTAGTCGAAATCAATTAGCAAGGAATGTACATTGTAAAAGCCTTGGAACAAAAGATATTTCTAATTGAAACTTATAGCAAATAATTGAACTAGGCAATAGAAAGAGCTTGTTTATTATAACAAGTTAACTAAGATACTCTGTTGCACATGATTTTCCTTGCGCACGAACGTTTCCATATCAAACCACTAAAAACGCGAAAGATGGCAGAAATAGGAATGTCTAAGGCAACTTAGCAAGGTCAAGTTTCTGAAGATTTAGGAAAAACTAGATAAACCAATTAATGTAAGATAACAAACAACTATTTTTAATTTTACCGGAACTAATTAGATTAAGAACCTCTGTGTGGGTTCAGTTTAAACAAAACATGAACAAAAAGAATCCCGAGTCTTAATTTAACAGCGGCACGAGTGCAAAGAGAAACTGACGTCCAAAACAGCATCTTTGCAAAAGAAGCTCAAACCTTATTAGCGAAAAACAAATAGCTTTTGTAAGCCCAGTACATTCTAGTAAAACGTACCTATTAAACATTTCAAGACACTATACTCACTGACAACAGTAATTTAAATATATTAAAAATAGCAATGCCCGATGATTCATTAACACTTGTCATTCGATAAAGGTATTTTCATCTTGGTATTAACTTTTTTACAATAACTTAGCGAATCCTCGCGCGCCGATTGGTCGAGAGCTATGGTCTATGAGAGTATAGACCATGGAAATGACGCAACATGTGACGCGTGATTTTCAGAGAAAATACGCGGGAAACTAAAAATAGATGTTATTGCCAAAAAAACAAAATCGACCAAAATTTTCCATGGTCTACACTCTTATAGACCATAGAAATGAGGCCAGAAAATGTTCAAAACTTTGAAGTGAAACC